>CM021101.1:300873746-301213568 GCA_007115665.2 Sequoiadendron giganteum
TATCAAGTCACTCCCTCCCACACCCTCTCCTTCTCTCAGATCTCCCACTCACACTCCCTCTCTCTCTCACTCCCTCTCTCTCAAGTCTCTCCCTCTCACCCCCTCACACTCTCAAGTCTCTCCCTTTGGCACCCTACCTACATAACTCTCTCTTTCTCTCTGTCTCTCTCTCCCCCCTCTCTCTCTCTCCCTCTCTCTCAATTCTCTCTCTCCCACCCCCCTCTCTCTCTCTCTCCCTCCCTCTATCCCTCCCACCCAACCTAGCTAAGTCCCTCTCACTTCCACCCCCTCTCCCTCTCTTAAAATTCTCCCTCCCTCTAAATACATATGTAAATACATACATACAAGCATAATACGTATGTACATACAATCCTACATCCATACAAGCATACATACATACATATATAGATACAATCTTACATACATATAGGCATACATACAATATACATGCATTGATACATACATGCATACATGGCATACAATCATACATGTACAGACAAACATATAAATATATTAGCATACATTCAATAGACTGGAATTTAACATAAAGGAGGACATAACACAAGGGTGTTATAATGCACTCACATTATGTCTTGGTTGACATGTTTCCTGCAGAAGCAAATAGCCATGTCAAAACTGAGATAAAACGCGAGCATGTTATAACATGCTCGCATTATATCTTGCTTTGGGAATCCCCAAGCCTTAGGATTGGTATTTTCCTTGGAATACCAACCCAAAGGCTTGGAGGGCATTCCCAACGACTAGAGACATGTTTTTGTAAATTATACAATATTTCACATAATCGAGTTCATGCTCACCATCTAGATTGCACGTGGTTCGATATCAAAAAAATTGAACATCTAGGTAATGTTATGTTCTCTCTTAGCTATCCAACGATGTAATTATTTTCACTTTCTAACAATGTTATTCATTTCATCCATAATTTCTTTTGTTTGTATGTCTCTTTTTTGGCAAAAAGCAGTGTTTGGTGTTTTTTTTGTTATAAATTAACTGCTCATGAAAATTTCAAATAAATTACATTTTTAGAAACTAGAATCCATTCTACAATTTTATTTTATTTAAAAAAAATCAATTATTTTCCAAAATTTGTAGGGGTAGCACGGCCAAAATTCTGTTTTTCAAGAAGTGTCCACTTTGAAAATTAGTAAAAAAACAAATATTCATTAAAAAATTATCAAAAAAATCATGCATCAACTACATACTGTTAGCTAACTTTTGACCATTGCAATTTTAAAAATACTAAAAAAAAGTTCATTGTACAAGGATCATACAAGAGTTGCTATGTTATGTTTTTCTCACAAAAACAACACCAATTTGTGTACATCCCTCTTTTGAACCCCTTAATATCAACCATGTAGTTTAGAAAGTAGAATCAGAGCACTTCGATCCTTTTTTTAATTCCATCTCAAAATTTTGAGTGTAACTATCCTCAATTTTACGTCCAAGGTCAGTATTTCCTGATTTTAGAAAAAAGTTGTCTACTTAAGTCCCCTTTTTGGGAACCATCTTTGTGCACTTACCCTTATATTAACTTTCATTTTCTTCTCATAGCATTTAGGGAACAATAACACACATATCACAAACCCCCAAACACAATCCAACTCTTTGAATGAACTCCAAACATATCATTAGGTGAAAGAGAGTTGCATTCATCCAAAAGTTAGCTTCTAGGTGAAAAACCCTAGAAGCTCATTGGGGAACCCTCTTTCCCTTCTTGTATATTTTTTTTGGTGGTTCACTTCATTTACCAAGTCTCTTCACCTTACACCATGCCTTCAAACACTCTACTCCTCCTCTGTATTGATGTGTGATCTCTTTTCTTATCTAGCATTCAACAATTGTCTGTTCTTCCACCAAGTTTATTGAAATTTATTCAATGTTCTCATTTATGTTAAATCTCCTTGCCTACACCTGGCTACATCGCCCATATTTTTCTCACTTCTCTACGTAATCTCCATTCCCTATCAACTATCTTTGGTAATCCCAAACCAAACTTCCAAACTCTCCAGGAATGATTTTATGCTCTTTGGCATGACCAGTCTGCTTGGTCAATCTACATAAACAAAAATTCTCTCATTATCTACACACATCTTGTGGTGCCATTAACCTCCCCTCTTGGCATGGAACCAAATCCATTCTCTTATGTGCTAGTTGTTCTTATACACAACCTCCTTTTCATCAACTTGTGCCCCTTTTGTCTCTTTTCCCCTACTGTGTTTCTTTTGCCTTTTTCTTTTAAAATTTGCAATTTAAACTCTTGTTTCCTAGCATAATTTGTGTCTTCCCAACTCACCTCTTCTCTCTCTTTAGTTCATTTCCTTCTTCAACCACGCAGCCTGAGGTCTCTCCCTTTTTTGTTTCATATGAATATGAAAAGGCATCATTTATGATTTTAATTACTATCTTTCTGAAGGTGAAAAGGTAATGATGTCTCCTTTTTTAAAAATTATATTTCTTAATGTCAAATTGATGGTCTTTTGATATGCTAAAAAATTTTATTCCTCTTCTTTCACATGGCATTTGCAAACTGTATTTTGGTCGATCGTTCCAAATTCTATTTTATACTCCTTTGGAAAAATCAATTGCAAGCAATATTTTCATTTCATCTAATTTTAAAATACCTCACAAGATTTCTTGTCTTTGAGAAGACTATAGTCTGGCTACTAAACAAATGCTCATGCATCAAATATGGAGAGGAGAGAAGGAGAGGGAGATATAAAGAGAGAGGAGAGAGGGATAGATAGATATAGAAGAGATAAATATAGAGAGAGGGAGAGAGAGGAAGAGAATGAGAGGGAGAGATAGAAAGATGGAGATAGAGAAAGAAAGTGATATATAGAGAGATAGAGATATAGAGAGATAGAGATAGAGTGAGAGATGTAAGAAGAAATATGGAGAGATAGAGATAGACTCAAAGAGATAGATATAGAGATCTAGTAAGAGGAAGGGGGAGAGAGAGGGAGAGAGATGGATGGATAGAGAAAGCGAGACATGTCTAAAGATAAAGGGGGAGAGAGGAAAATAGAGGTAGAGATAGAGATAGAGTGAGAGAGGAAGAGGGAGACAAATAGATAGAGAGATATAGATGGTGAGATAGAGAGATAGAGATATAAGGAGATATAGAGAGAGGAGGAGAGGGAGAGGGAGACAAAGAGATAGAAAAACAAAGAGAATTAGAGATAGATAAATAAAGATGGAGAGAGGGAGTGAGAAGTAGGGAGAGATAGAGATATATGGGAAGAGAAAGAGAGAGATAAAGATATATAGGAAGAGAAAGGGAGAGATAGATAGGGGGATAAGGAGGGAGCGAGGAAGGGAGAGATGGGGAGATATAGAGAGGGGGGAATATAGAGAGAGGGAAGGAGATGAATGGAGAGAGATAGGTAGAGGAGGGAGAGATAGAGAAGAGGGGGAGAGAGGTAGAGGAGGAAGAGAGAGAAGAGGAGAGAGAGAAGACATAGGTAGAAGAGGGAGAAAAATAAGATGGGGAGAGAGGGAGAGAAATGTATAGAGAGGGAGAGAGAAGAAGATGTGGGAGAGAGGGAGATATAGCTCTGAAAAGAGATAGAAAGGGAGAGATAGAGATATATAGAGGAAGAGGGAGAGGGAGATATAGAGAGATATAGATGGTGAGATAGATTTATACAAAGATAGAGATATAAGGAAATATAGAGAGAGCAGGAGAGGGAGAGAGAGACAAAGAGATAGAAAAGTAGAGATAATCAAAGATAGATAAATTGAGAGGGAGAGAGAAATATGGGAGATAGAGAGAGGGAGAGAAAAGTAGGGAGAGATAGAGATATATGGGAAGACAAAGAGATATATAGAGATACATGGGAAGAGAAAGGAAGAAAGAGGTAGAGATAGAGATATAGATAGGGGATAGGGAGGGAATGAGGGAGGAAGAGATGGGGAGAGATAGAGAGAGGGGAGAGATATAGAGAGGGAGAGAGATAAATGGAGAAAGATAGGTAGAGAAGGGGGAGATAGAGAAGAGGGGGAGAGATGGGGAGAGATAGGTTGAGGAGGAAGAGAGAAGAGGGGGGAAGGGAAAGAGATAGGTAGAAGAGGGAGAGAAAGAAGAGGGGGGAGACAAGGAGAGAGATATGTAGAGAGGGAGAGAGAAGAAGATGAGGGAGAGAGCTCGAAGAGATAGACAGGGATAGATAGAGAAGATGAGATAGAGAGATATAGAGGAAGAGGGAGAGGGAGAGATAGAGAGATATAGATGGTGAGTTAAAGTGATAGAGAGATAGATATATAAGGAGATATAGAGAGAGGAGAGGGAGAGAGAGAGACAAAGAGATAGACAAAGAGAGAATTAGAGATAGATACATAAAAATGGAGAGATGGAGAGAGAAATGGGGAAGATAAAGAGAGGGAGATAGAAGGAGAGATAGAGATATATGGAAGAAAAAATGAGAGAAGTAGAAATAGAAAGATAAAAAGATAGGGAGAGATATATAATAATATAACTTATATATATAATAATATAACTTGTATATATATAATAATATAACGTATATATATAATAATAATACTAAATATAATTATATTAAATATACTTCAATTTATATTATATAAAATATATTATATATTACTTATATTTTGTATTATATTTATATATCAAATTTTTGTACTATATAAAACTATAATAATTATTAAGTATTAATTATAATCATTATGCCGAGAGGCGTCCTATAGTGGAAACAACAAGTCTGTGTACATTCAAAATGCATGGATAGAAATTGACAGGCATTGTTGGAGGTGAAGATGGAAGTGGAAGCATTGCTGGCAATCTAGATGTTTGTGGAGATTGTAATGCTAAATTCTTTGGTAATGCATCTTTCCATGCACTTTCAATTCTCTAGGGAAGCGACATGGCCAAAAAATAGATGGTTGGGGAGGAGACAGAGAGTCTACCATCAACCATGGAGCCGGGTTGCAAGGTGGGAAAGAGAGGACCTTGTCCCAACCCAACTATGGCGCTGCCCTGTTGGAATCTATGGCCTGCATCCAAAGGTAATTTCAGGAATGCAGGTGGCATTCTCAATGGTGAAAGTTTTGTAGGAGAGCACACCGCTGGTGGAGGATAGATAAAGCTAATACTTGATACTGGTAAATAACATAGATAAAGCTAATACCTGCTAATGGTAAATATTGATTTATTTTTATGTGAAAATCAATGGAACTATACATTGCAACATTTGTGGGTTGTAGTCTAAATTTATTTGTTCAACCTTTTAGCTATTTTACATACTTTTGTTCTTATACTTTCTATTTCTATAGAATTTTTTTTCTTACTTGACTGAAGGATTTATGGGAGTGAGCCACTTATTATGAGAAGTGTTGGTTGGGACCTTGCCATTAGGGTTTACAATTATATGGGTTTGATCTAGGTGCAACAGGAGATTTTGATTCTGACCAAATGAATAAGATTATGATTTCAAGGATAAGGAGAGAAGTTAGGAGGGACTTATTGTAGAAAATGTGGTAGCTTTTCAAACTAATTGTTTGAGTGGTTGGTATCTCTTCGAGGTTAGACCAAATGCAAAGGTAGATTGGAATTATTGTCCCATTCTTTTATTCATTTACATGTCCATACACTGTTAGATTTAGTTCCCTATTTTATTCTTCAACATAGAAGCCAAACTTTATTTTTCAATATTTTATAGTCTATTTTCCTATCCATATGTCAATATCATCTCACAAATTAATGTTAGTATAATGATCTTGAAAAGAAACATTAAGAAAAGGTGATTCTCTATGCAGATCCCTTCAAGTGTATTGAAGATTAAAATGGATCAAAATAATTAGGTCGAGATATGTAAAATTGCTATGAGCACCAATTTTGTCATCAATATATTCTTAAGATATTCATGCCTAATTGCTATTTGTAAAATGGACAATGAGTGTTATTATTTGTGCAACTATTCAATTGTATAAATAACCTTATTTTGGTGGTTTGATGATGAACACCATTATCTCATCTCCCCAATTTTTTATCATCTTTTATCACTTGCACTTACGCTCTATCTCCTCCTAACTTCCTTACATTTTAGGGCATGATACAATAAAGGGTAATGGTTTGAATGATAAAAAAAGGAAGAGAAATCAAGCGAGTCATCATATTTAGGGGTTATCTTAGATAGGGAATTAAAACAGACTTTTATAATTAACAAAGAAATGCCCTTTTCAATGAGATAATTATATCAGGAGAGTGAGGTATTCATAATTGTTAAAATCGTCATTGAGTATTAAGAGATAATTTAAAAGATCAAAAATTGTGAATGGATGGTAGGAGATTAAAAAATATATTATGATTCTTAGTTTATTATAATATTAACATTATCAAAGAAAAACATCAATTAAATAAGATAATAAAGATAAATGAAGATAATAATTTTATAGTTATTAATTAGAAATTCTAAACAACAATCTAATAATATATATTTTTGTTTGCAACTAATTATTTACTAAAAAAGAAATTAAAATTATGTGAAGAAAAAAAGTCACCTATAAAGAAACTAGAGTTATGAAAAGGAAAAATAAACTAATTAATTACTAAAAAGAAACTAATTAATTAATAAAAAATAAACTAATTAATTACTAAAAAAAATCTAGTGTTATGTAAAGGAAAAAAGCCACCTATAAAGAATTATTCTATTTCCTTTCCTTTTAGTTTTTTTTTTCTCAAATGCATTTTTCTTTTGTTTTTAATGTCTATCAAAATAATTTATTTAAATTCCTAGAAGAAAAATGATAGTTGAAATTTTGTTTGCATGTATTTTTCTAATATTTTTCATTAAAAATATCTTAGAAGAATATTTATTTTAAATTAAATAGATCTATTTTACATATGAAATTGACTATACAATTTTTGGATATAATTAATCAAATGTATGATTGTGTTATCTCATTGTAAATATTTTTTAAATGAAACAAGAATATGTATTATTAAAATTTTGTTTTAACTTATTTTATTAATTTATTTCTTAAACATCAATTCAATTAAAATATAATATAGTTGAAATATTTTATTTATCAAATATAATAATATTTATTATAAAATTTGAATTGATATTTATTATCGAATAAGTAATGAGTATATAATTATACTACACATCAATATACTTTAAAGTTCTTATTAATATAAAATTTGATAACTATTTAAGCAAAGATTTTGAAAGGGTGTTATAATCTTTAATAAAGTCAATAGATAAAACAACAACATAGAGAATAGTTAACGCCTTTTATCCAACATAGATTCAATAAAGAAAAAAACAAAAGTAAACAAAATTCTAATCAAAAGACAATTAGAAAATAATAAAAACAATTGAAAAATAATTAAAGGACATATAAAGAGGCATGCAACCTATAGAAAACTAAATCATTAAGACTTTATGCTACATCTCAATACTCTTCTATAGTTTTCTTTTCAATAACTAGTTTCATAATCAATCAATAATTTCACAAATTAATCTAATAGGGGAAATAATCGAAAACTTGACCATCTTCTCACAATAATGATATAATTTATTGATTTAATGTCCAATATTTATAATAATATAGCACTAATAGATATAAATTTCAAGTTGTTAGTGTTCATCTTAGGACTCATAATTTAATGAAATATATTCTTTGAATCTAAAAAATAAAAAATAATGTAAAAACAAAAAATTATTTGAAAGAAAAATGGGTGAAGCGAAAAAAGCTAGCGAGGCAGCACAAGAGGGCATGGTAGAATAGAAGGAAGCATGCAAACCAAGGAAGGAGGCTGAACAACTAAGGTGGGACCAAGAGCCATGATAGGAGAAGAAGAAAAGGCACGAAATGCCAGAGGTGGAAATTAGCCAGCAACAGAAATTGACACCAGAAAAGGCAAGAAGAAACAAGGAGAAATGGAGCAAGGAAATGGATAGAACAATCCCCTTTGAAGAATTCAAAGAAAAAATAAATAAGGGTTGGATGGCCTATGGAAATTACAGCTGGAACCATGGATTAGAAATGCATAGGCCCCAATGGGTGATGGAGAATGGTGTTTGGGTGGATAAATGTCATCCTTACTATCAACAACAGGAACAGGTTGAGAAGGATCAAAGGCGTAGGAGAAACAGGGCTTGGCTAGGTCAAGAACCTCCATGGGTGAGACCCAATCACTTCGCGCAAGGAAGGAATCCAGAATTCATCAGTGGCTGGAGGCGGTACCCCACAAAATCGAAAGGGTGGTTCAAGGAAAAGGAAGGAGCGAAAAGGGACCTGACCAAAAATTGGCGCCAAATGGATCCGACCAAAGCCCCATTACCCAAAGGAAGAGAGGAGACTACAATAGAGAGTAGGGGAATGACAAATAAAGGTAAGTCCATATCAACCCCGATACCGATTCTAAATGTCAATAATGAAATAGTTAAGAAAACTCGTGAAATTATGCAAAAATCTGGAATGTTTGCAAAATGGGGGGGAGAAGGACAAAAAAGCTGGAAATCCATGGAATATTGGTGTAGGACAAGCTGGGGGGAAGAAATATCAATGAATTCCTTGGAAAATAACTGGTTTTTTATTAAGTTCCTTAATCAAGAAAGGAGGAATAAGGATTTAGAATTAGGACCCTATTTTTTGGATGGTACCCAAGTTCACCTTGTGGAATGGAGGTCAAATTTTGACCCAAGGAAAGAATGGGTTGGGGAAAGTGAAATATGGTTAAGGCTTTACAACCTACCCTCGGAATACTAGTCATAAAAAACCCTAGAAGGAATAGGTAAACTTCTAGGCAATCTTCAAAGTATAGATAGCATCCAGGTGGATAGAAAGAAAGGACTTTATTTCTGAATTTGTGTAGCAATATCCCAGGGGATAGAGGTGCATATAATGATAGAACTCATATTTGAATTAGGTTCTTGGAGGTAGGAAGTGAACAGGGAGGATAACCTGCAATTATGTCGTAAATGCAAATCAGTGAACCACGATAATAAAAATTGAACAAAAAAGTGGGAGATCAACAACACAAGGGCATCAAAACAGAACAAGAAGTGGGAAAAAAATAGAAATAAAATAGAGGTGGGACAAGCAATGGAATTACAAGAAAAATAAATGGTGGATTCAATGATTTCAGGACAGAAGGCGGAAGAGCTAGGAAGGAAAATACTCTCGAACACCAGCCAAGAAGAAAACCAATCAACTTGGTGGCTAGTGCAAAATAACCACGGAACCCGCTCGGAATTCAAAATTCGGGGGGAAGATGTTTTTCCCCATCTCATAGACATTGGGCATGAGAGTCAGTTAGTAGTAACAAAGGAAAAAGAAGAGGAAAAACAGAAGGTGGAATTCAGAGAGATATCAGCCATAAAATCACTAAACAACAAGGACCCAGAAGAAGGCTCAGAGGAAAGTCAAGAGGCAGGGAGTATGGATTCAAAATCAGAGTTTGATGAAGGCTTTGAAGAATATCAAGAGGGCATATTGGCTGAAAGAGGAATCGAGAAAATACCCTCAACAAGAAAAACACCAAGGATCAAATCAAGCAGCCAAAGAGGTCGTAAGCCCAATAAGGAGAAATTAAAAATGGTAGGGGCAGCAAAAAGACAAACCAAACTAGGCTAAAAATTTCTTAGAAATGGGAAGGGACTCCCCCTTCCTAGGGAACCATGAAAATCATAAGTTAGAACACTAGGGGCTTAAACATCCCTAGTAAATGGCGCCAGTTCAGGCATTAGATAGATAGTGACAAGCCAGATATTTTAATAATCCAAGAGACACAATGGAGTAAGGAGGAACAGGGAAGGAAATTGACATGGTGGAGAGGTTGGGATAGCATTTGTAAAGAATCAATAGGGGCTTCTGGGGGACTTGGGATATTCTGGAACCCTACCTCATTAGGTTGTAAACCCATGGTGGATAAGCAGAATTGGTTAGCAGTCTCAATTCGACTATATCAGGATAATTCATAATTCAATTTTATCAATGTATATGGCCCTATAGCACCAGTGGATAAAAGGATCCTCTGGGAAGAAATATCCACCTTCCTGAGTCAAACAAAAGAAGTAAAAACTATAATTGGTGGGGACTTCAATGCTACTCTAAACAATTCAAAGAAGCTGGGCGGATTACAAAATTTGATAAGATCTCAAACAAATTTCCAGGAATTTATAGATCAAAATATGTTAAGAGAGATAAATACTAGGAATGGAATATATACTTGGACCAATAGAAGATCGGGCCACTCAGAAATAGCAGAAAAACTAGACAGATTCCTATTAAAGGGAGATTGGAATCAAGGAATGAACTTGTTGGAGGCTTCAATTCTCCCTTGGAGTGGCTGAGACCATTTCCCAATACAACTTGAAATCCAGCCAGATAATTTTAAAGGGGGATCTCCCTTCAGATTTGAAAAAATGTGGATGAGGGACCCAAGCCTCTATGAATAGATATCATTATGGTGGAAACATGTTTGGATTGGTAACCACTCACACCTTTTCGCCTTCCAAAAGAAACTTGCTCATATCAAAACAAAATTGAGAATTTGGAAAAAAGAACATTTCAAAAATATTTTTTAAGAAAGTGATAAGAAAGAAACCGAGCTCAAAATCTTAAATGAGAAAATAATCAAGAATGGTATGGGGTAGGTAGAGTACCTAAGGGAGAAAGTCCTACTAGAAGCCCAATCTAAATCCCTAGAAAGAATGGAATGTCACTGGAAGAAAAAATCCAGGGAACAATGGCTCCAAGAAGGAGATAGAAACACTAGGTTCTTCCATAACTCAACCTTGGTTAAAATAAATACAAACAAGATAATAGATTTGGTGAGAAATTATGGGTCTATTGCAAAAAATACTCAAGAAATCAATCAGGAATTAGTGGGGTACTTTGAGTCACTCTTTAAAAAAGAAGATCAGGAGGACGCTGGAGCAAGGGAGGAGTTCATCAGGAGAATTTTGAAACTGATCTCAAACATTGAAAATAAAGAACTCACTAAACCTATAAGTATGAAGGAAGTTAAAAAGGAAACTTTCCAACTAGGAGCAGACAAATCCCAGGCCGGGATGGCTTCCCGGCATCTTTCTTCCAGACTTATTGGGAAATAATCAAAGAAGATCTAGTCAAAGTAGCAAAAGATTCAAGGAAGAAAAAAGAAATGCTAGGAGCAATCAATCATACCTTCATAGCACTTATCCCAAAAAAGGAGGCAAACTGCATGGGGGAATTCAAGCCAATTTCCCTTTGTAACACAATATACAAAATAATCACAAAGATCATCGCCAATAGGCTCAAAATGGTAATAAGTAAAATCATCTCAGAAGAGAAAAGTGGTTTCATTCTGGGTAGGTCAATTGTGGAGGTATAATAGTTACTAATGAAATAATTCATTCAACAAGGAAGTTAAGGCTACCAAGCATGATCCTAAAATTAGATATCCTAAAGGCTTATGACTGAGTGGATACATAATTCTTGTTAGATGTGTTATTAGGATTTGGTTTTGATAAGGAAATAGTAGGTTGGATCAAAAGTTGTATAAACGGCCCAAGATTCTCAATACTAATAAATGGAGTAGCCCAGGGATTCATTGATTCTACTCAGGGGATCAAACAAGGTGACCCACTTTCCCCATTTATTTTTATCATAATGGCAGAAGCCCTGGGCAAAAAAATAGGCCAATTCAAAGAGGAAGGCTCTTGGAAAGGAATTGAGGTAGCTCCTGGGGTAGGGGCAAGTACTCACCATCAATTCATGGATGACACCATCCTCTTCGGATTAGCCATAAGAATGGAGGCAAGGAAAATGAAAGAAGTTTTGAATAATTACAGTAAAGCCTTCGGCCAAGCCATCAACTGGAGGAAATCATAAGTCTTCTTTCTCAACACCCAACCTAGCCTCCAATGCGACCTCGCAATAATTTTGGGTATCAAATCGGCCAACCTTCCAAGGAGATTTCTTGGAATGCCATTATTCTCCGGAGCTAACCACACCACCTATTGGGACAAACTAGTAGGAAATTGCAAAAAGAAAATGGAACTATGGAAAGGTAAATGGCTAACATCAGCAGGTAGGCTTATCTTGGTTAGAACAGTTTTGGCAGCAATGCCCATCTACTCAATGTATTGCCTAAAAATCCCTGAGGGCATTGTACACCAACTTAATAAAATTATGAGAAAGTTCTTTTGGAATGGTCTGAAAGACCTAAACAAAGTCCCCTTACTAGCTTGGGATAAGGTATGTAAACCTCAGGTTTCGAGTGGAGCAAGAATTAGGCAACTGGAGAAAATGAGCCTGGCCATGGGGGCCAAATTGGTCTAGCAAATGTACACAAGCAATCATAAATGGGTCAAAATCTTGAGGAAGAAATATCTTGACTCAAATGAGCCAATAAGCATAGTCAGGGTACTCAATCCTCCAAAAGGGTCGACAATTTGGAACTTCATATGTGAATGCAGAGATATTATACACAAACATGTCTCATCAGAAGTCCATAATGGTAGAAAAGCATCATTCTGGGAAGATTCACGGGACGAACACGCTAAATTAAACAATATGTTGGGAGTAGAGGTCATCAAGGAAGAAACCATCAGAGTATGGGGCCACAAGATAAGTAACTATGGGGAATCTATATAAGGCTCCATAGAAGGTTGAAATTAGACATGGAACAGTGTGGCAGAAACCTCAACCAGGGTGGATTAAAATAAACTTTGATGGTGCTTCCATGGGAAATCCTGGAGCAGCTGGCATTGGTTGTGTGGCTCGTAATTTTGAGGGGAAAGTGATCGCTCAAGAAGCAAAAAATATAGGACAAGAAACAAATAATATGGCTGAAATAAGAGCGGCATTGTGTGGAGTCAAATTGGGAAAAAAAACTCGGAGCATCAAAACTGCATCTAGAGGGAGATTCACTAATTATAGTTAATGCCATAAGATGTAACTCCACACCAAATTGGATACTAAGGAGATGGTTAAATCCAATAAGTACTTTGACATCATCCTTCGAAGAATTTTGTGTCAGCCACGTATACTGTGAAGGTAATACCATGGCTAATAGCCTGGCTAAGTGTGCAGAAATGGAGTCGAAGTACGGCTTGGGAGGAGACAACTAAGCCAACCCTGTGGGAAGGGTCTTGTCAACAATATGTAGAAGAATTGGTGGCAGCATCAAAATCTGTAAACTGCAAGCTAAGTACGTCTAGGGATTGGAGCGATCATCACAAAAGGCAGGAAAAACGTCCCTTCAAAATCCTGTTGATTGACTCAAGGCGAAATATAGTCACAATAGGTAGGTGACCTCGACAATGAAGGACTGAATTAAAGGCTCATTCGTGTGAAGAGACGGTGCCTTTAAAGCAGGACCAAAAATGGAAAACAATTGGCTATAAGATTAGCTAGCATAGTGGTAAAAATCACATTAGAAAAAGCATTTGGAAAAGTTGGTATTCAGAAATGGATACTCCGGTGTGCCTGGAAACTACTACCACCATGGTTCCTTTCCAGGGGGAGGTAACAGATATAAGGCTTTGTGGTATCCTTACGGTTAAGGATAAGTTGGTAATTCATGCAGTGAAAGAGGTTATGAGGAGGGAGTTTATATGGTCTTTCCACAAGCATCGCCTCAACACATATATACTTGAAATGTTTCTAGCAATAGCTCTCTACAGGGGAGTGGCGAAAGCTAGGGTAAAAAATCTCTGCCAATGCATTTTCAAGCACACTTACCTGGGGAAATTGATGCATTCCTAGACAAAATCAACGAGCATGGTCAAATAACCATGCCACAACATTACTACCTGCTAAAGAGGAGTGGTTGGAGGCTAGTTCCAAAATTTCCTATCCTGTCAATGGTAGAGCCAGAGGCACTGAAAAAGTGTGGTGCAGACATAGATAGAAATCTCAATTTCCTCCTAAAAGCGGCAGGGCTCACAGAGCCAATGTCAAAGGAGGCTCTGGAAAACTACATGGAAAGAGAGGGATTTGATGTGGACAGTGACGCAGAGGTGAAAAATGGACCGGTACCACCGATTTTTCCAGACTCAGGGGAAGACTGGGTAGATAATGATGGACAGGACGTGGAGGAAATTGTGAATGGCCTGGCCCACAAAAAATGCAAAATGGAGTGCCCAATTAAGAATCGTGTGGTGCATGCAAAGAAGATGCGCAAGGAAGCATCAACCTATGGGTCAGGATATGATGCAACCAACCCCTATACACTGCTATGTGTGGGCCATGGAAGCTGAAGGGAAGGAGGGCCTAGAAGACTTGAAAACCAGTCAGCATAATAGTGTATTTACTACTCAAAATAAGTAGCTAGGATAATATAAGATTGGTTGGTAGGAAGGGAGCAATATAGTATGTTTCCTGGGAGTGTATGTCATTTTGAAGTATAAACTGTGTCGAAAGGCAGCCTTGTAATATTTTTTGATCGATAATATATATGGTGTTGGCCTTTCCAGCTATTAACCTATCAAAAAAATAAAAAAAATAAAAAATAATGTGATGCATTGCAGAATTACAAATGCATTGTAACTTTCAGATTTAATCCAATGAAATAAATCAAATTATAGTTATTAAATATATTATTGTTTTTTTTTAATGAGGTGGAGAAACTTAGTGTATTTTAACTGAATAAAGGAAAAATCAATGATGGAAATATAACTGTTGAATGTTAATAGTAAGTGTAAAAATCAAGGATGGAAAAAATAAATAAAATATTATCATAAATATAATTATATTTGATAAATAAAATATTCAATTTTCAATATAATTAATAATATTTATAATTTATCCTACGGTTGTTGGGTGGAGGTATTGGTTTGGGTGTGGCCCAGGTGGTGTTTCGTGTGTTGCATAGGATCCAACTAGCGCATATGGGGGGCTTGGTGGCGAAGGGCATTAATTTCCTGCAAGACTGTCTTGTTGCGAACCGGTGTGCATACCCATTGGTGAGATGGATTTCAACTCGAAGTGAAGGTCGTAGGAGGATTTGGTTTGCACCCACTCGCATTCATGTGAGGCAATCTCTCGCATGAATTATGGGCAATGTGGGGTTTTTTATTCTTTGTAAGCAAAGCTTTTGTTACCGATTGTGGATGATGGAGACGCCAATATGCTTGCAGTCTGGGAGAAAGGTATGGGCTTTCTTTGGTAAGATTGCTCAAGGGAGGCTCAAATTGGTGTTGAAAGATTGGGATCTTCTTGTATTGGAGGTGGTCACACTATTGCTTGGCAAGGAATTTATGTCATTGGTGAAAAGGTGGCAGACTAATGCAGACATTGCTGCTTGATTGGTGGCAGTGCATCTCAATTTGGAGGTTCCTAAGGCGGTGGCTTTACTGATGATTCGTAAACTAGTCTAGGATAATTTGATAGAGGGGGTGGAGGATGCTATAATCATTGTGTGGCTGGGTGTGGGAATTCCTTTTCTGTGTGACTTAAACTGGGTTCTCGTGCCAAGTTTGAGAGTCATATGGTTCCCATTTCTGTTGGACCTAAGAGGGGAGAAGCTCATGGAGCATAGAAATAGGGCGATGTGTAGGCTAATATTTATGATACATCAACTGCATTTTGAGCCATCGGGTGATGTTGACTAGAGGGGGCTCTTCAGCGACTATCCAAGGGTTGAAGCCGTGGAGCTAGACAGATAGGGGGTGGTGTTGGTTCTATTTTTTGTGCAATGTCGGGGAAGTCTTGGTAGTTGTTTTAATTTCTGTGTTGGGTGGTGGTTTTGGTGTGCATGGCCTCAGTGGCTGAAGTTTTGGAGGTTGGAAGTTGTTTGTTTTTTCTCTGGTATAGCACCCAAGTGTATTGTTAGGGTCAGGTATGTTGTTTTGGTGGGTCTGGGTTTTGAGCTCTCTGGTTCTGCTGCCATGAAATGACACAATGTAAAAAAAAAATTGCTATCAATAAAATACTATTTACCTATCAAAATAAATAAATTTATAATTCATTATATTTATTTACGAAATATAATAATATTTATATTAGAAAATTGAAAATTAAATAAAAAAGAAATATTCTAAATTTATTATTACATATAAAATATGTTTCTAAATTTATATATTTAAAACATAAAAATTAATATATTTAAAACATTAAAAAATGTAATATTTTTTTTTAAATGAAAAATAATTCAAAAAAGAAAAATCATTAATATTCAATTTTATTCAAAATTAAATTATTATAAATGAATATTTCACGGTACAAAAATACAACTTAAATATATAGTCTAATATAAGGCTTTTCATAATAAGAGAACATCTAAAATCAATTTAAAACTAGTAAATCACACTTTGGTATGCCGAAGATGTGTGGAAGGTAAATTAGGGAAAATTTTGGTCTACTTTTTGCATAAATTTGTGCAATATACATGAGTTCAATTGGTTGTCTATTTAGAAAATGTTTTTTGTGCAACAAAGGTATCAAATTTCAATAGAAAGTGACAAATTGAAATCAATTATACATCCACTTACAAGGATCTACACACTACTCAAACAAAACCTCTAAATCAGAAAGATAATCAAGCTCCATTACCAATAGGATCATGTTATGCTTCAAATAGGGAGAGAGGGGGAGAGGTAGGGATGGAAAGAGGGAGAGATATAGGGGAAGAGCAAGATAGAGAAAAAGGGGTAAGGAGATAGAGATAGAGATGGAAATGAAAATGGAAATGGAGATGGAGATGGAGGAGAGGGACATGGAGAGGAGAGGGAGCTAAATAGATAGAGAGGATATAGGGACAGATAGAGATGGTAGGCGTAAATATATATAGATGGAGAGACAAGGAGAGAATGAGGGGGAGATAGAAAGAAAAAGATATAGGGAGTAATATATAAGAGGTAGAGATGGAAATATATAGGGGTAGAGAGACATGGATAGATAATAAGATAGAGATAGAGAGGTAAAGAGATAGATATAGAGATAGAGGGGGAGATAGGGAGGGAGAAACAAGGAGTGTGTGTGTGTGCATGCATAAGAGAGAGGGAGATAGTTATGTATAAATATGTAGAGAGGGGGGGAGAGGGAGGAGAAAAATAGAGATAAGAGAGAGGAGAAGTATAAATATATAGAAAAGAGTGATAGGGTGAAAGGAGGAGAGAAGGAGAGATAGAGATAGAAAGATGTAGAGATAGCGATATAAAGGAGAGATGGAGAGATAGATACAACCTAGGAAAGATAGAGGGGGTGAGATATAGAGAGTCAAAGACAAAGATAGAGCAATACATATATAGAGGGAGAGATGGAAGGAGAGACAAAGAGGGAGACAATGAAAGAGGGGAGTTGGAGAGAGCAAGATAAAAATATAAGAAGTGATAAATAGACAGAGGTAGAGAGGGATATAGAGAGAGTAGGAGAGATGGAGGGAGAGATTGAGTGAATAAGTGAGAGAGATAGAGATAATGAGATATAAAGAGTGAGAGAGAGGGAGATATGGGAAGATAGAGATAGAGGGGGAAAGAGAGAGATAAAGGAGGTGATAGAGATAAGTAATAGAGAGGGAGAGGGAGAGATTGATAGAGGGGGAGAGGTAGATATAGGGAGGGGAAAATAGGGAGTTTGTGTGTGAGAGTGAGAGAAATATATAGAGATAAATGTAGGGAGGTTTAAATAGGGAGCGTGTGTGTGAGTGAGGGAGATATATTGAGATAGAGATAGAGAGGGATATATATAGTGAGAGAGAGAGGTAGATAAATAGAGAGAATATAGAGAAGTAGAGAGATATAGAAAGAGCTCAAGTGATAGAGAGAGATTAAGAAATATATAGGGGAAAGAGTGAGAGATATGTAGGGAGAGGTAAGGAGATAGAGATAGGGGAGATATAGAAAGGAAGATAGAGATAAAGATGAAGATGGATATGGAGAGAGGGAGAGAGAAATAGAGATATTTAAAGAGGGGGAGACAAAGAGAGGGATATCTATGGAGGGACATAAAGATATAGGAAGTTATATATAGAGGTAGAGAGAGGGAGATATATAGAGAGAGAGGTACAAATTTATTAAATTAGGATATATATGTATATAGAGAGAGATGAATGTGATTATGATTAGGATTAAATAAGGGTTAGGGTTCAATAAAAAATCTAAGATAAAGCTTGGAGTTAGGGTATAGGTGATTGAGGATAGATCGGGATGACAATTAGGGTTAGGGTTAAGGATTAATTAGGATTAGGGTTGAGGTTAGGTGAAGGTTAGGGTTTAATTATGGTTAGGGTTAGGGTTAGGGTTACAATAGGGTTCAATTATTATTAGGGTTATGAGATAAATCTTGGGGTAAAGGTTAGGGTCAAGATCAGGCTTGGAATTAGGGTTATGACTCAACTAGATTTAGAGTTTTGGCATAATTAGGGTTTGGGTTAGGGTTAATGTTAGGTTATGGTAAGGGGTCACCTAGGGTTAGGTTTCAATTAGTAATATAGTTTTAATTAAGCTTTCTATTAGAATTAGGGTTAGTGTTAGAGTTAGAATTATGAGTAGAGTTAGAATTATGTTTACAATTATAATTAGAGTTAGAGTTAGAATTCAATTACAGTTAGGGTTAGGTTTAAGTTAGGATTCAATTGGTATTAGGGTTCAACTAGGGTTAGTATTAGGAATCAAATCATAACTAGGATTTTGTGGTTTGGGTTTAATTAGGGGTAGAGTTCAATGAGGGTTAGGATTTAGGTTCAATTAGGGTTAAGATTCAATAGGTTATGATTAGAGTTAGGGATCAAGCTTAATTAAGCTTAAATCTCAATAGGGTTAGGATTAGGTTTTTAAGATAAATCCTAGGGTTAAAGGATTTGCATTCAATTAGGGTTAGAGTTAGAGTTAGGTTTAAAGGGTTTGCATTAAATTAGGGTTTATATTCAATTAGGGTAAGGCTTCAACTGGTGTTAGGATTAGTATTCAACTATAATTAAATTTAGGTTGGGGTTAGGCTTAATTTAGGGTTATGGTTAGGTTTTAATTAGGGTTACAATTAGAATTAAGGTATTTATTATAAGTATGATTATGAATAGGGATAGAATTATTGTTAAGGTTATAATTTGGATTAGCATTACAAGTAGGACAAGGGGTAAGATTATAATTCTAACTTTAACACTAAAACTACCACTATTTTTTAACCACCCTAAATCTATAACTAACACTAATTCTAATTACAATCCTAACCCTAACTCTAACTCAAATTTTAACCCTAACCCTAACCCTAACTTTAATTCTAACTCTAACCCTAACCCTAACACTAACAATATTTCTAACTCACCCTAATTCTATAACTAACACTAATTCTAATTGAAACCCTAGCCCTAATCCTAATTATGTCTCTTATCATAATCCTCACTCTAATACTAATCCTAACCCTAACCTTAATTATAGTTCCAAACATTAACTCTAACCCTAACCCTAACCCAATCATAACCATAAACCTAACCCTAAACCTAAACCCCAAACCAAACCCTAACTCAAACATTAACTCAAACCATAACCCTGACCTTAAACCCTAAACCAAACCCTAACCCTAATCCAAACCCTAAGTCTATGTCTAACTATAACCCTAA
The DNA here is from genome assembly GCA_007115665.2 of Sequoiadendron giganteum. Taxonomy (NCBI): domain Eukaryota; kingdom Viridiplantae; phylum Streptophyta; class Pinopsida; order Cupressales; family Cupressaceae; genus Sequoiadendron; species Sequoiadendron giganteum. The sequence goes on from CM021101.1 coordinate 300,893,281, forward strand.
CCTTAACCTTAAACCTAACCTGAACCATAATCATAATTATAACCCTTACCCTAATTATATCTCTAATAGTATCTAAAACCTTAATCGTAACCTTAACCTTAACCTTAACCATAATTTAATATCTAATCCTAACCCTAACCCTACTTCTATCTCTAACCCTAACCCTATCCCTAACTAAAATCCTTACCCTAATCCTAATCCTAGCTCTAACCCTAACCATAATTATGATGATAACCCAACCCAGATTATAATTCTACCTCTAACCCTAACCCTAACCCTAACCCTGACCATGATAATTTTGTCTTCCATGTTGCACTGTGATTGCTACTAGCATATATATATATATATAATTTTAATAATATATACAATACGCTGAGAGATATCCTTCTCAAGGCGTCTATTTTTAATAAATTTTCTCACATAAAAATGCAATAGATGCCTTGAGAAGGATATCTCTCAATGTATTGTATATATATTATTAAAATAATATATATGCTAGTTATATATATTTAATAGTTTTATTAAAAATATAATATATAATAATATTATTTATATATATTTTTTATTATATTAAATATATATTAATTATTAATTATGCTAATATATACTTATGTACGTAGGATAAAGGATATCGTAATGTTAAAACCTAAATATGTTAATTATTAGGAAATTGGTGGTAATTTTCATTTTAATAAACATACCGTAAAACCCTTATCAAAACCGTATTTTTAGGCTACAGATCGCCAAATTGGAGAAGTGAAAGGTCAATACTAGCTAGGAAGAGTTTGGAGGAGTGGAGGTGAAAGAAGCCAACAAAAAATGGCAGAAAACATTCAAAAAATTGGTGAAAAATGATGAATGGTTGAGATTCGTTTAATTGTCTTACACGCCCCTCAAACACTACACATTGTCAATCCTGAAGATCTATTGGCCATTGTTCATAGAGGGAACCCTTCAACGTAAATATTTTTTAATATAGGTATGTTGAAGACAACCTGATATCAACAGAGTGATGTCATTTCCAAATTTCTTGGGATTGCCGATATGAGATTGGACTACAACCATTGACGACATTGAAAACACAATAAATCTGTCTTTTGACATGATTATGGTATGGGGGATATGTGGGTGATATTCGAAGAAGAGCCAGTTCACATGAGAATGTAGTAGAGGGCTCCAGCCAATGCCAGTGATAGTTCCTGAAAACAATCTTTCTTTTGGGGACACAATGAATCTGTTTGTTGACAAGACTGTTATGTGGTTGATATTGGAAGGAGGTCATTTCATGATGGGATGGAGCAGCCAATGCCACCAACAATATGTTAATATAAATCATCTTCCAATGACACACATAAAACACCTTGGTCTATCCATCTTGGATGCACTTTTTAACAAAATAATGATTAGTTTATGGAAAAGAATTATTCAAACTCATTTTTAAATTATGATTAGTTGGGTATTTGTTTTGATTAAGGTAAACACAGGAAAAAGGGGTCAGATCTGTACAAAAAATAGTCATAAAGGCAAGAAAGACAAGTATATAGGTATTAATTAGGTATTAGTTAAGTATTTGTTGATTACTAGATTTGATTTTATACACTTTATGTTATTTTTTTAGAAAATAGGGAAAAGTTATTTTAAAATTCTTTTATTAGATATAATGTTTTAAAGTCTTGTTATTGGTCTTATGTCAATTGAGAGTAAAATATGTAACATTTAAAAAAGTTTACAATTTTGTGTTATATAAGATTGTAAGTGGGCATATTATAGGTTTTGTGGGGGTTGTGTGGCATTAATTGTTGTTATATGTAGTTCAATGGAACCTTCCATACTTATCAATATTGAGATAGCCTCTATAATTTTTTAATAACTTAATCATCATACTGTAATGATCTAAAATATAAATCCTGCAAGATAGATCTTTGTTAGAACATGCATGCAATAATAATAATCATTCAATGGAATGCAAGGGAGAATATGAAAGAAAATGGAATGAGACTAGAACAGTCACCCATTTCTCTCCTCCATGACTACTTCCATTGTACCTCCTGAAGCTTGCTGTTATGATAATAATGCCCTCAGCCTTAGTGTGAGCAAACTAATATATGTCTAGCCTTAGCAAAACGCCTTTGAAGGATTTCAAATAAACCTATGCAAACTAGAAAATTAATTCTATTATGCAAGTAATAATAATATGCCTATGTGATATGTGAATGTCAATAATAAAAATAAATTAAGTAAACTGTTGATCCCGAAAATGAGATCAAGATTGTCATTTTATAGAAAATGCAATCTTGAATGGACAGACGAGATGAGAGATTGAGGAATGCCCTAGAATCAAAGGTCAAGATTCAATAAGGCAACTCTCAATTAGGGTTAGGGAAAAATACCCATATGTGTAAATAAGATTTAATTAAATGAATTAAATCAAGACTGAATGTGACAGTTGAGATGAAATTAGTAAAATCAGAAGACAAGAGGATGAGATTTTAGAAAATCAGTAATTTTAGTAATTACTTGATTTGTAGAAGAATATTTCCCTTTTGAATTAAATTAATTCAAAGTAAAGATTTTGTGAGGTAATTAGTAATTGATTTTTGAAATTAATTTCTAAATGAAGAATCAGTTAACCATGTGAGATATTTTTAAATGATTTGTTTTATTTAAAAATATAAAAGTGTCACATGCCATAATTAAATAATTACAAATAATTATTTAATTTAGAAGAAGTAGTTAATTAATTAAATAAATAATCAAATCTATTTAATTAAGAGGATTTAGGAATTAGTGACATATTAAATCAATATATTAAAATATATTAATTTAATAATCAGGACATTAATGATATAGATTAATTAAATAAATTGATTGACTTTATTTAATTATTAGAAGACTTTGACAATTAGTGACATATTAAATTAAATAAATAAGATTTATTTATTTAATAATCATGAAGAGCGAAAGATTATGAATTAATTAAATAATCATGAATTATTTAATTAATAGTTGAATGTGGGTTAGAAACATAATTAAAATGTTATAATCATGTTATGACGAAAGGTGATAAAATATTGCTTGTAGGCCTTGGTCATTTTTATGTGTTTACATTTGCCCCTCTTTGTCATAATGTAGCTTATCGCGTTATGGCAAAGAAAACAAGTCTAGAATATGCCCCAGTGCAAAATAAGTTGAGGAAGAATGACGAGGAGGTAGCGGTATGCCCCCTCGAGAGGACAGTTGGGTTCCAAGAACATGGGTGTGCTCTCGAAATTGATGAGAAGATTAGAATATGACGAGACAAAGAAATGGTAGAAAGAAAAAGATGAATGGTAGGATAGAAGGAAATGCAAGTTAGTGCTGAAAATGAAATGCATGTTAAAATCCTTCAATATTTGCCAAGGTATTAATAGGTGTTGCTCGAATCATCATTGGGTGGTAAAAATGACACAAATGGACAACAAACACCTTGGTATGACATAGACCAAGGTGTGCAATGTTTTCCACTTGCAAGACAGACAATCACAGATAAGGAATGTCCTAACTCATACTAGAGGCCCATTTGCCCCAGTCTTTTTGTCAAGACAATCCACAGACAACAACCAAAGAAAAATAAAATAGGTCATGAGACGTCATTGCACCTCTAAATCCTTCATGGGACATCCTCGAGGTAGCTAGTAACATGACCAAAAGACAAGTCAATAAAAAGATAAGACAAAATAGCCAAAAATGAACAACCATTTACTTGTATTGCCAATGTTTGTTTGTCAAAGATTAATTATTTGAAAGCTTGATAGGTTGACAGGGTCTGACGGTTTGACGATGCCTAAGGTCAGGAAGGACACATCTTGAAAAGGAAAATGACACTTTGACGAGATCCAAATCCAAGAAGGACACATCTTGAAGAGGACCAAAAAGTGACAAGAGACTGGCATTTTGACCAATGTTTTGGCAAGTTGATTGATGTTGACTGCATAATTGATTGGACTATGTTGTCTGATTTTGGACTTGATTTTGACATTGATACTTTCGAATGACTATTTTGACAGACGTGACCATGTTTGACTTATGATTTTATTTTGACAAACCTAAAGGGACTGACCTAATGTCTCGGGGATTCAAAGATGAATCTTGCCTACGTAGCAAGTGCGCAGAGACAACGTAGTTCGGACAGATGACGAAGACTAACTAACAAGACGGATTGGATTGACCAAACAGAGATTGACTTTGACTCTGTTTTTGGGATTTTGACACTTTTTTGAATGTTTTTGTATTTTCTCCAAGACATTTTCTGACTTTTTAGGTCTTTTTTTCAAAACTTTTTCTAATTTTTATGACTTTTTTCAAGACTTTTTGTAATTTTTAGGATTTTATGATGCTTTACGAAAATTGCGACAAATGCATGTGAATGATGCCGATGCACATGAATCCAAGGACAACCATGATTTTTATGCTAGTCAAGTTGAATACCAACAAACAGGTGACGATGATGATGACAACGTTGTTTGACATGGGAAGGACACATCCCGAAACAACGTGAAGATGACAATGACATGACAAGAGGATAAAATTTTGCAGCAGGGCCAAGGACAAAGCCAAGGAATGTTTTGGATAATGTGCTAGGGTGCCATATTGTTGCATTTCAAATGACTTGGTGAGGACTAAAATGGGATGACAGAGGAATGTAGGACCATTGACAAAGGAATCCAAGATGGGTGATAGGTATTAAAAGGACCGTGGATGGCTTTGGTAAAAGATAGGAGACCTAGATGGCTTGGACTAGGAGAATTCTCATATGGTCTCCAAGGATGATTTTTCATAGTGAAAAGGAGGCTATGAAGATAATGACATGGTATTCAATGACTAAGGTATGACCAGAAGATAGACATGTCAAAAAGCTTTCCAAAGCATGATTTGTGTTTGCGCCTTAGTCTTTGTCAAGATCAAAAATAGGTAGGAAAATGGAGGGACATGATAGGGCTAAGATGGATGGATGAAAATGTCATGTGAAGGGAATGGGAGATGAGATGACTTGCCCCCAAGTGCAATGGTCCACATAGATGATTTATTCTACACATGATGCCTATTTGCCAGGTTTTCATCATGGTACTTATCCAAAGCACCTGTTTGCTAGGTTTTCACCATTGGACAAAAATTTTCTCTTTACTATTTTCTAGATTTTTTATTTTTTTGGTGTCACCAAGATGCCTGTTTGCCATGTTTTTATGAAGGGGCAATTTTTTTGATTTTTGATTTTTTTGTATTTTTTCCTTTTTGTCGGATAGCCTTGATGCTTTATATGACCATTGGCTATGTTGGAGCCTTTGACGATGCCGATGTAGAGACTGGTGCCATGACATGCCAATAATGACCTTTCTGAAGTAGTTGCCTTGTTAGGATGATAGCACTTGCATACACCTGATTGATGTCATTGTGATCTTTGTTGATACTAGAGTTGGCTTTATCAGAATACGCACATCGTGATAGAGTGCCATGAGAGTCCTTATGATAGAGAGTTGTTGCCAAGATGCGACAGATTTTTGACATAGGATGTTTAGATTTTAAGGAGGATGTAGGATTATGATGGATGATGGTGGACGTGGATGGGTTGGTTGGATGTTTGGATGTAGCTATTTTTATTCTCCATACTTTGGGTGTTGGGTTAGGATGTTGTTTGGAACCAACATTTTCATATGTCTTTCTTGATGGCCATTTTGACAAAGGTGGACAAGTATTGTATGTGGGATTCCTCTTGCGCTATGGCTCCACATTTTGATTGACTTTGGAATTTTGCATCTTTTCTTTGCCTAATTCTTGACTTGATCCATTTTGTTTTGGGATCCATTTTAGCTTCATTTGTCCACTTGACTTTTTGTACGATTTGATGGCCTTTGCCATTTGATTTTGTATTTTGTAAGACTTTTGTTGGTTCCAAATGGAAGGTTTATTCATGATGGAATGATGTTTTGGGGTGTGGAGGGAAGGGGTATTGGCAACAATCTTATGACAAGGACTACTCACAATACCCATTTTGACATTTGTATTAGATAAAGTTGCCCCCAATATTGAGGAGGGACCACTAACATCATTCGATTTGTTGATTGATGGATAGCCAAGACCTTGATGTCTATAATGTGCCTGAACTTGTATAGGTTCCATAATTCCTTGCTCGTGTAGGCCTAATCCTTTGCCTTGATAATGCATGTTCTGATAGATTTTGTTGGTGATGGGATACTTGTTACTTTGGAAGCAAGATGCTAACCCATCATTATTGAGGAAATTAATGCTTGAAATCTTTTCCTCTGTAAGAAAACCTGCTCTGAAAAACTTAGAGGATCCTAATTGATAAGATGTTGTAGCTTTACTGACATGTTGGGCAGGTTTTTGATTAATTTCTTCAGTCTGATTCCGATGATTCTGTTGGTGCTTCCAAGTCTATGTCAAAACCGTCTTCATGGTCATTGTCATAGAGCCCACTGAATTTAGCTATAGCTTGATCATTTGAAAATATGTCCATGCTAGAAGACTCTTGTTCTAGCGGTAGATCATCTATGTGTCCCATGGAGGCAAGTGTCTCACTTTTGGGAGTGTCAATACTTGAATGTTGGATGGAGGCATGTTCAAGTGTTTGATCGTGACAGGCATAGAGGTCAAGGAGTGGATCATTTTGGACTTCTTGATCAAAGATAGTGTCTTGATCAAAGATGGGTGCATTTTGAATGTCATGATTGGAAATAGGATCTTGATCAAGGATAGGGTCATCTTGAATGACATGGTTTTGGATGGACTCTTGAGCGAGGATAGGTGTATTTGGTGTTCCATGATTTTCCAGGAGGACTTCTTGAATGGACGTAAAGATGGAGTCATGGAATGGACTACTTTGATCTTGACATGACGGTGATGTTATAATGTTGTACTTTGGACTTAACTCTTGACATGTATCCTCAAGTTTATGAAAGGAGGTGGGACTTTGGAGACCATGACTAGATATGTTTTCATGACAAAATGGAGTATCTTGAAATGGATTAGTGCATGATGGACTAGGATATGACATGGAGGTTTGGACTTGGTTGAGGGATGATGGACTAGGATAGGACATGACTTCCTGATAAGGATATGATGTGGATGGAGGACTAGGATATGACATGGGTGGAGGACTAGTATATGACGTGAATGGAGGACTAGTATATGACGGGAATGGAGGACTAAGATATGATGAAGGACTAGGATATGACATGAATGGAAGACTTGGATATGATGTGGATGGATGATTAGAATATGACTTGAAGCCTTGGACTGGATTGATGGGTGGATGATTTCCTTTGTCACAGTTAGGGTGGGTATGACTATTGGAAGTTTGTTGTGACTTAGTGTCATGGATGGTGTTAGGGGATCCTTGATAGTAGATGGATAGAGAACTAGGACTTGTGGATTGTTGGTAAGAGGGATAGATGGATGGAGGACTAGAGGTTGAGGTGTATTTGGACTTGCATTGGAGGTATAGCATTTTGAAGTCTCTAGCAAGTTGTGTTTGACCATTATTATTGAATTTGCATTCAATTTGACTAGCAAGTATGTCATCGTGACTTGAAGACATGATGGTGGATGAAATGAGACTAAAACTATGCAAAGTGAAAATGCAAAGTGATAAAAGGGGATTCCTTATGTCGAATGATTTTTAGGAAAGGTTTTCTAACCACTCAAAGTCTGGCCAAATGTCTCAATTTGGATTGTCAAAGGACTGATTTGAAGGACAAGATGATAAAATGACAAGGTGAGATTTCCACACTAGACTTATGAGTTGGAAATAGCTCACTATAGGACAATGACTTAAGATTGATTTTTTTTGACTTGGTCCAATGACAATGTATTGTTGAGACAATGGTTTGACAAAGAAAGGAAAGTTTTCCTATCCCAAAGGTGTGCAAGTGAGGACTTTAGACTTTTCCTATGAAGATGAGAATGACGGATTGCAAGCTAGATGAAAACTAAAATGCAAAGATGGATGACTTGGACAAGTGCTTTGCTAGTTTTAGACAGAAGCTACTGAAAAAATTTCCAGTAAAATTTGGTTGCAAAAGTTTGGCCTCTGGTTTTTGATAGGAAATCTGCTTTTCCAAATGACAGGCAAATGCGTCGCTTGATGCTTCACATGCAGTGCAGATTCAAATGCATCTCAGGTTTTAGAAAATGCGGTGCAATATATCGGATACGTTGCACGATTTACCAAGTGTTCTACAAATTTTAAAATGCGGCGTTCGGTATTGCAAATGCGGTTTGATAGGTCAATTGCGTTTTGACAGTGCATATGCGAATCAAAAGTTAGCAATTGCAGTTCACTATTGCGAATGAGGCGTTTTATCACACAAATGTGTGAATGACAGTCAACTGCGGTTTTAGGACTGGCAAATGTGACTCAAGATACCAAATGCAGTTTAATACTGGCAAATGCGGCTTTATATGTTTCAATTGTGACTCATCAAAGCAAATGTGGCTCAAGATGAATCAAATGCGGCCCCTAAGAGTGAATGCGGCTCATGATAAGGAAAATGCGGTTTATCAGAGCAATTGCGTTGCAATGGACAATTTTTTTAGAAAACCGAGCACTGTTTTGCAGTTTTGACAAGTTTTTTGACCCATATTTTTGATGTTCAGTTTGTTGAAGTCTATTTAAAACCGTTGGCAAACATATTAATTAAAACCTTAAATGTATGTTCAAGAAGACTCACTCTTAATAGTCAAGGGGTCATCATAACAATCACAACCCATAGCTTAAAATCACGTCGACTCACACAGCCATGTCACCCCCTAGAGGGCGCCCGTGTTTTTATCTTTTCTAGGTGCATACTCAAGGTGACGGAAGTGGATACTAAATCCCCCGAGCAAACAATTCATGGTGATTATATGGTGAGTGTCTTGGGGGGAGATTCTTCCCTCCCCTTGCACTGTGATTAAGACAATATTTGGATACTAACTCGGCTGGCTTCTACACTATGGTTCTTAGTCAAGGTTTTTCTTCGGTGCAGAAAATGATAAACTCCCTTAGGAGACCTCCCAACCTTTAGAACAAAGTTTTTGGGGATGGTTATCTTTGCACATTGTTGTCAAATTGCGGACTTTCCCAAATTCACTTTTGATTATAGTGGGTTGGAAAACCTGGCTTTGGTTGTTCCCGTAGGGTGAGTACTTTTTCCCACTATGGTAGGCCTTCTAAAGGTTGTAATAAAGCAGTAAAATGTTGAAAATAAAAATGGATAAGTCTGGATTTTTTATTGCCCAGTAAAAGGGAGAGCATATACCTAGTATCCACACAAACACAGTAAAAAAATGTTCAATTTTAAACCCAAATGAAAGTTTTTTTATTCTAAGTGAAGATATTGCTTCACAAAAACATGGGGTTTATTTTAATCCAAACAAAGTAAAGTGTGGTGACTATCCTAGATTGATAAATTCCAAGTTAAGTTGCCTATCCTAGGATTCATAAATTCAGCCTTAAGTGTCTATCCTAGGGTTGGCTCTTTTTAAAATACCAAAAAAATAAAATAAAATAAAGACTGGCCACGGTCGCGTTGGATCCAAATTACAATTCTAAAAAAATGAACTTTTACCAGTCAAATGCGGCTCAGTGGATGTGGCTCGTTAGGTGCGGCTCAGGATTTCGTTTGCGGTTTAGGTTCTAGCAAATGCGTAGCATAGTTGCGAATGAGTCATTCGTGAGCGCAAATGCGGCTCGACAGAGCACTTGCGTTGTGTGAGACTCTGGCTGCGGCTTTCCGTGCACCTGTACTTGCAAAATAAAATGCAGAGCCGTACAAAAACCTGCAAAATGTGTGTTAGATTGTCAGGTTCACCAATGTAATGATCTAAAATATAAATCCTGCAAGACAGATCTTTGTTAGAACATGCATGCAATAATAATAATCATTCAATGGAATGCAAGGGAGAATATGAAAGAAAATGGAATGAGACTAGAACAGTCTCACCCATTTCTCTCCTCCATGACTACTTCCATTGTACCTCCTGAAGCTTGCTGTTATGATAATAATGCCCTCAGCCTTAGTGTGAGCAAACTAATATATGTCTAGCCTTAGCAAAATGGCTTTGAAGGATTTCAAATAAACCTATGCAAACTAGAAAGTTAATTCTGTTATGCAAGTAATAATAATATGCCTATGTGATATGTGAATGTCAATAATAAAAATAAATTAAGTAAACTATTGATCCCGAAAATGAGATCAAGATTGTCATTTTATAGAAAATGCAATCTTGAATGGACAGACGAGATGAGAGATTGAGGAATGCCCTAGAATCAAAGGTCAAGATTCAATAAGGCAACTCTCAATTAGGGTTAGGGCAAAATACCCATATGTGTAAATAAGATTTAATTAAATGAATTAAATCAAGACTGAATGTGATAGTTGAGATGAAATTAGTAAAAATCAGAAGACAAGAGGATAAGATTTTAGAAAATCAGTAATTTTAGAAATTACTTGATTTGTAGAAGAATATTTCCCTTTTGAATTAAATTAGTTCAAAATAAAGATTTTGTGAGGTAATTAGTAATTGATTTTTGAAATTAATTACTAAATGAAGAATCAGTTAACCATGTGAGATATTTTTAAATGATTTGCTTTATTAAAAATATAAAAGTGTCACATGCCATAATTAAATAGTTACAAATAATTATTTAATTTAGAAGAAGTAGTTAATTAATTAAATAAATAATCAAATCTATTTAATTAAGAGGATTTAGGAATTAGTGACATATTAAATCAATATATTAAAATATATTAATTTAATAATCAGGAGGACATTAATGATACAGATTAATTAAATAAATTGATTGACTTTATTTAATTATTAGAAGACTTTGACAATTAGTGACATATTAAATTAAATAAATAAGCTTTATTTATTTAATAATCATGAAGAGTGAAAGATTATGAATTAATTAAATAATCATGAGTTATTTAATTAATAGTTGAATGTGGGTTAGAAACATAATTAAAATGTTATAATCATGTTATGAGGAAAGGTGATAAAATATTGCTTGCAGGCCTTGGTCATTTTTATGTGTCTACACATACTAAAGTTGCTATACTATTATTGATAAAATATGTTGGATTATATCAATAGATAATATCATGCAACCACATTCAAATAACCTACACCAATATTCAATAATATACAAGCAATTACTCAAATCAACATGATGTCTAGTATTATTGTTCCACTCCACAAATCAACTTGCCAAAAGAAAAGAGAATATATTCAAGATACATGTAATCCATAAATAAGACTACTCATAGGAAACCAAAGGGGTTTCATCCTCAAATCTATAAATTAAAGTTTTTTATCCTCAAATCAATAGTTGAGTGTAATGCTAGTAAAATATCAAAAAAAATGAGTCTTTTAATAACCAAACACCTCAATTTATACACAAAGGGCCCAAATCCCAACACCCCCATGAGTTGTATTCATTATCAATATCCCACCTCAAATTTAACAATCTTCCTTGTTATCATAACATCCTCTTAAAAGCCAACTTTCCTCTTAAAATCCACTTTGTAGCTTCCTCTTAAAACCTAACATAACTAAGTGTAATATGTCATAACCTCTATTTATGAAAATTCAATCTCCATATCAAGAGGTTCTAAGGATTATATTTATTTTATTTGTTATTTCCCTTTCTTCTAAAATCATACACCCTTATTAAAATTATTTCTCTAACCCATTAAAAAATAAAGGAATGGGCTCATGGATTAGCACATTATGAATTAATGAAAAAAGAACATTACAAGCCCACCCTTCCTAGAATCCCTTTCCCACAAGCCATACAATGTTGGATGTTCAAATACCTCTAGCCTCTCCTAAGTGGCATCCTTTCTAAATAGGTTCTTCCAATGGATTGAATATTTTATGGTGGTCCTATCCCTTAGTTTTTTCTTATTAGTGTGAACAAGGAATTTTACCTAACTAGTTCACCTTCTAGGTCCTATTCACACTAGTTCACTTAAGTTTACTTAAGGTACACACAAGATATTTATCACATTATGTCTCAAGTCATAAGATTAAGACACATTTCATAAACTTATGCAGTCTCATGTCTCACTTTGGTCTATATAACCAAGAGGTTCTATTTGTATTTTCAATAATCATAATCTATCAAATTATATTATTTTTACATCCTTTGATAGAATAACAATATTCTCTCATAATTATTTCATTGAAGCTTTTATATCTTGGGTGGCTACATCTTCAACCAAATATTGCATGGTATAAAACATTTTATACCAACTCTTACATTTCTCCTATATGTCAATGATGACATCTAGAACCAATATAAGTTTCCCTTAATCATCTAGGGGTGGTAGATTAACTAATGGTGAAATACAATGTAGAAGTTACTTTATGAGGCAAGACACATGTAAAACATTATCAATCCAAATAATTATTGGAAACTGCAAAGTATAGGGCATTTCATCAACTCTCCTCAAAACTTTGTATGGTCCATAAAAATAGGGTTTGAGCTTTCTAGACCCACTTCACTTAATAGAGATCTACCTATAAGGTTTCAAGCACATAAAGATCATATCTCCAACCTCAAATAGTCTCTCAATGTGATACCAATGTAAACAAAGCTTATGTTGCTTTTGGTCCCAAAAAATGATCTTTACGTGACCTTAGAATTTCTTTTATATGCTTCAATGTCACCATATGTCGGTACCCTGTTGTTAGTAAACATTACATTAGTGAAGGAAGGTGGCATCCATATAGTGTCATAAATAGTGGCATGCCAATAGACATTCAATAAGTGGTAATATAATAATTATCTTCAAGGTGCAAACACTTAACTCATGTTTTTTTATTGAAATATGACATAATTCCTCAAATACTTTTCTACCCACTTATTTACTACCTTTGTTTCTCCATTTTTTTGGGGGTGATAGATTATATTAGGATTAAGCTTGGTGTTAGTAAAATAAATTAATTCCAACTAAAAAGAGCTAAGGAATCTATTATCATTGTCACTAACAATGATCTTAGGGAATCCATGTAGTTGGAATGCCTCTTTAAAAAATAAGTTAGCTACTTGTGTTAGATGCACAGGAGAACTAAGAGAGGGGGTGAATCAATTGTACATTAAAACATCTAAACCCTCATTAACATTCAGATCTTTATTAGCCCTTAAACCCTTAATCAGATTTAGCATGAAAGTAAACAAGTGAAACAACAACACATCAAAACACCATGCACAATAGAACACCATATTTACGTGGAAAACCCAATAAGGGAAAACCACGATGAGGATTATCTCACAATATAAATAAATTACAACACCAAATATAATAGGCTCACTATTGGAGGGCTCACTGTCCAAAAGAAAGGACTCACTACCGAATTAGAAGGAAGAAAAAAATGAACTGTTACAAAGACAAATCCATCTCAGATAAATAGAAAGATCCAACACAACAACTCTTCATCATCTGCAACCTTTAGCTAACTACCTTCAATTACTTTAGGTACACTAAAAATGTAGACACCTTCTACTCACCGCTTCAAGTAGCCTTAGTCATTAGAGATCACACTCACATCACAACACTTGATCATATTTCAGACCACAACACACTACACACATTTCTCCAACAATCTATCTTTCATTAATACCATCCACAACCTTGAAAACATTCTCCAAGGTTGGCTATGCACCTCAAATGTGCAATTACAAAATAGGTCAGCACCAAACACCTCCTTGGTGGAAAGAATTGAATGATGACCACACCAGGGGTTAACTAGGACCTAAATATACATCACCACACTCCTCAATACATCCACAATCCATGATGTACCTCTATAAATAGCACTAGCATGCCAAGTCAACAAAAACCTAAACTAACACTACAAGTGACCACATAAACACTTATTTAGCTCACGTAGACCACACAAAAACACTTCACAGTATCCACACAACACCTTAGAATATTCTAGCATCATCAAAATATTTTGCAACTCTATCATAACCACCTAAATTTGAGATCATTATCATCCTCTACAACCAAACACACTAGCATAAACATCCAACTTACTAACCAACTTCGTGGAACATTTCAACACCTGAAACCTCAAGGGAAGTAAGCTACATACAATATAATCACACCCCTAAATTTGCAGGACAAGAAACCTCAATGCAGAGAAATGTGGAGTAATCTCATTTATCTTAGACAACCTTCTTCACATACACACACACACACACTAGTGAACGCAACTATTACTGTCATACGATCCAAAACCTCAACTATGGATATAAAATATTTGTATACCTTTGATCAACATATCCAAACCACACAAGCATAACTTCAAGATTGAAGAAATGTGGAGAAAAATATAGAACACCACTCTATCATACTGTAATCTCTTTTATTCAAATTTTCTCAAAAGCACTTGGAAACAAAGTGAACCAGCTACATCAACAACACTACAAAAACTTATTCAACGCATCTACAACATCTAAAACACTTCATATTAACCACGAAACATCCATACAACCAACAAAAGCATGCTTCAACAATCTCTACAATTATACTAAAATTTGACAACAATAACAACACCAACAACATTGTGTTGACAACACTAATTTCAAACTTTTAATAACTCCAATGCTAGGGGTTGACATCAATGACAACACCAACAAGCTTCCAAAAATCTCCCCCTTTTTCATTGATGGCAACACCGATTCTAAAAAACCATCAACAATAAAAGTATACCAACAAAAAATCTACAATAAGTAGTACTCTCCCTGACTGGGGCATCTCTCACTCTTCATATTCTCATTCTACCCTTTTCCAAAACACATTTCTACACCGACTCTCCCTCTATTTCTTTTATTTTTCAGAAAACACTCTCTCCCTTTGACATCAATGGAAAAGGGAAACACCAACACTTCTAACACATTACTTGCATAGGATTTTTCTTTTATGTTCCCCCCCTTTGATATCTGCATACATCACAAAAATTTTCTCTCCCCCTTTGTCAACAATCCAAACGAAAATACCTAAAAACACCTTATCTTCCGCCACACTCACTTTTCTACGCACTCCCCCTTAGGAGCTTAAAATATGCTCCATCTAACTACACTAATCAAGATCACTACTACCTGCTCCCCCTAAGAGGTGGCCTTTAACATCAGTCCAAGACCAAGAGTTTATCTTGAAATGATTCTCGGATAGATGCAAAAACTTATGCATCTAGTTGAAAGGAGGGGTAATAACCCCTATCTTCTATGTAGATACTCAAAAGTATCTAAATGGGAAGAGCCTTTTTAAAAATATCTACAACTTGATCCTTTATAGGTACATACTCCATATTTACTTCATTTTTTGCAACCTTCTCTTTTAGAAAGTGATACTAGATTACAATATGCTTTGTTATTGAATGTATCACCAGATTCTTTGATATATTGATAGCACTTGTATTATCACACAAGATAAAAATAGGTTCATTATATGATATTTTTATATCCTTCAATGTATGCTCCATCCACAACACCTATGTGCAACAATATGTTGTAACAATATAATTTTTCTCTACAATAGATAAATATATTGAATCTTGCTTTTTTCTTAGCCAAGAAACCAATCTAATTTCAAGAAAGAAAGCACCTCCACTTGTACTTCTTTTGTCATCCACACAACCTACCCAATCTATATCAATATAGGAACTTAAAGAGAAATCGGTATCCTTTGGATACCATAGACCATAGTCTGGAGTGCCTTGCAAATATCTAAATATCCTCTTTACTACTCCCACATATGATTCTCTAGGATCTTCTTCAAATCTAGCCACAAGACAAACTACATGCATGATATCCGGTCTAGTAGTAGTTTGATACAACAATCCACCAATCATTGATTTGTACTTGCTCTAATCAATCTTAGGAGATTAATCATTTTTGCTCAACTTGCAAACAGCAACCATAGGAGTACATACCAGTTTAGAGTCTTCCATTCCAAACTTCTTCAACATTTCCTTGACATATTTTGACAGAGAAATGAATATTCCTTTTTCTATCTAACTGATTTGTAGCCCAAGAAAGAAATTCATCTCTCCAAACATTAACATATCAAATTCATTTTGCATCTATTTTGCAAACTTCTTGCACATTGCCTCATTTCCTCCAAAAATTAGATCATCATCATACACAACCACAATCAATATTTGATCCTTCTCAACTTTAAAGTAAAGATTGCTATCTGTAATACCTTTATTAAATCTCTATTGCAACAAATACCTAACCAATCTTGCATACCAAGCTCTAGGAGCTTGCTTGAGTCCATAGAATGCCTTCTTCAATCTGAAAACTATATTAGGATTATTTTATAACTGAAAGCCTTTTGGTTGTTCATTGTATACCTCTTCTTCCAACTCACCATTCAAGAAAGTGAACTTCACATCCATTTGATAAACCTTGAAATCCTTATGTGCTACAAAGGCCAAAAACATCCTAATAGCCTCCATTCTTTCCACTAGAGAAAATATCTCCTCAAAATATATTCCTTCCACTTGTGAGTAGCCCTTACACACAAGTCTAGCCTTATTTCTAACTTCTCCATTCTCATTCAGATTGTTCCACAATACCCATTTAGTTCCTATTGCATTCTTGTGTGATGATTTTGGGACTAATTCCCAAGTCTGGTTCTTCTCAATCTACATTAATTCTTCTTCCATAGCTTTGGTTCAATTCTCATCCTTACATGCCTCAATCACTATCTTAGGTTCTAATTTGGAAAGTAGACACAAATTTACTTGTTCTTCTATCATAGCATCTTTTCTTCTTGTCAAAACACCTTTGCTCTTATCACCAATGATCTGATCTTCAAAATGATTCTTCTGCACATAATTAGAAGTCTTATGAATATTTTCTAGAGCTTCTTCCTCTTCAACCTACACCAACTTTTACTTCTCTTCTTCTTCTTCTCTACAAGAGGACTCGTAAGATTCATATCTTTCTATCAATACTAAGCTTTTATGTGGTTCTTCATCTAATTTGACACTTGCACTTTCAACTATCTTCTTCAACTCTTGTTATAGCACCAGTAAGCCTTGACTCTTGTAGAATATCCAAGGAATATTCCTTCATATGATCTTGCATCGAACATTCCCAACCTTTCTTCATCTCTCTTGATATAACATTTGCTTTCAAACACTCTAAAATATTTGACAATAGGATTTCTTCCATACCATAGTTCATAGGGAGTCTTTGAGCTATTTACTTTTTCTTATACTTTGTTGAGTATGTATACCATAGTATGAATAGCTTCTCTCTAGTAGACATCTAGTGGATTTTATTCCTTCATCATTGTCCTTGTTGCTTCTTGAACTATCCTATTCTTTCTCCCACAATTCCATTCTGCTAAGGAGTTCTAGGAGCAAACAAATGCCTTTGTATTCCATTCTCTTCATAAAAAATGTTTAAATCATTGGAGGTGAACTCCCCACCTCTGTTAGACCTTAAGCACTTTATTTTCATATCCATTTCATTCTCAACCATAGCTTTAAATTCTTTAAACTTGTCTAGAGCTTTTGATTTTTCTTTAAGAAAGGTTACCCAAGTCATTCTAGAGTAATCATCAATTAACAACATGAAATACCAATCACCTTGAAAGCTTCTCATTCTTATAGGTCCACATAAGTCTATACGCATCAACTCTAAAGGTCCTACAATAGAATATTCTTTGATTTTGAACCTCTTTCTTGTTTGCTTCCCAACCTAACATTCCTTGCAAACTGCATTGATAGGCTTTGTAATTCTTGGGAGATCTCTCATAGCTTGAGTAGAGATGATCCTCACTAGAATATCAAAAATGATGTGACACATTTTTCTATGTCATAACCAACTTTCATTGATTTGAGTCATAAAGCAGTTACTGTTAGCACTTTTGAGCTGATAAACATTCTTGTCTATCCTTGTTCCAACAACAACTAGAGTTTCAGAGCTTCCTCTTCCAATTTCACAACCATCATCCTAAAATAAAAGATTATATATTTTTCTACACATCTGTCCTACACTCGTAAGATTATGCCAGATACGCTTGACATAAAGAACATCATTTGTATTGTGCTTGCCATCAAAACTAATTAAACCTTTTCCACATATCTTAGCAGATGTATCATCACCAAACTTATCATGACCACCTTCAAACTTCTCAAGTTTAAAAAACTTACTCTTATCACCTGTCATATGATTTGAGTATCCACTGTCAATTATCTAGTGATTTTTCTCCTCTCTAGCATGAAAAGTAGTCACCATAGTCCCTTTGATGTTGTGACTTATTTTTGAGATAATTTTCTTCATACATCTTTTAGAGTCAGTAGAATTAGTTCCAACATTTAGAGCCATGAATAAGAATTCATCATTTTCATCATCTAGGTAATCAAATTCATCATCAAATATGCTAGCATCTTCTTTAACATAATAATTTCTCTTGACATATTTACCTTTATTATCCTTATATTTTTCATTTGAAACTTTGGTTGGACATATTGAAGCATAATGACCTATCTTTCCATAGTTAAAAAATTTGAAAGGTAACTTACCTCTATATTTTCTAGTGCCCTTTTTAAATCTTCTAACAAAATTTACTTCTATTTCATCAAGATCATCTGGATCTGATCCATCATTCTTTTTTGTTTTGCTAGCTTTGAAAGCAATCTCTTTTCTTGAATCATTTTGACCAAACTCTCTCAATTCAAAAGTAGTTAAAGCGCCAAACAATGATCTCTAGAATAATGATCTAAATCCTGAGCTTCTTCAATAGCAGAAACTTTATAACTATAAGATTTAGGAAGAGCTCTTAATACCTTCTTTACCACCTCATCTTCTTCCAATTTTCCACCAAGGACATTGATGAAATTCATAGCTTCATCCACTCTATGTATGTAGCTTGCAATTTCTTCATCCTCTGTCATCCTTAGGGTTTCAAACTTAGTCTTCAAATTTTGCATCTTTGCTTGCTTGACCTTGTCATCTCCTTTATAGATGCTTTCCAACTTCTTCCATATTTCTTTACTAGATTCATAGCCCATAACCTTCACAAGTTCTAAATCAGCAAGACCACTCAAAAGAGCATTCCTTTCTTTTCCATTGTTCTCATATGCTTTGATCTCATTAGAAATTGTCAAACCATTAGTAAGCATGGTATATCCATCTTCAATTCACTTCCAAACTCCAAACCCTAGGGAAACAAGGAAACCTTTCATCCTGATTTTCCAAAATACATAATTTATCCCATCAAATGAGAGATCCTCCTTCATGTGTTCCATCCAGATCTACCTCAAGTGGTTAAGCTTCTTCCTATGAAATTTTCTCAGATACCAATTTTTAGATGCATGAGACAAATGAGAAAGGGGTAAATTAGTTGTACATTAAAATGTCCAAACCCTCATTAACGTTTAGATCTTTATTAGCCCTTAAAATTTTAATCAAATTTAGCATGAAAGTAAACAAGTGAAACAAAAACACATCAAAACACCATGCACAATAGAATGCTAGATTTACATGGAAAACCCAAGAAGGGAAAAACCACGGTGAGGATTAGCTCACAATATAAATGAATTGCAATGCCAAATACAATGGGCTCACTACTAGAGGGATCACTTCCCAAAATAAAGAAGGGCTCACTACCAGTGGCTCACTATTGGATTAGAAGAAAGAAAGGAGCTATTAAAAATAACTATCCATCTTAGATCAACATGAAGATCCACCACAAAAACTCTTCACCATCCACAACCTTCAACTCACTACCTTTAGTAACTTTAGGTACACTGAAAATGTAGACACCTTTTGCTCATTGCTTCAAGTAGCCTTAGTCATCAAATCTCACACTCACATCACAATAGTTGATCATATTTGACACCACAACATACTACACACACTTCTCCAACACTCTACCTTGCATTATTACCATCCACAACCTTGAAAATATTCTCCAAGGTTGACTATGCACCTCAAATGTGTAATTGTAAAATAGATCAGCACCAAACACCTTCATGATGGAAATAAGTGAAAGATGACCACAACAAGGGTTAACTAGGACCCAAATATATATCACCACACTACTCAATACATCTAGAATCCACGGGGTACCTCTGAAAATAGTGCTAGCATGCCAGGTCGACCAAACTTGAACTAACACTACAAGTGACCACATACATGCTTCTTTATGTAATATGAACCACAAAAAAGCACTTCACAATATCCACACAACACCTCAAAATAATTCAACATCATCAGAATATTCTACAACTCTTCCACAACCAATTGAAACTAAGATCATCATCATCTTGTGCAACTAGACACACTAGAACAAACATCCAACTCACTAACAAACTTCACGGAACACTTCACCACCTAAAACCTCAAGGAAAGTAGGGTACAAAAAATATAATCATGTCCCCAAATCTATAAGACAAGAAAACTCAATACAAAGAAATACAAAGCAATCTCATTTCTCCTAGATAACCTTCTTCACAGACACATACTAGTGAACAAAACTATTATTTTCATTTGATCCAAAACCTAAAACTTTGGATATAACATCTTTGTATACCTCTGATCAACATATCCAAACCACACAAGAATAACTTCAATTTTGAAGAAATGTGGAGTAGAATACATAACACCACTTTGTCACACTGTTATCTCTTTTATTCAAATTTTCTCAAAAGAACTTGGAAACCAAGTGAACCAACTGTATTAGTAACATTGCAAAAACTTCTTCAATACATCTACAACATCTGTAACACTTCATATTAACCACAACACATCCATACTACCAAAAATCTCATCAAAACAAGAACGCTTCAACAATCTCCACAACTATATTGAATGTTGACAACAATGACAACACCAACAACATTGTGTTGACAACACTAACAACTTCAAGCTTTCAATAAATCCATTGCTAGGGGTTGACATTAATGACAACGCCAGTAAGCTTCCAACAAATTTCTCTCTAAAATGAGTAGAGATGCTAAAGAAATGCACATATTTGGTTAATATGTCCTCTACAAATAATATATACTCCTTTTCATTTACCTTAGGAGGAATTATAATGAAATCCATGGATATATTTTTTAATTTATAGTTAGGAATGGGAAAATATTGTACTAAAGCTTCTACAAAAATATGTTTTACTTTACTTTGTTGGAAAGTAGTGCGATCTCTAATATGCTTGAGAACATATTACTTGAGGTCTTTACAAGAAAATATCTCTCAATTATCTGCAATGATTGTAGAAACTAGGGTGACTAGCCATAGGTACATCATATAAAGTCCTCATAAATTTCTTCTTCATCTTGGACTTGAATAGAAGATTTTTTTTTGTCTTTAATAAGATAAGATGATTCTCCGCTAAATGCATGCCATACTCCACACATCTAAATAAATTATTAGAAAAAAACTTATTCTTAGCCAAATAATACACAATAGCATGTGGTTCCTAGTCATAAATATAAAGTGACAATTTTTAAGCTTTAATTTTTCTACTCTCAATTGCTATGGGATGACCCTTATATATTAGCATAGCTCCAATATCTTCACCTCAAGTATCATACTCTTCAATAAATGGTTGTGAAAAATTAAGAATGGAAATTGCATGAATGAGATCATTACCTTCTTAGGAATTTCAAAAGATTC
Organism: Sequoiadendron giganteum; assembly: GCA_007115665.2. NCBI lineage: Eukaryota > Viridiplantae > Streptophyta > Pinopsida > Cupressales > Cupressaceae > Sequoiadendron > Sequoiadendron giganteum. The sequence goes on from CM021101.1 coordinate 300,914,972, forward strand.
TTGAGTCATGTCATTCCACAAGAAAGATCCCTTCATATTCATGTTATTCAAGGGTGCGGCTAGCTATGAGAATCTACCTAAAAAATATTTGATAATAATTAAATAGGAAAAAGAAGCCTCTCAAATGAGTCAATTTTATAAGGTGGGCCAATCTATAATAGACTGGATCTTATGTTGATCCACTTGAACACCTGAGCACTAATGATGTGACTCAATATAGAATCATTGTAACTCTAAAATTACACTTAGATTCTCTTAAAAAGAGGAATTATTGTTGCAATATCCCAAGAACTAAATTCAAGTGTGTCAAATGATCTCCCCAATTTTTAGTATAGGTTAATATATTATCAAAGAATGTCAATATAAAATTATCAATTTGAAACTATAAATTCAATTCATAGTTGATTGAAAAGTAGTAAGAGTATTTGTTAGCCCAAATGGCATGATAAATAAATAATAGTTTCCACAAGGCTATCTTATGCATTTCCTTACCATGCACACAAATCTAATAGCAGTAAGACCTCAAGTCAAAATTTGAAAAGTAGATAATTGATCATGTGGATGAGATATATGTTCTTGATTTTATTCTTGGTCAAGGGCCTATAATCTATGCACTTCCTCATTGTACCATATTTCTTCTTTAAACATACCATTGAAGATGCAAATAGACTGGAAATAGGTTTTATGTGTCTCATCTCCAACAATTATTTTATAGCCTTCTTTATTTACTCTTTAAATATGTAGATGGTGATAGGAGGCAATTATGATAGGATTAGAACTTTTTTCCAGCTCTATGATGTGTTATAAATACCCTAGTTTTTGGTATATATAAAGGCATATCGCTAAACAAAAAATTATGCTTATTCAAGATAGTATAAATTTCAATATGATAAGTGTGGTTCTTACATAAAGATGAAGTAGTAGGAATGAATTTAATAGCAAAACAATTATCTTCCATGATACTTTCTTGTTATCAAAATACTTTCCATACTCTCAGTTGTGACCACATGGGGTGATCCAATGGGCATGCCCTAAGTACTATGCCTTTCCTCTTAAGTTTGAAATTTAACTCCATGGACTAATAATGTTGAGAAATTCCCAAAGGGAATGCAACCCTTGTATACCTAGAACTATGTGTGCTTCCTCTAGTCCCATAACATAGGAATCATCACATACATTATAAGATTGTAGTGTCAAAAAATTTCGTCGGTGACATTTTCACACTTGTTTGGGCCCTCCTTATAAAATTGAGCTTAATGTTGCCTTGACTTAGTGTTGTAATGTGTTTAACACACTCACGTTAGGTCTTGGGCCCTTGTAAACTAAATAAACCCAATCATACCTTATTTAGGGTGTTGTAACACACTTTCACACTTTTCTAGGGTTTTCATTAATAATTGGGCTTCTTTGTGCTTTAATTAGCTTTACTTTGCATCCACAAGCCTCATTTAATGCATCTTTTCGAGGATAATCCTGACGCAAACCAAAATCCAATCATAATTCAAGTGTTTTTAGGTTGTGTGGCCCATATTTAGTGGTTTGGGACTCATGCACCACCTTGGGTGTATGGGTCCCACCTAGGGTTTTGGGTCTCAATCTAGGTTTTGCACCTTTCTAAGTATTTTTTAAAATAATCCCATAATTTATGCCTAATGGGACTCATAAGCCACCTTGGGAATAGGAGTCCGGTGTGACCCAAAATTAAAATTAATTCAAATTCTTGACAGGATTTTATCCTCCTAGATCTAATGTTGGGAAATTTTATATAATTAAGTATAAATACAAGGTTCTTTCACTCATTTTAACCTAAGACTTGTGAGAACATTCATAATATAAATTTTGAGTTCACAAGAGCATTCAAGAGTTTACAACAGAATTCAAGACCATTCAAGGGTTGATTATCAAGTGTTTTAGAACATTATTGAAGCATCATGTCAAAGTCGTCATGCATCAAGTTTGTTTTGGAGATAAAAATTGTGATGTAGGGTTTCATGATTCAAGCTAGAATTCTATTCAAGATCTATCTTATCCAAGCAAGATTCAAGATCTGCGTCCATTGGAGCCACTTCTTACATGTTTGAAGCACTTTATTGCTAGAGTTTGGTGAGTTGAAACATCTTGTTCTGTTCATTCATCATTCTCCATCCCTATTTCATTTCATTTCAAGGTTTGATTACCAAAATAGGGTTTGACCAAGGAAAACCCCTTTCGACTAACAAAACATTTTTCCCTCTCTTTAGTGTGTGATTTGCAGGTTTAGATTGAAGACATATTGAAGAGCTAGTTTGGAGAAAGTTGTCAAAGTTGTCACCTTGCATTGGAGATACTTAGAAGACTTCTCTAGGTTGCAAATCAGGGTTTCGGATCTGGAAATCACTTGGGAAGTACAGAGAATATATTGAAGACCAAATTCAAACCTTGAATTTCCAAAAAACCTTGACTAGAATGATACGCTAGTTCTGGCATATGAGTCCTAGTTTAGGTCATTTTCTAGGTTTTTGTAGTTTCAAATACCCATTTGCCAGATTTTAGTTTCTGCATAGAAACCCAGATCTAGAACTAAATCGCCCAAAATGGCATATGAGTCCCAACAAGATTTAAAATCAATGTTTTTAACATTTTATAGTTTCATCCAATCTTCTCCAAGTTTCTAGTTGCACACCTTCTATCTTGCATCTTTTTGTTCTATTTTGTATACATTTTTTAGGCCATTTAGTTAAAGATTGCATCATATTAGGGTTAAGCATTACATATTACATTTCATTAGTCTTTCTAAGCCCTATCTTGGTGGTGAACCCCTCATTAGTTTACAATAAGATCCTAGGACACCCCTATTGCAAGATCTCTTCCTCCTTTGCATACTTGAGGTTGAGATATCTAGGGTTTTTCCTTGAATGAGAGTGAAGAAGATTGTGGGTTTCTATCTCCCAAGCATAGAATCCACCCCAATTTTCATCCTCTAATTTTGGTGAACCTCCATTTAGAACATCATAATTCTGATTTTGAGTGCATCATCATCCTAGAACTTGCTTGCATTAACATTGCATTAGGGTTTGCATTAGTTAATTGGTATTTTGGGGTCTCTAATTTTTTCATTAGTGAAAGTGCATATAGATTGCATTTTTTATCTCAAATCAATGAAATCATATAAAATCTACATTTTCACTTAGGTTATAGATCATACAACATAAAAATCATAAAAATCACTTCAATTTTTTTGAAAATCTTGAAAAAATATCCCCACTAAGACTCATATGCCCCTCTGGGTGATTTATTCTCAGTGTTGATTTTGCATTGCATTTTCCATAATTAATTTCTCTATTTTTGTTCTCCTTTTTGTTGTAGATAACTTTTTGTTTCAGTTTACAGAGTTTCTGTTATATTCAATTCATTGCATCTAGTTTACATTAGTTCATCTTGTGCATTGCTTAAATTAAAAATTAAATCTGGAACATTTAATTTTAGATTGGTTACCTTGTTAGAATCTAAAATTTGTATTGCACTCCATCATAGATATGTGTATTGGTAAGCTTTGGATTTCCTTGAAGTCCTTAGTGGATGTGTCAAATTATGTTTTTGGAATTGACCCTAGAATGAAATTGAACTTACTCATGCTCACTCAAATCCTAATGCATGTCCTCCTTGTGATGTTGACATCATTGGAGAATATTATGGCAACATGAATAAATTCCTAAAAAAAATCCTTAACAACCTTGAAGCTAATACATCCTTTTATCCATCAATGAAACAACCAATACCCCCTATAATACCACCACTTGAGATGTTTGGTTACTTACATCTTGAAACTGAGACAAGACTTGAACCTGAGTTCCCTACAATAGGTGAACCTAGTTCCTCTAAGCAACCAAACACTCAATCATTCTATGTTAACAAAGTGACAAATACTCCCATCAACCTACAAGAGACATATGGAAAAGGATTCATTATCTTGAGTAAAAAAGGATATGATACAAGTGAACATGAAATTCATCAACTCTTAGAACAAATACCAATTGAAAGTACTATAGGGTTAGGATATCAAGATCCTCCCCTTGATATGAATGTCCTTCTTAAAGAAAAACCAAAGCCTCCTAACAATGATAAGGATGACAGGATCATCTTAGGTCCCCCTTCTCAACATTCAATTCGAGAAATTGGTGAATCTAGCAAGCGCAAAAGACCTTACAAATTAAAGAAACTACAATTCCCTTAACCACCAACCAATATTGAAAGGGATTTGCAGATAATTTTACATAGAGGACTGATTACATTACCTCCCATAAGAGAAGACCTAAAACCAAATCCTAAGAACACAAACACATCACATTATCAATACCATAGTGTTGATGGTGCTTTTAGCACTACAAAAACTCAGAAAAAATATTATCCTATCTCTCTTGAAAGGTAAATTTCTATCAGCAAGCCTCGAGAAATAACCCCAAGGTCTCTAATGTTAGGTCTTGACAATGCAACAAACAACTCAGTGAAAATGTGATTTTCTAGTAATCACAAGGGGCCTTATTGTTGAAAATGAAGTAAAATTGTAGCTTAAAACTTGTAAACCTATGTGACTATAGATCTAATTAAGTATTATTTGTCACAATTCTTTGTGTATGATTAATTTGTTTAGATCAATTTTACCAATTGTAGAGAGAGATAGAAGATTGTAGAAGAATGAGACAGAAGATAAAAGTGACACAACATATACGTGGAGAAATCTTTTTGGGAAAAAAATCCACCAGAATCAATAGTGCTTGTATTATTTAACCTTAGAACAAGATTACAATAACACTGTATCAATCCTTGATTGATATGCTTCCTTTTTCTTCAACAATACTTCTTCACAACCTACGATAATCTCTCATGAAACTCTTATGCAGTTTCTGCAATAAATAGACAATTATGAGCATATGAAACTCATAAGATTTGTCAAATACAAGAGCATAAAGCTCCTCTCAAAAACCTATGCCTAGATTTGGCAAGTAGAGTTCCACCATGTAAACAAAAGTCAAACCAAAGTCTTCCTCAATTTAGGTGCCCCAAACTGGACACTTAACTGAACTCTGGTCAAGAAAATATGTTGTAAAAATCACCTCAAAGTTGGCACCCAAGAATGGGCCCACTTAACTGAGCCTTGTAAATATCTTCTCATGCAAAAGGTGTTAACTCAAATATGCAAACTTGGGTGCCCAAGGTGGGTCCAAGTCAATCTTAGTTAACTAAAACATATATCTCCATCAATTCATGCAAACAATATGCATGACTGATCATCCCCACTTAACTGAAAGTATCCACCTATTATCTGTCATGCAACTAAAGTCATTAGTCATGCAACTCAAGTCAACTAACATGCAACTCAAGTCAACTAGCATGCAACTTAAAATAACTACATGCAACTCAAGTCAACTAGCATGCAACTCAAAATAACTACATGAAACTGAAGATATTTGAACTAAACTAAACTAAACTAAAATAAATTGATACTAAACTGATAGTGCCACTCCACTCTTGTAAATATCAATCTCTAATTTTAGGAACACAACATGCATTACTGAAGTTTTATCAATCTTCTAAATATTTAACTGAAGCAAGGTGGGTTCCACCTTCCATGTGGGTGCCCCATGTGCTCATATCTTGTAGGAGCTCAAAATGGATGTCCCCACATGTTCCTATTATTTAGGAATAATTACAAATGTCAATTTACATGTTCATTTCATTTGAATTGAATCTCTTTCTAATCTCAGTGTTGGGGAACACTTTCCAAGGACTTAGGAGATACATGAAATATGTTTAGGATTTCAATTAAATTTCATCTTATTCCCAACATTCTCCCACTTGATATTATACATTGTAATTATTCTAAATAAGGAATCATTATTATAAGTCAAATATAGGAATCAAGGCCAATGGCATTCCTACACCAAGAGACAAGAGTAACAATCTCAACACATGTCTCTAACCAAAAGAGAACTCAAGCCTCACCTATGTCTCCAAGTATCTATGAGTACCTGTAACCAACCAATCCATGTCAAACTCCAAATGCAACATAGCACCATCATGAAGTAATCAAGAAAATGATCAATGTGCCCAATACAAAGAGAACTATTATGATCAATGTCAAAGCTCCAATCGTAAATCAGGAACATAAACATGACATCCATGATCTAAACAATATGAATATAACCATCATATAAAAAACAAAGCATGACACCTCAACCATAGACTAAAGAAGTCTTGCATGACAACCAAAGATGTCAACATATCCAAACCACATGAATATAACCATCCTCTATCAATGAAAAAAAATGCCAATGAACCCTCACTATGTAGAAGTAGAAACCAAGAGTCCATCCATGACACCAGCAATCATTGTAGAAGATCATTCACGATAAAATGGTGAATCCACATCACTTCCAACAACTCCCATTGAACTATGATACCGAGTCACACATGACATCATGACTACCATCCTCTCCATGAAGATCATCCAGGTCTACACACTCAACTAGAATGTCAGTAACATAACAAGTAGAACCAAAATCTCCAAGCCAAGAAGATACCTACAACTGCCAAACCATCATAAACAATAATGGATCCACATCATTGTCAAATGCTCCCACTGAACCGTGATACTGAGCAATCCCATGGCATCATGATGCACACAACCAACACCGCATCACTATAATAAGCTCACACCAAAATTGTGAATCCAAGCTCTCAATGACAACATGATAACACAATAACACAATAGTAAAAGATCCCACTACAACCAAAAAACCTTCAAACTTTAAGAGAAAGGCGTCCCAAACTCTACCCAACCATTAGCTCTGATACTAAATGTTGAAAATGAAGGTAAAATTGTAGATTAAAACTTGTAAACCTATGTGACTATAGATCTAATTAATTATTCTTTGTCACAATTCTTTGTGTATGATTAATCTATTTAGATCAATTTTACCAATTATAGAAAGAGACAAAAGATTGTAGAAGAATGAGATAGAAGATAGAAGTGACACAACATATACGTGGAGAAACCCTTTTGGGAAAAAAAATCCACTAGAATCAATAGTGCTTGTATTACTTAACCTTAGAAAAAGATTACAATAACACTCTATCAATCCTCGATTGATATGCTTCTTTTTTCTTCAACAATGCTTCTTCATAACCTACAATAATCTCTCATGAAACTCTTATGCACTTGCTACAATAAATAGAAAATTATGAGCATATTAAACTCATAAGAGTTGTCAAATACAAGAGCATAAAGCTCCTCTCAAAAACCTATACCTAGATTTGGCAAGTAGAGTTCCACCATGTAAACAAAAGTCAAACCAAAGTCTTCCTCAATTTAAGTGCCCCAAACTGAACACTTAATTGAACTCTAGTCAAAAAGATATCTTGTAAACATCACCTCAAATTTGGTACCCAAGAATGGGCCCACTTAATTGAGCCTTGTAAATATCTTCTCATGCAAAAGGTGTTAACTCAAATATGCCAACTTGGTCACCCAAGGTGGGTCCAAGTCAATCTTAGTTAACTGAAACATATCTCACCATCAATTCATGCAAATAATATGCATGATTGATCATCCCCACTTAACTGAAAGTATCCACCTATTATCTATCATGCAAATGAAGTCATTAGTCATGCAACTCAAGTCAGCTAACATGTAACTCAATTCAACTAGCATGCAACTCAGGTCAACTAGCATGCAACTCAAAATAACTATATGCAACTAAAGATAACTAAACTAAACTGAACTGAACTAATATTGAATTGATAGTGCCACTCCACTCTTGTAAATATCAATCCATATTTTGTAGGAACACAACATGCATTACTAAAGTGTTATCAATCCTCCAAACAGTTAACTGAAGCAAGGTGAGTTCCACCTTCCATGTGGGTGCCCAATGTGCTCCTATCTTGTAGGAGCTCAAAATGGACATCCCCACATATTCCTATTATTTAGGAATAATTGCAAATGTCAATTTACATGTTCATTTCATTTGAATTTAATTTCTTTTTAATCCTAGTGTTGAGGAACACTTTCCAAGGACTTATGAGATACATGAAATATGTTTAAGATTTCAATTAAATGGCATCCTATTCCCAACACTTATAAATCAAATGTTGGAAGCTTCAAACTCATTAAATGTAGCAATAATGGTGATGCTTTATGAATCTTCCTCTAACAATAATCACAAATAAATAGCAAAATATAAGGGTTTAAGAGAGATTCTAAACTAACTCCTAAGATTAATCACATCAATAATGAATGATTCAAATGGAAAAATCCCTAATAAAAACAAATCTTTGCTTGATCAAGGACAAGCCAACAACTACATAGAAATGGTGCAATCTTTTAAGGTAATTGAAGATTTGCAAACTATGAACATTCATCCACATACCCAATTACTAGCACAACATGAACAAGCATCCACAATTGAACTAAGCACAATGTATGACTCAAACTAACTTTACACAACAACTTACAATCAACAAGCCACCAAAATTTTGAGCAGGAGATTGATCAAACATCATTCACATTTCACCATCATTGCAAAAGAACTAAAAACTAACATCTAACATTGAGAATGAAGAATAAGAAACCATAAGAGTATTGAAGTTGAACACAAAGTTCACCAAACAACGACCCAATTGCATTGGATTCTCCAATAATTACATAATAGTCTCCAACTCTTTCCTCTCCTATAGCTACTCCTACTAATTTTTGGAACTAACAAAGTCTAACTCCTGAAATCTAACTCAAAATCTAACCCCTTTACAAATGAGAAGGCAAAGGCCTACATTTTAGTTTCAATGGCTAGGATTAAATTAATCCAAGGGCTCAGATGGAACTTCTAGAAATATCAAGAAGTTACATCAAGTTTTAGCATATGTGATACATCATCATCCAATTACATCAAAGAAGTTACATTTTGGAGCAATGAGAAAATAGCATCCAACCACCTAGACCTTGATGAAAAATGATTATTGGAGCATGAAAGCAGCTTCACATGTGATCTTGAACCTTCCAAAAGTCCTCCCCAGCTAGCACAACTGGGCACAAATTCTTAGGTAGGTATCACATTAATTTTTTGAATTGAAAATCAAGTGCAACTTTAAAATCTTCTTGGTAGCATCAGATTGGCACATATCCATATGTAGGGACAATTTGAATAGTTTGAAAACTTCCCTCCTCTGACACATTTTCTTATGTAAATGTATTTGAAACAATTCCAAATGTAATAATTCCATGTGACAACACTCCTTTAATTCCTATTGCATTTTCATCATCCAGTAGCAAGCTCCCTCATTATACAAGTCATATTAATCCTACAAACACAAAAAACAACCATTATTATACCCAAGATTAATATTAAATAAATTAAAACCTGAGGTGAAGCTGAATCTACTCATGCTAGATGTAATATTTGGGAGCCACCCTACTCCATCCACCTAAAAGACCTATACTTGTAGCACATTTGAGTTTTGACCGATTCCTTACAAAGAGCTGAATTTGAGTTGGTTATACATGCAAACCACCTGGACAAGTACTCAAAAAAACCTCAAACCTTATCGTTTCATGATAGTAACTTCACACATAAATGTTGCCCTCACTACTTTATCACTATTGCACCATGGTCTATATATGTTGAATATTTCCTCCACAAATTGGTGTATTGCAGTCAAAATTCCCAACCTTGTAATCTTGTCACTTTCATGAGCTTGTTGCCCAAGGTCGTAGTCCTTGAGTTTACCATTACCTCCCATGGGAAATCACATTTCCTTTTATATCATTTCAACTGAACTTAAACAATCTCCTCTTCGCAAGATTATTATTTCCCTACATGATCTTCACCCATCATACATTAATAAATTTCACCTCATCGCATTTCTATGGCATACATCACACAAATGTTGGCTTTGATCCAATGAACAATAAGATCATTTTATAATTGTTCTTTAACTGATTTCTTGGCCCTATCTAAATCAAATAGTTGTCATCCCTTTGTGTGTGTTCCTCTTTCTTTATATAGCTTATGTATTTGATGGCTTTCTATTCATTCACCATAACTCATTTCCTTTGTCTTTCCTTTGTACTACAAAATCGTGCCTCGTGGAATGCCTCTATTCAAATGCAGATTTTAAGATTTCAAAATTTACTTAGTGGTGGAATGAATCACATTAACATAAACCTTGAAGGGAGAATGCCACAAACATCATGGAAATTTTAGGACTTTAGATCATAATTAGCTTTCCCAGCACCATTTATGCAACATTTACTCCACAATAAGTTTCATGAGCCAAAGGCTCTTGATCGTTTGCAGATTTCAAGGAACTCATAGTTCATCCACCTATATATTTTATGCAAAGTATTCTTAATTATCATCCTACTCAATTCGTGCACATCAGGGAACCGTTCCAGTGTAATTTCTTTATAGCAATCTGCTTGTATCCCCTAGTCTGATTACTGCAAACCTCCTTATTTTGGAATAGAAAATTGTGTCACTAAAAGTGATAGATATTCACACCATGTGCTCAGCTATGAAAATTGAATCCCCTTAGATATTTCCTCATCCGACCATTATGAGCCTTAAACAAATATCAATTTGAAGACCTCGTGGACATGGACGTGCTTTGATCCATAGGACAATGCACAACAATACCACATCAGGCTTCTTACCATTTTCTACATGAATCAAATTCTCACATAAGTCTTCTATCTTGGCTTCACTTCAAACAATGATCTTCCATTTCACACATCCCTTAGCGAGATTTACGAAACAACCATGTCATCTTTCATCTTCATTAAATGAAAATCTCGGTACATGTGTTTCCTACAAATTATTTCATTACTCAAAATGTTATGACGATATCTGTGTTGCAACAAATACCATCATACACCCTATTTGCAAGTGAAATCCTTATTTGATGTTTGTCTTCAAATCTTTTTGTTTAAATATTGTATTACCATTAGAATTTTCCAAAACTGTCGCCTTCTTTCTTAATGAAATTCCATTCCAAAAGTGACTCCACCAAAGTCCTTTTTACACTAAAGTTCAACATCGATTTCTATTGCTAACAGACGACTTTCATATATTTTTTTCAACCTTGGCCTTTTCTTGGTTAATCACCGTGTGCCTTCGGAAATCCCATTTTGACTCTTTGGGGATTTTTGGTTTTCAGGGAATCCGTCATAAAGCAGATTACCCGAGTGTTATTCCTTTCATGAAATTTCTTTGGGCACAGATTTCCCCAAAAACATATCCCTCACTAAATTCACTTGCGTCTGCATTCCATGAAGCATATCTATTCTTCGTGAAATTCATCTTTGGATTCTCAGGATCTTTTCCATTATCATGCATTGGATGCTTATGGTATTTTAATCCTACATAGGTTCTAAATTATTGGAAAGGTCCCAGAGATCAACAATCTTCTATGAAAAATTATTTCAATCCATGATCACTTCAGATACTTAGTATTCCCCTGCGCGAATAAAACTATATTCTCTTTTCTTCATGACTTGTTCATCTTCCAGTATTGAATTTCCATTTCTTATATTCCATAATATGATAAAATTATCATGATTAATTAGGTTGTATACATGCTCACACCGAACCCAAAGACTCTACCCATTTCCTTTGATTAATCACACAGTGTGTATTTTTTTCTTGCGATGTCCTCCCACAGTTACATGGATCCACTGTAACAAGCCTACTATTCATAGATCATCACATGGTTGTTATGAATGAGCAGCTAATCCTCTTTCTCTTTCTCTTCGTGTTGAGTCTTCCTATTAATTTTCAACTATCAAAACACCAAAGACTTCTCATTGTTGTACTGGTGTCATTCTAACAATGAATCATGCACTCTAGACTTCTGCATATTCCTCATGATTTCCTTATGCAGGGAGATTTCTCAAGCTCACCATCCATCATGGATTTTCATCATAGGAATATTTTCTCGAATCTTCAACTCTTTGCTAATTTCGCTACATGTTGGAATTCTCGAAACTTCATCATTCTTTCTTTTCTTCATGAATTTTCCAACCTCGTAGATTTCCTTGCGAACTGGGTTTCTCTGAAGTTTCTTTGTTTCTTGGAATTCCTAAGTATCTGGATTCTCTTGAACTTGCACTCTACAATGAAGTGAATTTTTGAAACTTTCCTTTCATCATAACATCTTGATCTTGCTATTTTGGTGAACCTAATATTCCTTGATCCTATACATATCATTTCAGCCTTCTTTTGGATGCATCATTGTTTAGATGGCAGGGGCCTCTTTTGAATATAAAACCATTTGATATGCTATTTGTGATCATTGAACTTGCCTTAAATAAAACCCACCATCCTTTATTCCATGCCCTTCATGCTACAACACATTCTTTGATTATGTGTCTTTATCATCTTCACTGTTACCTAGATTTTTCTATACTTTGACAACATCATTTGTTGAATTACCCTACTTATAAAACTTCATTGGCTATCACCTCTCTACGAGATCCTCTATCGATGCTTACCATGAGGTTTAATTTGTATATCCTTGCATAAAATGACTATTGTGACAACTAAAATGTGGGTGCAAAAGAACTTCCAAGGCCAACTTAGTGAATTAAAAATCCTCAACCATCACTCTTTCATAAAACGTAAGCATCTGGAACTCTTCATGGAATGATGTTTTATTACAGTCTTGTTGATTTCTCATTCGAGTGGATTTTACTGAGCTCAAGAATTCGCATCCCTCACAGAATTCTATTCCTTGCATAATTTCTTGAACATTTACTCCATGAAATTTTGTTCCTCATGGAATTTCCCGAACATTTGATTTTTTGCTAAATTCATACTTGCAAGAATTCCTCAAGATTTTCCAATTTTCTTGCTTAATAAATACATTTTGTGCCTGTAGAATGTGATTAATGCCAGAATGCAAACAATATAATGAATTCAACCCTGTCAAAACTTAGATAATGAACCATATAAAGCCAGTATTCAGCATAATGCAAGGAATTAAGATGGCAATAATAGACAGATCATTGCATTGCATAATTCTTCAATCCCAAACTCAATTTTAGAGAAAGCCAAATTGAAGATCAAACAAGTACACACACACACACACATATATATATATATACCATCTTTCTCACACACTCATGCATTATCATGACAATCATAAGCACCAAAAATTCCATTTTCTAAGATAGCATTAGTAACATTGGAAAAAGGACCAAATTAATCTCAAGAACCTTAGTCATTGGATGTAATGAATCAAACCAAGCACTTGAATTCCTTTGGGAAAAACAAAACTAGAGACTGTCAGAGGAAAATGCAAAGAAAAAGAGGATCCCCATCTCCGGTGGGGCGTGTGTGCAAAAATTGCACAACACATAGAGTTCTTGGACATAGTATTGATGAGTGTCATGCTTTACAACAAATATTTAAAAAGCTTGAAATCATATAAATAGTCCGTTAAAGCAGGCCCCCTTCACTCCTTGTCATGTAGTGGTTGTAGATTAATAACATTCTCACTAATACATGTTATACATTTATTGCAAATCATTTCAACTTGCAAGGAGCTCCTTCCCATCACCTACCTTGGCTCATTCTTGTCTTACACTCAGTGGGGGGCAAGAATTAGATAGCCTTGTCCTAGTAAGTGCATTTTTTGTTGTCCCTTTAGCTAGCTTGACTCACATGTGCCTTGCTAGTCTTTTGCATTATTTCATTTTTCTTTTGTGTGATTGCATGTGTGTGATGTGATCCTCGTGACATTTTGTTTGATGTTCTCTCTCTCTCTCTTTGCGGCATTCCTCTATTTGTACCTACATTCTTCTCTATGTCGTAACTCCTTATCTTTTCCCTTTATCTTTTTCATTTGTCTTTTGTTTTCCTTTTGGGATGATGCAAGGCGTTGAGACATTCATGTCTCTTCCATGTTGACCCAAAAGTCTTTATTTATCTCTTTTTCATTTGTCTTGTGTTTTCCTTTTGGGGATGATGCAAGGGGTCGAGACATTCATGTCTCTTCCATGTTGACCCCAACGGCTTTTTCTTTTTCTTTTGATCCCCTTGTGTCATTCTTCCAGTTCTATGAGTATTTGGGGAATGATGACAGTTTTGAGCTTTCTTAAAAACATTGTAGCAAGAACATTCTGACCCCAAATCCATAGATCCCTCATGTGTTTGGAGTTTCATTTTGGAGGAAACCTCTTCTTTTCTTGCATGACGTAGCTTTATTTGGAAACATATGACTTGGCATAGGGCTTTCCAAGTTATCTCTCATATCTTCTTTATTTTTAACATTTATCATTTGCTACTTTAAAGTAATTGTTTACAGCATAATTTTTAGCAATTTCTTTAAAGTGGGGGCATACATTGGCATTATTCTTTTTCATTTTTCATGTTTCATTTTGTAGTCTTCTTACTTTATGTGAAGCGTCTTTCGCTTTGTGGATGAAATTGGGTGTGATGTCCTTAAAAAGCGTGATCTCTCTTAACATATTATATTCCTCTTAGTGGCTTGATGTGACACATTGCATCTCCTAAGTTGTGAATCTTTTACTCTTTGATTGGTCCCCTCTTGGAGACATTAGGCACAATGTTCCCTAAGTTAAAGACCTCACATGAACTAAGAAATACTCTTTTGAATGTTTCTTATTGTTTCATTTGCATTTTCAGTTATATGACCACCTTGCATAACACACCTTGCATGCCTATGGATCCATCTTGTTTGTTCATGAGCTCCAAGCATACAAATTTTTGGCTGTCTCATGAAGCTCGAAGTTCATTTTTGTGTGGTGCCTTATCAAAGTGATCAGGAGGTACAACTTTGGCATGGTTTGTCGGGAAGCCCAACCAAGGCATGACTTTCCCATAGCCACTCACATGTGAGTGTGAGCGCATACCATCCATGTGTGTATGTGTCTCACCTCTTTCGAATCCTCACCCAACGGACACCCTAAAATTTTATTGCCTCAAAGTGAGCATGCATTTTTGGAGTAACAACCTAGATCTGATCCACATCGTGATGGACAAATGATCAAAGCTTGATCAGACCCTATTTTATATTTTCTTTTTCTTTTCTCTTTGTATTTGATATTGTATGCTTATGCCTTAATGATTCTCTTTATATCATTTTCATGTGTGTTCTTTTGTGCCTATGTTGGTTTGTCATGGGATCTTGATCCTGGGGGCTTGATCACCCCTCTTGATCATTTTTATCCCATATTATCAGTATTGGTGCATTTTGACTCCTCTTGATGTGATTTCATCTACTTTAGTGTGAGTTTGAAGCAATTTCATCCTCTCACTAAAGTGGGGGCTAAATGTAGTGTCCAAAAATGTCGTCAATAACATTTTCACACTTGTTTGGGCCCTCTTTATAAAACTGAGCTTAATGTTGCCTTGACTTAGTGTTGTAATGTGTTTAACACAGTCGCATTAGGTTTTGGGCCCTTGTAAACTAAATAAACCTAATCATACCTTATTTAGGGTGTTGTAATACACTTTCACACTTTTCTATGGGTGTCATTAATAATTAGGATTCTTTATGTTTTAATTGTCCTTACTTTGCATCCACAAGCCTCATTTAATGCATCTTTTCAAGGGTAATCCTAACACAAATCAACATCCAATCATAATTCAGGTATTTTTAGGTTGTGTGGCCTATATTTGGTGGTCTACAACTCATACGCCACCTTGGGCGTATGGGTCCCACCTAGGGTTTTGGGTCCTAATCTGGATTTTTCACTTTTTTAAGCATTTTTGAAAATGGTCCCATAATTTATGCCTAATGGGATTCAAACACCACCTTGGGCGTATGAGTCCTATGTGGCCCAAAATTAAAATTAATTCAAATTCTTGGTGGGATTTTATCTTCCTAGATATGATGTCGACTTGTAGTGTTGTAATTCGAGAAATTTTGCATAATTAAGTATAAATATAAGGTTCTTTCACTCATTTTAGCCTAAGACTTTTGTGACAACATTAATAATAGCAAGTTTGAGTTCACAAGAGCATTCAAGAGTTTACAAGAGAATTCAAGAGCATTCAAGCGTTGATTATCAAGTATTTTAGAGCATTATTCAAGCATCAAGCATCATGCATCATGTTTGTTTTGGAGCTCACAATTGTGATGTAGGGTTTTATGACTCAAGCTAGCATTCTATGCAAGATCTATCTTATCCAAGAAAGAGTCAAGATCTACATCCATTGGAGCCACTTCTTATATGTTTGCAACACTTTATTGCTAGAGTTTCGTGAGTTGCAACATCTTATTTTGTTCATTCATCCTTCTCCATCCCTATTTCATTTCATTTTAAGTTTGATTACCAAAATGGGGTTTGACCAAGGAAAACCCCTTTCCTCTAACAAAACAACATTTTCCCTCTCTTTAGTGTGTGATTTGTAGGTTTAGATTGAAGAAATATTGAAGAGAAAGTTTGGAGAAAGTTTTCAAAGTTGTCACCTTGCATTGGAGATACTTGGAAGACTTCTATAGGTTACAAATCAGGGTTTCGAATCTGAAAATCACTTGGGAAGTACAGAGCAGACATTGAAGACTAGATTCAGACCTTGAAGTTCCCAAAAACCCTAGCTGGACTGATACACCAATTCTGGCATATGAGTCCTAGTTTAGGTCATTTTCCAGGTTTTTGCAGTTTCGAATACCCATTTGCCATATTCCAATTTCTACACAGAAACCCAGATTTGGGACTAAAATCACCGAGACTGGTGTATGAGTCCCAGCAGGCTTTAAAATTAGTGTTTTCAACATTCCATAATTTCATCCAGTTTTTTCCAAGTTTTTAGGTGCACACATTCTATCTTGTAGCTTTCTGTTATGTTTTTCATATATTTTTTAGGTCATTTATTTAAATATTGCATCATATTAGGGTTAAGCATTACATCTTACATTTCATTAGTCTTTCCAAGCCTCATTTAATTTACAATCAAATCTTAGGACAACCCTATTGCAAGATCTCTTTCTCCTTTACATACGTGAGGTTGAGATCTTTAGGGTTTGTCCTTGAATGAGAGAGGAATATTGTGGGTTTTTATCTCCCGAGCATAGAATCCACCCCAATTTTCATCCTTCCAAATATTAAAAGGATAAGTTGATTTGTCAAATTTTCTTGGTGCATGGGATAATGAAACCATTAATATTATTGACATAAAACCTTAGTAAGTCCACCAAATTCAATTACCTCTTAGCCTCAAAGATTTCATCGATAACTTATGGCTAGTTCTATTATCAATAAACACAACAATCCTCTATCTAGATAGTTCTCCATAAACTTAGATTGGAAGATATCATGGTGCCCTTAAAAGAGATATAAGTGTCCCTTTGCTAGTGTTAGTATTATATTCCACCAACTACACAGGATCATGTTCCCACAATCATCTCTTATATTTCATGTTATTGTTTTGATTCATTAGTACCATAAAAAATATCATCTTCATTAGAAACTATTAGTGTAAATAGAGTCATTATCATAACTAGTTATTTAATCACCTTTCTAGCATTAACCTATTCACACTTAGCTTAAGTTTACTTAGGCTATTTCATACTTTTTTCTCACTTCATATGGTTGAGACACGTGTCCTCATCACTTGAGACATATTACATGCAAACTTTATACTTTCTCACACACTTGTAAAGTGAGATCACAAGTGTTGCACATTTGGAGGGGTAGTCAATCATTGTCTCCTACCTTCTCTCCTCATCTACCTTGCCTATATATGCAAGGCTTCTCATTATATTTACACACTCTCATTTGTATATCGATATACATACTATTTTTGCTCATATTTTATTCACTTGTGGAAGGTTATTTCATTCTTTGAGATCTTGTCATTCTTCAACATGGTATTAGAGCCATTAGAGAAAGTTTCGTCTACATCAAGGTGACTCTTGCACATAGCCCCTATCATCAGAACATCAGAGATCCATTCTGAAATTTGAGTATTGATTTATATGTTTTTAATAAGTTATTATTTCAAAACACTAATGAATGCATACTTTGGTAGCCATTTTTTGTTGAAGACATTTTATTTTTGCATCAAATTCACATCTTCTACACATCAGACAGAAAAATGATTTCTGTGTTTGGTTTGCAATAATGTAAAAACACTTTCTAGGTATCTGTTATATTTTACATATAGAAAGAAAATTTGCAAAAACTAAATCAAAAGTGTCTAAGCTAATTGTTGATGGAAAAATAAAATATTGTAATAACTTTTGATCGATAACTTGAAATTGAGTGTTGTTTTCTTCAAAAGTTCATTTTTTTCATTTTCAATCTATTGGACTTATTTGAATTGTAAAAAGAACTACATTATAAAGTGCCAAATTTTAGAGTGCTATATTTCAGCACTAATTATTCTGAGGGAATATACTTGCATTTCACATTGATATTTTTTAATAATTAGACCATGTCTAGAAATTATAAACTAAAGTGCACATATTGTGGGAGTAATCAACATGGGGAAATTTTGTCCTCCTTTCTCACATCATCTCTTCCAACATCTATTCAATATCACAAAACTTCAATCACCTATTGCTACATTTGAATCTAATATTGACTCATCCATGAGTTATAGTGATTCTTTGTATTAGGGAATTGCTATCATCATTCTAGATTCACCACATTGGGATGCATGTCTCCCAGACATATCATTTATGTTTTTAGAATTCCTCCTTACAAATTTGGATGACACCATTGAGGATGTTTGTCTTCTTTTTGATGTTAGCTTTGATGAAGTTGCATCACCATTACCATCTTTAGATATTGCTCTTGTCTCACCTACATCATCTTCTATTGTGATAAATTATGCATATATTCATGAGTTGACCTATCTGACTAAATTGTCATCATCTATACTAGTATCAAATTTACATTGGTCCAGTTGTCACCATACATCCATGGCCCTTGTTCTTGAATCACATACGATACTTGATCCATCTTATCAGTATCCATCACACATCAGTATTGTCTTAGAGATATTTGAGAACCATTCAAAGACATCATTGGCTTCATATCAATCTTTGGATCATGTGTAAAATTTAGAGACATTGATTTTATTTCCTACATATTCATATCCAAAATATGAAGTCATCTTGTACACATTTGTGGTGTTGTTTCTTCCCAAGGGGAGTAATTTTTTTCAATGATCATGGATCATCCTCACCATCCAGTGTCAAGCATCTCCCAACACTATAGAAATTATTTTGAGGGGAGGCTTCATGGTTTCTCTTCTTCTATTAGTTTTTGGATGAAGCATTTCCTCACATGGATTTCATTACTTCAAATTTTTTGGGGGATCACATAGACCTTCTCTCTTTTCTCTCCTATGAAGGAACAATCATTGTGCATTGTGCTATAAGTAGTCCTTACGGGGTCATGATGAGTCCTCCATCTATCACTTCTTCTTCACTTGTACATTTCATTTCATTGAATTTCTCTTTTGGAGTGGAGTTTTATTTCTCACTGGATTTTCTCCTTTACTCCACTTTATGAGAAATTTGTACATGAGTACCTAACATGGCCTAGTATTTAGGAATCATCATCTTACATGTATTACTCCCTAAGTTTCACTTAAGGGGGATGTTAGTGTAAATAGACTCTTTATCATAACTAGCTAGCTAATCACCTTTCTAGGATTGACCTATTCAAACTTAGCTTAAGTTTACTTAGGCTATTTCATAGTTTTATCTCACTTCATATGGTTGAGACATGTGTCCTCATCACTTGAGACACCTAGTGCATGCACACTTTACACTCTCACATACTTGTCAAGTGATCTCACAAGTGTTGCACATTTGGAGGGGTAATCAATAATTGTCTCCTACCTTCTCACCTCATCTACCTTGCCTATATGTGCAAGGTTTCTCATTCTATTTACACACTCTCATTTGCATATTGATAGAAATATTATTGTGTTAATATTTTGTTCACTTGTGGAACATTTTTTCATGATTTTAAATCTTGGGATTCTCCAATAGAAATGACTTCAATGTAATGGAGTTGGCCCTTGTCTAATCATCTATGACAAGACTCCCAATACTCTTTGAAAAAGGAATATTTTTTTCTTCTAACCTCATTTATAGTTTTCTCATCAAATATTTTCCATAATGAGCTAAGATGTAGCTATTTTTTGATTGACTCACCTAAGAGATTATAAGTCAATCTATGCACCTTGTTGATTTGCATCTTAATGAAATCTTAAAAATGATGAAATACACCCTAGGCTTTGAGTATTAAACTTAGGGTGTACCACATTTTTATGTTTCATTTTGGTGAAATGGAATTCTTACATCATAGATTTTTGATTTGGTAGTCTTTCAAACCCTAAATCTAGGTTTTGCATCATTATGTTTTACATTTCTCATCTAGGTTTTGTATCATTGTCTTTCACATTTAGGGTTGCATATTTCATTATAAAAATCATAAAAATTAAAAAAATATTGCGTTCATATTGCATCATAGGTTACATTACAATGTGTTTCAGTCATTTAGATCAGATTTTCATTTGAAAATTACATATTAAAAGTGTCATTTTGTTTCAAAATTTTCATACATTTGTATTTCCTTTACATTGAAATTTTTTGAAAAAATAGAGACTGTCAAACCTATTTGTAGATAAAATATTAACCTTAAACATCAATCTAAATATTCAACTTTTAAATTTTCAAAACCCTGTACAAAGACTTAGTTGCCCCTAGATGACCCTATCCTTGTACAGGTGTCTCAACAAACTTGTTCGCACTATTCTATCTATGTCTACTCAATTGCATTGTACTTTCATATCTCTGTTTTGAAATCAATAACTAAATTTTATAAGCATTTTTCATCTAGTCCATTTAGTGAAAGAAAGTGCATTGTTTAAAATTTACATTCAAAATTATCATTCTCAGGTCTCTGCGTATTAAAATTAGTCAATCATTACATTTCAAATCTGAAAATTGCATTAAAATTTGTTCAAAAGACTTCAAAATCATTGCATACTTGCATTTTACATCAAATTGGAATGCATTAAGAAAATTTTGGAAATTTATTGATTGTTACAATTATCTGCAAGTAGCATTAGAAACCTTAAACAGAGTAGCCTTCAGTCAAACTTCAAACTTTCAGAATCCCTGACCAGGACTCAAACACCCTTGGGTGACCCTGTCCTACATGTCTTGGCCAAACAAAAAAAATTAGAGACCTTTGTTACTATGTTTATGTTTGCTCCCACTTGTTTCTTTTTGTTTCAGAGTGTTTATTGTACTTATTTAATAGTTTGGTGTTCATCTTGGGTGCACTTTTGGTGTTGTGAAACTTGCATGAGTTTCACAACTTGACATCCTATTGTCAATAATTTAGTGAGATGTAGTTCAAGACTCATGGCATCCCATGTTGCTAGTACATCCATTGTGGATCTTGAGTTCTCGAACCCTTTCACGCCAAGTGTTGTCAATACTCTACCCAGTTTGGATTCCATTCCTAATGCTATAATTCCCATGACCTTACCATCAACCACTATCACTGATGTTGAAACAATGGTGGCCCATGTCCCTGAAGAGAAACTGAAACAATTGGACAAAGCCTTAGATAAAATTCAAGACTATAAGAGCATGGAATATATTGTTGGCATAGTTCAGTCCCTATGATATAGATAACATGAGGAAAATGCTTGATAATGATCAAGGATTAGAGGTAATGTACAATCTAACCTACATCATATACAATCATGTGCCTACAATGGCTAGTTATGTTCAAACTTTGGGGTATACTCAAAGCCAACGAGGAAGTAAATTTTCTCTCCCTACAAGTATAACCTCTATTTCTACATACACAAATCCAAATGTTACGACAATGATGTAACCAAGCAATAGCATAGCTCCAACTTTAGGAATTTCCAATGCGAATCCTTATCGTTTTGTCAACTCAAACATCATATTTCCAAACCATTCAACCTTCACAAACTAACAATATAGTACTCCACCTAATACATATGCGCTTCCACCATATTCACCTCATTCCTAGAACATGACAAGCAATGATTCCATCATAAACCAACTCTTGCAAAATGTGACATCTCTTCAAAAACAAAGATCAACATTGAACCAAACTCAAAATGGAAAACCATCACAATATGTCAAGAGAAACCCATTATCATTGGAGATATTGAAAGCAACAAATTCCACAAAACACAGAGATACCCCACTTTGAGAAATAAAATGGTAAAGGAGACCCTAGCAACCATATATCTGCATACACAGCCTTATTAGTGACTTCATTTTTAAAGACAAGCTCTTGGCTAAAATTTTTCCTAGGTCATTGAAAGAAATGGCCTTGAAATGGTTTTTTTCATTACCAAATAATTCAATTCACTCATTTAATGAGCTTGTTGATGCCTTCCTCAACCATTTCCAAATGCAAATTGGTCCCAAGATCAATATAAACGATTTAATGCGATGCAAACAAAGACAAGGTGAAAAAGTTAAAGATTTCATTAGCAACTATCAATTGGTACTATAAAAAGTTAATCTAAGTCTTCCTAATGTGGGAATCCAAAGGATGTTCATTGAAACTTACAAGGAAACATAAGAGAAAAAATCCTATTGTAGAAATTTCCATCCTTTCTAAGTTTGTGCGCAGTGCTTCATGATCATCAAAATTCAATTAATAAGTATGAAGTATCTTCATCTAAACATAGTAAGAATTTTGAACCCACACATCAAACCAGTTATCAATAATTTAAGAAATCAAACAAGAACTTTCAAAAGATAAATCCATCCCAAACAAACCATGTTGAGCCTCAAGTCGTTGTCATAAGCTCTTCACCATACCAATTTGACCTAGGGATAGATAATTTACATCATTACCTGATTCACTCCATTCCATCATGTTGCAACTTTTGAGTAATAACATAATTCGTTTACCTCCCATCGAAGCTATGAACACAACCAAACCCTTAACTCCAAATTATAACCCAAACACATTTTTCCAATATCACTGACAAAGTGGATATGCCACAGAATGATGCATGTATCTTAAACATCAAGTTTGGGACTCGTCGATTCTAATCATACTCAATTGGGAGGTGTTAATGAAAAAGGAAATAAGTCAGTTGCCCCACCCAACCAAAACTTACAAATATTCATCAACCCAATGCCTAATCATTCCACCAACTTTGTGAAAGCTAGTGAAGTCAAGAATGATGTGATGAATATGGATACAATTGAAGACATGAATGATGGTAATGATGATGATAAGAGTGATAATGAGGATGGCCTACATGACATGGTCACTCTTATAGACGTTTAACCTTGTAAGGGCCAAACCACTTTGTTACCTAACATTACTTTCACACATATTGATGCTTCTATACATGCACTCAACGAATCTCTCTATATTTTCGAACGTATTAATGACAAGCCCACAACTGAGATACTTATTGATCCCATGTGTGTAGAGAATGTGATCACCAAGGAATTCTTGCTTGTGCATGAACTTTATCAAAATTCATATAAATAATCAAAAGCATGGATTAAAACACATAAGGGTTTTGTTTTCCGTATAATAGGTTTGATCACTCTTCCATTAAAATTTGGACCAAAGCAATTAGATGTCTCATTCTCCATTATCTCGTCGTTGGACCAATTTTGTGTGAAGGCTAACCATGGTTACACTCCATGAATTTTGTCTCATTAGCTATTCACAAGTGCATAAAGTTTCCTTTTGAAAATGAGATATTTACAGTTGTTAGTTTTATATGATCAGATTAGAATGCAAAATTTAATTCAAAAATTGACACAATGACACAGCCAATACCCTAGGAAAACCCTCCAACCTGAGGGATAAAAACTCAACCAATATATCTCCTATATATTGATATAAATAATAGCAGCAATCTGCTTACAACTCAATGCCTCAATGATACAAAGAACAACACCTCTCTTAGATGCAATGAATACAAACAAGATGATTCTCCTTGAATCGATCTGCTGATATAAACTTTGATCTACTGATAGATAAATCATGAATTGTTGTAGCAAGGTGAACTTCTTCTTCAAAATAAACTAAATGAACTTGATTGAGAAATGAATGGAAGGTGACTTGAATATATAATAAACCAAATGAAATTGCACCCTTTCATCAAGAGATGTCGGCCTCTTTTAGCAAAGACATCTTTTTAAGAAGAGACATGATTTCCCATGCAAGTCGGCTTCTTAAAATAAAATAATAAATAATATTTATTTGCCTTTTATTATTTGTTTGTTTCATTAATGATTGAAGTGCCTCTTCAATCGAACCATATAAATTTAAATAGCTGACAAGCTATATTTAAATTTATTAAATCAAGCCAGGAGTATTCCTCACATGGTTGTATAATATCATTAACACTCCCTCTCAGCTATAGAGGAATACTTCCATCTGAGTAGAACATATCACCTCATAGTGATGTTTAATCAACATGGCTACATCCATGTAAGAACAAAGCTTGTCAACTCATCGTGAAAGCATATCACCTCATCGTGATAGCAACCATCATGGCTACCTCCATAGATGGTATGTACAAGTGCTCATCACTCAATGTGATGTTGTCAGCTCACCGTGACTTTCACCATGGCTCTCCCAGAGGGTGAAACACAAGTACAAGTAAATCATCACGAACTCCCTCACATGATATTGTCATGGAGTCACACACATGACATCCACCATGGCTCTCACAAAGGGTGCAATCAAGGGATTTCACCTTGAACTTCTCTTGAAGAGAACTCATTAACAAGGGATTTCACCTCAAACTTCTCTCATAGAGAAGAACTCGCTAAAGAGGATCACTGATACTGAGACTCCTTCTTAGTTAAGGTTGTATTCTCCACCATACCAAGCTTATCTTGAAAGTACACAAACTTTATCCTGGAGAGAGGCTTGGTGAGAATGTTTATTGTTTGCTCATCAGTGTTGATATACCTCAACTGTATAGCTTTCCTCAATACCATATCTCTGATATAATGGTATTTGATCTCAACATGCTCAGTTATGTCATGAAACACAAGATTGATAGAAAGCTTCACACAACTCTGGTTATCACAATGAATGATAGTAGGCTCCATTGATTTTCCAAACAATCCTGCAAGGAGCTTATGAAGCCACACTGCTTCACGAGTTGCCACACAAGTTGCAATGTACTCTGCCTTTGTTGTACTCAAAGCTACTGAAGACTGCTTCTTGTTGCACCAGACTATCATAGCATATCCCAAGCTGAAGCAACAACTAGAGGTACTCTTCTGATTAGTGACACACCCTGCCCAATCAGAATCAGTAAAACCATGCAGCTCCAAATCCACACCTGTAGAATATTTCAATTCATATCCAATTGTGCCACGCAAGTATCTCAGGATATGTTTAGCTACAACAAGATGAATATGTATTGGTTCACACATGAACTGACTAAGTGCACTCAATGCATAGCAGATATCCGGTCTAGTGTTAGCTAGATACATCAATGAACCAATTAGCTACCTATACATCATGCAATCCACCCATTCTAAACTAGCTACAACTTCCTTCAACTTATGTAAGCTGGTCTCCATGGGTATAGACATAGGTTTGCAATCAATCATACCAAACCTCTTTAGAATGTCAATGGTATACTTTCCTTGACTTGGAATCATCTCATCTGGTTTTTGCCAAACTTCTAAGCCAATAAAGTAATGCATGAGACCAAGATTTTTCATTTCAACTCAAAAGCTAACTCCTTACATTTTAGAATGAGGTGTTCTTCTCCAGTGATAATCAAATCATCAACATACATAACCAAAATCAATGCTTCACCATTTATCACCTTAAAGTAGAGGTTAGAATCTGCATCATTCTTTGAGAAACCCAAACTCAATAGGTAACGATCAATCCTTTCGTACCAATCACGAGGAGCCTTTTTAATACCATACAAGGCCTTCTTCAGCTTGCAAACATGAGACTCCTTCCCATGTATCTCAAATCCATTGGGTTTCTCAATGTAAACCTCTTCTTCTATGACACCATTCAGAAAGGTTGTCTTTACATCCATTTGGTGAATCTTCCATCCTCTAGATGTTGCAATAGCAATAATGGTTCTGACAGAAGTATAACGAGCCACAAGAGAAAAGGTTTCTTCATAGTCAACTCCCTCTTTTTGTGAAAACCCTCTAGCCATGAATCTGGCCTTGTACTTCTCAATGCTCCCATCAGCCACATGCTTGATCTTGAAGAGCCATTTAGAAGATACCACATATTTTCCTTCGGGTCTAGGAACTATGTCCTAAACATCATTCTTAAGTATGGACTGATACTCTTCAGTCATAACATCTTTCCAAACTTGTTGACTAGAGGCTTCTTCAAAACTTGAAGGCTCTGACTCAATGATCTGACTCATCAGAGCTACATAACCAGAGAATTTATTAGGTCTCTTGCTTTCTCTGAAAGTTCCTCTTGGGGCTACAAAACTTTTTGCCTCCTGCATTATTTTTTTGTCCCAAAGAGGTCTCTTCCTTCCAATCACAATATCTATAGGCCCATCAATAGGTTCCAAGGGTTCAGCTGGATCATCATCTTCTTTAGGTTCTAGAACCTCCCTCTGATTCTTAGGAACATGGTCAACTTCCATATCCTGAGGAGGCTCTTCCTCATCAATCTCCATATGAGATCCCTTGGATCTTCTGAATGCAACATCCTCCTCAAATGTGACATCTCTACTGATCTCAATAGTCTTTTGAACCGGAATGTAGATTATGTAAGCTTTAGAAGGTTCCAATTTTGTCCTCTTTTCCTTAGGTATATGAATATACACTAGACACCCAAAGATCCTCAAATGACTTAATTTAGGTTTCACCCCAGAGAATCCTTCTTCAGGATTAATCTTCTCCAAGATTTTGTGAGGACTTCTATTTTGGACATAGACAACAGTCCTGGAAGCTTCAACCCAAAGTGAGAGTTGCAAGTTTTGGTCATGAATCATGGCTTTGACTGCTTTTGCGATAGATCTATTCTTTCTCTCTGCAACACTGTTCTGTTGAGGATTATAAGGAATGTTAAGCTCCCTCTTAATCCCTGCTTCAATGCAGAAGATGTGGAAGATACCAGGAGTGTATTCTCCTCCATTATCAAATCTCAAAACCTTGATCTTCTTCCTGGACAGATTCTCCACCTGAGATTTGAATTCTTTGAATCTTTCTAACACTTCCTTAGATTCTTTAGATCTCAAGAAATAAATCCGTCTTCATAGAGTAGTCATCAATAAAAATAATGTATTACAAGAAACCACTCAAAGATGCAACAAACATTGGACCACATAAATCAGAATGAATGAGATCAAGAATACATTTAGATCTACTTTCTCTACTATGAAATGGACCCTTTTTATTCTTACCTAAGGCATAGCCTTTACATGTACCTTCATGCTCCTGGTTGATTTTTGGAAGGCCTATGACCATCTTCTCCGTGATAGGTAGGGCACATAAGTGGAGGTGAGCCAATCTTCGATGCCATAGATCACACAAACTTGAAGAATCATGCACTAGAGCCTGAAGAAGGCGATTGCATATCCTATAGAGACACCCATGTGTGACTCCAATCTCTCGAGCAATCTTGAAGTTGGAGTTCTTTGCCCATATAAGAAATTTGCCTTCTGAAAAAGCAACTTGATAACCCTTGTCTTCCAAGGTTGAGATGGAAACAAGGTTTCTCTTTATGTCGAGAACAAATAATACATCATCCAATTGCAAGGAAACACTAGAATCCAATTGAAGAGAGGAGGTCCCAACTCCTTTCACAGCGTAGCTGGAATCATCTCTGATAATGAATTCTTCGCTAGAGTCTTTCTCCACCAAATTAGATAGATGCTCCCTAAAACTTGTGATGTGGCAAGAGGCACCACTATCTATTAGCCAAGTATTATTGTTGGTGGTCACATTACTTGACAAGGCTGAATAGAACAGGTATTCACTTGTATCCTTCTGCATGGAGGCTTCATCGACATTAGTAAAGGTGGCCTACTACCTAGGTCTGGAAGGACATTCCTTTGAAAAATGACCAAACTTGTCAAAACGGAAATATTGGACCTTGGAGAGGTCCCTCTTCTTCTTAAATGCGAGACCACCATCAACTCCTCTATCTCTATTTCTTTTGAAGTGCCCTTTCTTTCCACCTTTCTTCTTTGAGGATTGAGTGGCAAGAACATGAAGGTCTTCATTAACAGAGCTTTGCCCAATACCTCTTGCCGCCAACCTGGATTCTTCTTGAATATAGTCTGCCCTCAATCGATCAAACTTGGGAAGTTTAGATCTCGCACTGATTTCCTGAATATAAGACTCCCAGGATGAAGGGAGACCATTAAGAGCTAGCATGGTCAGATACTTGCTATCGACCACATGCCCAATAGATGAGAGTTGATCTCTCAATTCGATTATTCTCATGAAGTAGGCAATGATAGTTTCTCCCTTCGCCATCTTCAAGTGATGCAGTTGTTGCTTCAGTGCAAGAGCTCGACTAGTGTTATTGATCTCGTACATATCCTCTAGGGTTTTGAACATCTCTCTCGTAGTCCTTAACTTGGAGACAATAGGAACAATATGATCCTTCATCGAATCAACTAACATCTTTTCCCTAGTATCTTTATTCTTACATAGGTCCTTTTCTTCCTCCTTCGTAGGTTCGGTGGCAGAGCTCTCCACAAACTTTTCCAATTCTCTTTCCTCCAAGGTGAGCATGATCCTGAATCTCTACAAAGTGAAGTTTGACGCACCTTCAAGCCTATCCTTGATCTTAAGACCATTCACCATCTTGACGGAGAGATAGAGGTGAATAAAGATGAGAAATAACAAGGGTATCACTGAATTAATCAAAAAAATCTGATCGGGATCTTCTTCAAACCCGCTCTGATACCATGTTAGTTTTATATGATCATATTAGAATGCAAAAAATAATTCAAAAATTGACACAATGACACAACCAATACCTTGGGAAAACCCTCCAACCTGAGGGAGAAAAACCCAGCCAATATATCTCCTATTATTGATATAAATAATAGCAACAATCTGCTTACAACTCAATGCCTCAATGATACAAAGAATAGCACCTCTCTTAGATGCAATGATACAAACAAGATGATTCTCCTTGAATTGATCTACTGATATAAACTTTGATCTATAGATAGATAAATCATGAACTGCTATAGCAAGGCGAAATTCAAAATAAATTGAATGAACTTGATTGAGAAATGAATGGAAGGTGACTTGAATATATAAGCAACCAAATGACATTGCACCCTTTCATCAAGAGATGTCGGTCTCTTTTAGCAAAGACGTCTTTTTAAGAAGAGGCACAATTTCCCATGCAAGTCGTCTTCTTAAAATAAAATAATAAATAATATTTATTTGCCTTTTATTATTTGTTTGTTTCATTAATGATTGAAGTGCCTCTTCAATCGAACCATATAAATTTAAATAGCTGACAAGCTATATTTAAATTTATTAAATATAGCCAGGAGTATTCCTCATGTGGTTGTACAATATCATTAACAACAGTGTACCATAGTGGATTCAATCCTTTGTATTCCCATGGGAATTTTTAATTGGATTTCTTTTGGCTTGGACCTATGGAACCTATAAAGCCTCGTGAAGATTTCTTTATCAAGTCATATCAAAAGTTCAAAGTAAAGCGCATAGAAGAGTTATCTCTTAGCAATATTCCTAAGTCTGATAAGTCCATGGTTGTTCGTTCACTCCAGCGTACCTTTAATAAACCTATGATTGAACCTAAATCCCTTCTAAATAACTAAGATAAGTACATTGCACTCCCTCCACCACTTTCTTACAAAAGACCAAGAGACAATAAAATGATTCTTTTTGTGCCACCAAAGATAAAACAAGTATATAGACCTAAAGAGATAGTGGTTTCCCAACCCCTTGACGGTTCCTTTAGTTCATCCTATAAGGGAAGAAAAGAGACCGATGGTTAATAAAATCACTCCTACACTATCACAACTTGAAAACCATGCAAAAGGAAATCGAACTGCTAAAGAACATAGGTGTAGACATCGTGTTATTGCTCGTCAATTGGAAGAAAAGAATAAACCAACACTTATGGAGAAAACTCAAGAAGAAACCCAAATTTCAGCAAAACAAGAAATCAAACTGAAACAAGAAAAATCAAATGCAAGTATCATAAAACCTCCTATTGTGATTAATTTGGATAATAAAGATGAGATTACTAAGATTGATGAAGTGCATAATGAGATGAATTTGTTATTTTCCACTTCTATGAACTTAGATGGGGGCAACCATGATGATCCTCTTGATGAGAGTGACCCACCACATGTTGAACCTGGTGATGCTCATAGTACGACACTTGGTGTCATCCCTTTAGCTAGTTATTCATCTTTTATTTATGATGAGCAAGATTCGGATGTGAACAACCTACTCTAGGTTGGCTCGCATGTGAAGTACTTCTTTTGTGTGTTTAATTTCTATACTTTTTGTGTTTGCTTGCACGTGATGTGATCTCCCATGTTGTGTTGACTGGCATGCCTTTATATTTGTGAGTTTTCTTTGGGTGGCCCTTGTTGCTCTGTTGGCACATGGATACAAAAAAAATGAACTTGTCATGACATTCTTCTATTTGTACCTCCATTCTTCTATATATCGTAAACTTTTCTTTTTGTCTTGTGTTTTCCTTTTGGGGATGATGCAAGGTGTTGAGACATTTAGGTCTCTTCCATGTTTGACCCAAAAATTTCAATCTTTTCTCTCTATGTGTCATTCCTCCTTTGTGTTCGTTGTTCCACAAGTATTTGGGGAATGATGTCAGTTTTGAGCTTTATTATATATCACTGTAGCAAAGATGTATACTAACCTAGATCTGTGGATCCCTCAGTGTACACCTTTTTTATTCATGACATTATATTTCGGGGGAAACCCCTTATCATGATGTAGTTTATTTGGAAATAGATCATTGGAATAGGGATTTCCAAATAAGCTCTTGTGATCTTTTGTTGCATGACATTTATCATTTTTCTACTTTAAAGTAATTTCTCACAACATGGTTTTCAACAATTTCTTTAAAGTGGGAGCATACATTGACATTATTTTTGCTTTTCTTTGTTCAGAGAGGTTGAACTTAGTGATGCATTGACATTGACACTTGGAATTATTATAACATCCTGTTAGGTAACCCTGAAGGTTAAGAGCCAAAAGAGGGCAAGATAAAAAAAAAAATTAAACATAAAGAATAACATACACATAAAGTAATTACCAATTCGATAAAATGACAACAAACATGGTCAAATATGACCCATAGGACATCCCAAGGGAGAGGATTAATCCATTCTCCCGAGAAAATCCAAACATGAGCAAACCGGACAACTCCAGAAATTTGCTCTAGAAATTGCTGCTCTTTTCTGGAACTTGCAGTTTCGAAGCCCACTGCTATGGAACCTATTGTTGTCTACTGGTCAACAGATAGAGGGCATCGGTGCTCTAGAACCTTTACAGAAAATAACATGAAAGAAAAAAACACATTTATAGATCTAATTTTTGCATGAAAACTAAGGAAAGAAAAGCCATAGTAATCATCATCATAATACAAGGCATTTCGATATCAACACCAAAACCCATAAACCAAATATAAAACATAACATTTCTTCTCATTAACTAATATGATTACATCTTCTTTCACAAAAGAGTACTTATACATAAAAGAACATACATGAGTACAATGGCATAACCATGAATAAGATACCACAACTGATAAAATAAGTACAAGAGAGAGTGAATGTCTCCAACTGGTGCTCTAATGGTGGTGGCAACGCCTCCCTACCATGTGGACTCCAGAGAGACCACCCCACCATGCTCGGAGATAGTCACAAGGCCCAAACATAAATAACAAAGCAAGGGTAACATATGGCCAACACTCTCAACCAACACAAAGCAAACACATCAAACAATGAATAAGGCTAATACCACAACATGGAGATACTCATACATTATCATGTCAGGTACTACTCGAGACTACTAAGATACAAGGTCAAGAGTGCATATCAGGTGGAGGGTCATCATGCATGCTCGAAGGGATGGCACCACATGTACACCTCTCATACAAATGAGGGGAATCAACCATGCCCAAATCAACGCCCCGCAGACGGATAACTCAACGTCTTGTAGGCAGATAGGCCTTCTCGAGTGCATCATTAGCCTTTTCATGCGCTCAAGGCCATGCACGAGGACTCATTTCTTTATATTGTTTTACTCTATCTCGTTTAACCAAACGAGGAACCCAAAGAAAACATGAAACAATGAAAAAACCATTGAAACTATTTAACACAGCCAAACAAACATTGTTATGAAATCATTCAAACAACTGATCTCATTCACTCACAAGCAAATCAAATACATTCAAACATTCACCGTTAGCTCCATAAAAGAAACCAATAATTTAATCCATATTAAACTCATTAAATCATTCCACAAAATCTTTTTTAATTCAGATAAATTTCTACTAAGTGGCAGTGGCACAAAACATGGTTTCAGCTGTTAATCAAATGCATGAGAAAGAGGGATGAAAATTTTATAAAAGGATAAAAGTGCCATGATCTAAAATTGGGCAACAACCCAATTCAGATTTTGATGTTTCTAGACAGATTCCACCTTTAATTTTCAATTTTATGACACGAAATAAGGTGATGTCCAGAAAACGTCATTTTAAACATGGCTGGGAAAAATGCGAAAAATGAGTAGCAATGAAAAATGTCATTTTACAAGTAGGCATAATTTGGCCAAAAATGAAAGTGCCTAGAATTAAAATCTGCCAAAGACCCAGTTGAGATTTGGGCATTTCTACGTGAAATCCATCTTTATTTTCTGTTTTTAACAAGTGGATAATGAGCAGCAAGGAAATACATTTTTTAACAAGTTGCACAAATTTTGGCTAAAACAGAAGTATTCCAAATTCATTTTGGACTCCAACCCAGTTGAGAATTGAACCTTTTTTGGTGAATCTCACAATTGGATTTGAGTTTAAACTAAGAGATTTATACAGGTTTAGAAAAGTCTCAAACTTTCCCCAAAATAAATACAATAACCAGGCTGAAGGCAAAACTCAAAATACCATGACACACCCGAAGCAGCCAAGACTCCCAACAAATTTAATTATACTCACACATACATTTCTAATTTAGAACTTCAAGAAATGTACACAGAAAAATACCTCTAATTTCTGCCCAAATTTGAGATGGAGGAATGCTCAGCTTGCAAAGCACGACTAGCTTCCAACACCGGACAACAAGGAGGAAATGGCATGTTGTAAACAACAAACAATTGTCCACAATTTTCTTCTCAGATAAACTACCAGAAATCTGCTACCAAAATCTTGGGGTTTTCTCCTCTTTCTCCAAGCAGCAAATTTCTTCTTCTTCCCCAAAAGAATGATCCCCCAAAATGGTTCAAAATAAAGTATAAATATCAAGGGCAAAACTGTCAAATTTCTTTTATTTTTATCTATAAATAAATCTTCCTCCCAAATTATACTTCCCAAACAATCCCAAAAGAAATGAGGTAAAACCCCAAGCTATTGAAGCTCCCCCAAATAAATTAATTTAAAAACACTTCAAATACCACATCTTCAATTTCCACATAAAAATAATTTAAATCCAATCATTAAATTACACGAGCTCCCCAAATAGGATTTAAATAAGACTATAGGAGCTCACAAAAAAAAAGGGAATTAATAAAATCATTTAAATCACTAAATGAAAATATATCATTCTCTTGAATAATCAATAAAAATCAATTAAAATCAATTAAAATGACATATTTAAACCCTCAAGGATATAACCATTCAAATCTTCCATCAATAAACGCTATAAAATACCATAACTGAAACCACATCAAAACACTGACAACTGAAATATGTCCACGTAACAGATTAACGGAAAGCAAGACAAAATACTTCAACAAGGCATACAAGTAAATCACATACAACTGAAAGGTGCACCAGACATACGGTTGAAAGGTGCTCCGGACATTACCATTAGGTAACCGGATAGTAAAACAACATGGGAGCACTGCACTAAAGAGGTACAGTGGGCTAGGGTAGGGGGACTTTTGGTTTGTATGACTACCTCCAGTTACCACCATCGGGAATAGGAGTACGTTCGGGCCTGTGAATCCAGGCGGAGTCGATGCTCAGTACCTACATCACTCCAATCACACATCAAGGTACATGTGCATATAACATATATCATATAGTTGAAACATCAATTCTCAGGAAGAGGGTCATGATATCATAGGCCTCTCAGATATGAGTGTTACAACATCGTCCCTTTCCTATCCATAGTCATACAAAAGTAATGATAACTAAGCATATGATCCAGTATAATAACTAATCATGATAATAATCAATATATAATCTCATTATGGTAACATTTATAATTCTAAATCAAAATTAAAATACCATCTTACCCAGGTTGGAGTTGGAGAGGTGTTACAATTATTTTTGCTCCACTTTGTTCACGGAGGCTAAACTTAGTGGTGCATTGACATTTGACATTTGACATTTTCTTGGCTTCACTTTGTTCACAGGGGCTAAACCTAGTGTAAGCATTGGCATAGCATTTTGATCATTTTGTAACACTTTATCAAAGTTATTAGTGTTGCACAAACGGTTGTTGTTGCACCAAAAGATCGACCTATTAATACCTGATACAATTCATGGGAGGCGGTTAAGCCATGTCACAAATTCGAGCGATGCGCTACACAACACAAGGAGACCAAGGGTGCATACCTTGCAACAATCCCCCTATGCAAGCAAAGGGGTTCAAACTTGTGACTTAGTGTCTGATACCAATTGTTGCATAGATGCTTGTCATTGCACCAAAAGATTCACCTATTAATGTTCGATACAATCGCTAGAGTTAATGAATCCATGAGAGGCAGTAAAATCCATGTCACAAACCCGAGTGTTGCGCTACACAACACAAGGAGACCAAGGGCACACACCTTACAACAATCAGGGAGTATAAATTTTGGTATAGTTATGGTCACACCTTGTAGACCTAGTGTGTGTTTCTTATTTCACTACCTATTTTGGGAGCTCACCTAGTGAAAAACAACCCTCACTAGCTTGTGTGTCTTCCTATTTGTATGGCCGCTAGCATAATATAGCTTGTTAGCCCATACCTTTTTTTTTTCTTTGCATTTGCTTTGACATTGTATGTGTATCATGTCTTGTTGCATATCATACATGTGTGTTCCTTTGTGCTTATGTTGGTTTTTCATCGGATCTTAGATCTTCGGGGCTTGATCACCCTCCTTAATCCCTAGTCATCTTATATCTCTAACATTTAAACAATCGAACCCTTTTTGATATATATTTCTCTACTTTAGTGTGAGTCTGAGCGTAAGTTCATACTCTCACTAAAGTGGGGGCTAAATGTTGCATAGAAAATTGAATACACTTACAATTTCACATTATGTTTTGGCCTCCTAATTTATTGGACTTAATTAAGCTTCTCATTTTCTAAGTTATGCATTTCAAAGTCTAATTTTTATCGTTTTTCGAAGAAGGACAAGTATTAAACAAATGCATTCAATCATTAAATTGTCCCCGACTTTGAGCATCCTAGAATTTTGGGCAACGACCCAATCGCCCATGGGCAATTGGGCCCCCTTTTTAGTCGAGACCCAAATTTAATTATGTTTTTGCCGATATTTTAATATTCAAAATTCAAATATGAAGTGTCAACTTTTAGAATCTATTTTTTGGGAAATTAGATAAATACCTAGTATTTTTTATCATTTGAAATCTAAGGATAAATATATTGGAAAACTTATGATCAAGAGCATTATTGAGCAAGTCAAGAGCAGAATTATCAAAGTTTACCTATGGATGTTGGACCATTTTCAGCCTATTTTCACCCATTTCCAAACCTTGTGACGAAGTGTTGTAAGGTGTTGCAAAACATTTTTACTCTCTCAGGCTTGTCATCACTTAATTAATATATTATTATGCCAAAATGATTCCTCTAATCCTCATCCAAATCTTATCTTAGTGTGTTTTATGAAGACAATCCCGACAAACACAAATAATAACATTTTAATTACCGAAAAACACTTTAAAATGTCAAGGTGGACTAGGTCACCACCTTGGGCGACCTAGTCCCATGTGGCTTAAAATAACATTTTAAGTTAATTTCTATCAGGATTTAGGTCTCTAAAACCTTAAGGTTGGTCAATATGATGTTATTTCAGGAAAGTTAGGGCATAACTTGTATAAATAACC
Source organism: Sequoiadendron giganteum (assembly GCA_007115665.2). Classification (NCBI taxonomy): domain Eukaryota; kingdom Viridiplantae; phylum Streptophyta; class Pinopsida; order Cupressales; family Cupressaceae; genus Sequoiadendron; species Sequoiadendron giganteum. The sequence goes on from CM021101.1 coordinate 300,951,276, forward strand.
CCCAAAACCCTAATTTCTCATTAGGTACCCTCATTATGCACCACTCATCTTCACCTCTCCTTTCAATCTCTCCTTCTCCTCAAGCAAACTAGGGTTTGATCCTCCAAGTCAATAAGACATCATTTCTGAAGCATCCAAGGGTTGATTGCTGCAAAAAAACAAGATCAATTATCAAAGGCAAGGTAAACTCCATCACTCCATTGTTTTATGCTTCTTTACTTCATTTCTATTTCATTTGGTTTAATTACTCAAAAGGGGTTTGACCAAGGCAAACCTCTAATCTCTAACCCTAACCCTTGTCTCTTCTTTGCATGTGTGATTTGCAGGTTCTTGTATGCAGGTTTGTGAAGAAGAAAGGTGTTGTGAAGGTGTCCTCAATCCATCAAAAGCATTCAAGTCAACCAAGCCCTAGTTCTAGATTGGAGGCCTCTTTCTGCCTGTTTTTAGTAGAATCTGAATCAAATATCTATTAGAATCCAGAGTGCAGACTGAAGACTCCAATCTTCTCTTTCAAATTCCTGAAAACCCAGAAGAGGACTAGGCTGCCCAGAATGGCGACCTAGTCCCTTTGAGCTTGTGTTTTGGGCATTTTCACATTTTTTAGTACCCATTTGACATAAACCTAGTCTAGCCAAGTTTCCCGACAAGAGGACTTGGTCGCCCAACTTGGTGGGAATGTCCCTGTGAAGATTTCTAACATTTTCCAGAGGATTCTGGGACCTTTCATCTGCAACATCTCATTCCCAGGAGCACAAGTCCTGAACTTTCCATTTATTGTTTGTATTGTATATATTTAGATCATTTAAATTAGCTTGTATTAGTTTACTTTCATTTAATTTATATTTCATAGATTAGATTAGTATCATTTCTATTTCCAGCATTCAACCACACAAACACACACACATTCACTGTTAGAAACCAAGATCACCTGCATGCAAATGGATACCTGTCACATACAAAAGACATTCAAAACAAACAAGAAGTTCTGTAAACCTCAAAGTGTAAAATGCATTATTGAGAATCTCAAATTATTACAAAGGGATCAATCCTTATGAAGGAGATCAATAAACTCTAAATGAAACCCTAGTGTGCACACTTAATAATTAATAAATACTTATTAATATGTCTAAATAATTAATAAATACTTATTAATATGTCTAAGTTTAGTTTAAGCAACTAAAGGAATAAGTGACTTAATTAATTAACCAATATGATATAATTAATTAAGCATAATAACTTATTACTCTAACACCCCCCCTTAAGATGAACTTAGGAAGAAGCTAAAACAGTAGAAGAAGATGCATACAAGAAAAGATGGGTCCCGACAACAAGGCCTGATCAGGTACCCATTTACAAATGCAAGAAAGAGGTAGATAAGGAAAACCCAGTGGGGAAAACCCCCCTACAATGATATGACATGCTGCAAAGAAGCACTGGAAGAACACTATAGAGTAACACTGGAACCAAAATCTGGCAAGCAAGGAAAGATACTTCTATCTACTACTGAAACCAGATGAGAATCACTGATTGACTCAAAGAATCATGATAAAAGCAACAGCAGATCTGATGCCTCGAAACACTCAAAAACTCCAAATGGGAACAACCCTGGAATCTATGAAGGAGCAGTCAATTATTGAATGATGTATTACTGAAAACGAAGTGCAAAGATGCAAGGTGCACTCTCCCAACTACAAAATATTCCAAGTAATCTCCAAACAACCCATTGGGCCAAATCTGGACTAAGCGATCAACCTGGGACAGATATAGAAAAAGTGCATGGACAGCAACATAGAGCTTCTCAATATCTTTCCAATGCCGTAAAGATAGCGAAAAGCGGAGATCGTGGCAAAACGTTATGAGCTCGAAAGCATAAAAAATACATCTGACTTCAAATAGTAATAAATGCAGTAAAAGAGAAAAATATTGTAAAATAAACTGCACCACTGGATAGTGCTCGAAACTAGCTTTCCGACAATATCTCGTTTGCCCGATTTTGATACACTATGCCCAAGTTAAGCCAAAAACAAAAAAACTATTTTTTTAAGGCAAACTAGGGTTAGGAGGGGGCAAAAGACCGCCATACAGATGATGACGTAATGCTGATGTCATCAGTTCACAAACATAAAATTGACGGCCATTTGGCCGTCGCCACAAAAAATGGCCCCCCTGCAAAAAAATTTGGACCCTTGGTCACCCATGTGACCGAGGGCACTGGGCAGGGGGTTGGGGCGGAGTCCCTAGTCCTCCATAGGAGCGCAACTGCAATGGAAGAGCCCGCAGGGGCTGGTGGACGGCCTCCGGTCATCCATGTGACTGTGACTAAGCCTATCAGATCCCACGGGGGCTGGGCAGAGGTCGGCGGCGAGATGGTGCAGGAAGCCGACGGCGGTGGCGGGTCGGCGGCCGCCTGGTGGCCGCCCAACAACGGGATTCTTCCAAAGTGGAAGCGCAAGTGTTAGAAACCCTAAATCAGACATGCAAACCTAAACACCTTCCACAGAAGAGAAAACATCAAAAACGCAAAGCTTTGCATGTCAATGTGCAAATTATATTATTCAGAAACTCAGAAATTACAATAAGAGAATTACTTTATAAAAGCAAAGTATGCAACCCTAATGTTGACCTAAAATAGCTCAACTAAATAAAACTTACTTATTAATTAAATAAACTAATTATTACCTAAGTAAAGTTATGCAAGTGTAATTAAATATTAATTACACTAACACCCCCCATAAGTGCAACTTAGGGAGACTAAATAAGCATGCATATAAAACTAAGATGAATGCAAGAAAGCATGAATGGGTCTCGGCAACAAGGCATGATCAGGTACCCATGTACAAATGCAATAATGAAGTAAAGAAGGAAAACCCAGTGGGACAACCCCCCTACAATGAGATGACTGCTGCAAAGAAGCACTGGAAGAACACTGTGGAGTAACACTGGAACTGCAATCCGGCAAGCAAAGAACAACCCGATGCCACAAAACACTCGAAAACACCAAACGAGAACAACCCTGGAATCCATAAAGCAACAGTAGATGATATCAATGATGACAAAATCTGGAAGCCGTGTATCTCGATGTCGATGTCAAAATAAGACTGAAACTCTTCCATGGGAAAAAGTACCATAAAGACTCTTGAACATTAACCACAAATGTAGTGGCCCTCAAACTGAGATGGATCCGATGCGGATCATTAACCATAGGCTCTCAATCTAAAGTGTGAACCGATATGAATCCGATATGTGTCAAGCTAAAACAAAATTGTGGCCAAAAGAAACTAAGAAACCAGATTACAACCCATGCAAGTTGCCATCAAAACAAGATGAAGATCAAAGTGCATGCACACTCTAATCAAATTATTATGCAAGAAACCCCCTAGATGGAACTTTATATCAGTTCATTTATTACGATACCCAATGATTGCAAAAGAAGATAATGCTTAAACATGTATAAACAAAAAATACAAAAAGACCTCAGATCTATGTAGAGGACTGAACCAGCTTTCCAATGCCGCAAGAATGGCGAAAAAAGGATCACCGAGTCAAAAGATATGCCCTCCGGAATGAGACCAACAACATATGAGTTCCAGGACCTGCAACATAAAACTGGAGCATAATCAGGAAAAATAACCTACACCAACAGAACGGGCTCGGAACCAACTTTCCAACGATATCTCGTTTGTGAAAAACCGACTCCGTGTGCAAAAGTTATGCACGATTTGGTGAAAGTGCTCCGATTTGGCCAATATGGCCTACAGGCAACCCAAGGGGCTAAAAAAATTCGGCCCCTGGTTCTGTGCGCGACCAGGGGCTGGCAGATAGGGGGTTGGGGCGGAGCCCCTGGTCACCCATGTGACCGTAGCGAAAGTAGAGGGGTCGACTGGGGGCTGGGCACATAGCGCTCGGTCCCCCATGTGACCAACACTAGACTGTGCAGGCCCACGGGGGCTGAGAGCCGACCGGCGGCCGACAGGTGGTGCCACTGGCGGGAGCGGCCGACGGGTGGCCGCTTGGTGGCCAAAGCGGCCGGCGGGTGGCCACCCGGCGATGCAGACCATTATACTTTGAGGCGATGGCACGAATCCCCAAAAATTCATTTTTTTGAATTTTTTTCGATTTTCGTGCATTGGTAAGCGTGTTGGGGAGGCCATACGACGTCCTTGGCTAAAAAATTTGGCCTTCCAGATCAAGTGCTCAAAAATTGACCAAATGACAGGCATCCTTAGGATTTTTGGCCACTGTGAACGCAATGGTGACCTCTGTTCGTACTCAAAATGCTCTGAAAAATCAGCTACCTCCAAAGCTTACAAAAAATCACCGAACTTGAAACCCTCATAGATTTCTTCAACGATGATGAAAATCAGTAAAATGAAAGTCAATCCTGACTTTTTCCAACGCTCTGAATCCAATGGTGGTGCCCGATCTGATCCAAGACGCTGCATAAATGAATTCAAGGCATAATACCCTCGAGGAACCCCGAACGAACTCTGCAATGATTTTCTCCAGAATTTGAGAAGGGGTTGCATGTCAAGGCTCTGATACCATGTTAGAAACCCTAGATCAAACATGCAAACCTAAACACCTTCCACATAAGAGAAAAAATCAAAAAATCAAAGCTTTGCATGTCAATGTGCAAATTATATTATTCAGAAATTTAGAAATTACAATAAGAGAATTGTTTTATAAAAGCAAAGTATGCAACCCTAATATTGACCTAAAATAGCTCAACTAAATAAAGTTTACTTATTAATTAAGTAAACTAATTATTACCTAAGCAAAACCTAAGTAAAGTTATGCAAGTGTAATTAAATATTAATTACATTAACATTCGCAACCCCCAAATACAAATCCCCTTCTTTGAATGAACACCCAAAAACACCAAAACCATTAGGTGAAAGAGAGTCATTCATCCAAAAAGTTAACTTCTAAGGTGAAAAACCCTAGAAGCTCATTGGGGAATCATCTTTCCCTTCTTATGTCTTTGTTTTTGGTGGTTCATTTTGGTGAACCCGACCTTCTTACACCTTCCTTTTTCTGATTTGGATTTCTTTCTCCTCCTAGGATTAACTTACATTGCATATTGCATTAGTGAAATTGCATCCTAGAGTTTCAAAATTTTCATTAATGAAAAGTGCATTTAGGTGGCATTTTGCATCTTAGAACACTATATCTTTCTATAATTTTGCATTTTTTTGTTAAGTCTGCATTACCCTATACAAAAACCACCCATACTAACCCAGAACTCTTGAAAAATCTCAAAAATTTCACCAGGAGGACTAGGTCGCCATCCTAGGTGACCTAGTCCCTTCAAGCTTTTGAAACTGCCCTTTACAGAGCCGAAAACCCTATTTTCCAGCTTCTGTTTGGTACCATTACATACCTGTATCAATAGGTTGTGTTTCTGTTACATGTATTTTATTACAATTAGCATAAATTAACTCATTTTGTGCATTGTAATTTTTCAATTTTGCATTTACCAAGTTTAATTTCCAAATCATTGATAGTGTAATCAGCAAATTGCCTTCTTTTGCAATTTGAAAATGAAATTTCCTTTATCTTGCATTGTAAATTCTTTAAACATATTCATATATTCTTTTTTTCTTTCTATTGTTTATAAACTCTTTAAAAATGTTAAAAATTCTTTCAATACATTCCCTAGTTATGCGAGTCTAGCGAATACAAATGTTTATAATTGTCCTAAACATATGCAACCTAGTATCTCTCCTCTCTATGAGGATGATGTGTTAGAAGTAAATACAAACATAGATAATCATGATGATCATAATTTTTTCTCTCTTGATACCTCTCCTTCTAGTGACGAAGGTATCTTGTTAAAGGAAGGGACAATTGTAGAGCATCATGACGGTCTTGCTTGTTCTTCTCCTCATCCCCTTTGGGAAGATAGTTTAACACAAGAACATGAAATTATAAACACATTCCTAAACATTACCTTACCTAGTCTCCTCAACTATGATGATCAATCTTTCCCCTCTTCTAATACCTCTCCTCGATGCAAAGAGGATAGTTTGGTGTTAGAAAATACCTTGCCCAAGGGTCATGAGACTATTGAAACCCCCCCTTCCCTCATGCTCCTACCGTTTGGGGTAATCTATTTGATAATCATAGTGGATCCTCTCTTGATACCTCCCTCCCTTGTGATGAAGCATGTGATGAACCTCTTCCATGCTCTCCTACTAGGGTGGATGGTATGGAACAAGTGAATGAGACCTTTGAAAATCAAATAGACTCCCCTCTTAACCATCCCTCTCCACCCTATCCCAACATTGATGATTCCCCTGCTAGTGATGAAGTCCTTTTAGAAGAACCAATCCTTGAATGTCAAGCACATGAGGATTGTAGTTCTCCTAAACACTCTCCTCCTAGGGTGGATATCATGATGCAAGCCAAGGATAACATTGACCCTCCTTCCCAAGGGAATGTTAATATTATTCAACCTCAACTCATCCTTTCTCCACCTTCTAAACCTGAATTCATTCTCTCCCCACCTAAGCCTAATGTGTTGCAGCAATCGATTCAAGATACCATTGCTCATACACATTACACTAGAAACAACCCGTGTTCCCAACCATCAACCTCAACTTCTTTACCTTCCTCTTCTCCTATTCTTCCTACTGCCCCTCGTTTCAATTCCTTCCTTAGGGAGTATGACCTTGTTGATCAACTAAGGAATACTCCCACAAAAATATCTTTATGGGACCTTATCCAAACCTCCCCTCACTATCACCACATGATGCAGGATGCATTACGACAAATTCCTATCCCTTCAAATGCACAAACCAATGACATTGCAACTATGATCCAAGGCTTGAACGCTGACATTGTTTTCAGCCAAAGTGAGCTCTCTCCTTTGGAAGTGCAAAACAAAGTTGAATCCTTGATGATCATATCTCAATACAAAAGCATAGGGATCAAGCAAACCCTTGTTGATAATGGCTCCACTATCAATGTGTGTAGTGTCAATCTCTTGGATAGGCTCCATATTGATAGATCAAGCATCCAACCTTCCTCCATGTCCCTCACTGGATTTGACAGTATCAAACGAAAGTCGCTTGGTGTGATCACTTTGCCTCTTACAGTTGGTGTGGCCACATTAGACACATTAATCCATGTTATGCCTAATGATGTTTCATCTAACCTCATCTTAGGTAGGCCATGGATTCATGCAATGAATGGTGTGCCTTCCACTCTTCATTGCAAGATGAAGTACATCTACAACAACAAAGTGTACACACTTGGCGTTGATCCTGAACCTTACAGTATCCTACACCTTAAGCAAACCAAATCCAAACCCTTCACCACTACACCCACCCAACATGTGGGACCCCTACAACCAAAGTCCTTTGATGATGGTTGGGGTTCCTTAAACTTCACCCCTCCCGTCATGGGAGAAACCAAGACCAATAACAATGACTCTCTAAAGGGCAGTGCAGTCTTGTTAACACAAGACTCGGTCGATCCTTCAATACCATCCACCTCACCTCCTTTAGCCACCAATGCAAACAATGACCCCTCACCCGATCCAAAGAAGCTGAAAAAGCTTTACGGAAAAGGTTATGAGATCATGAAGCAACTTGGCTATAGTGGACAAGGTTGTGGTGCTCACGAACAAGGAATCTATAACCCTATCGAGCCTAACATGCAATCAACGCATGATGGTCTTGGATTTTGTCCTTTCATTGAAATCGTCAAACCTTCGTCCAACATCAACACTATGCCAACCTCCCCTTCTCACCCCACCTTCCAAAGTGATTCTTTGACACCAACAAAGGACTCTTCGCTTACTTCCGATGTCATCCCGCAACCTCCTCTTGATTCAGATTTAACACACTCCTCCAAAGGAGTATGCAAAATCTCGCAATCCATAGAGCCTTGTGTAGGTATGGCATACTCTACTAAGCAAGCCCATTCCTTGTTGCAAACCAAAGGATCCCCTTCCTCCCTTGATCAAGAGGGTATCTTGTTGAGACTCCTCCAAGATCACTTGATATCCCTTCCTCCTCGGACTCGAAAGAAATGTTACCACAAACATTCATTTTGTGCTTACCACTGAGTTCATAGCCACTCCACCAAGTGTAAGGCCTTGAGTTCCAAACTCCCACATCTTAAGGCCTTTGGTGTTCTTCCATCCATGGGGGCACCTTAATCCTCTAATTGATACAAATTCACCCTCCCTTTCATCCCTTCAACTCCTTTCAACTCTCCCTTGTCCTACACTTAGTGGGGGCAAGCGGTTAGTTAGCCTTTCTCCCTTGTATGTCACTTGTTGTCTCTTATGACTTATCGTTAAATTTTCATGAATATATAAGAGCAAGCTTGGGATGTGGACAACATGTCTTAAAGTTGACTTGTGTATGACATACACCTCTTCTTCATGATGCAGCTAATCGAAAACATATGACTCGGCATAGGGCTTTCCAAATAATCTCTCATGTCCTCTTCTTCTCTCCTTTAAAGCAATTGTTCACAGTACGGTGATTCACAGTTCCTTTAAAGTGGGGGCATACATCACCACTCAAATTTCATTGTGCGATCTTCTTTTTCTTGTGATTCCTTCTCTTGAAAACATTACACACAATGTTGTTCAAGATTGAGACATTTGCATTTTTCCTCTTTTGTATACAAGATGAGTACACTTTAATTTTGCCTCTCTTGGTGACATTTACGTATAATGATTCCTAGGTTGAGACATCGCATGAACAAAGCAAAATCCTTTTGAACACAATTATTTTCAAATATCACTCTCTTTTGTGGCACCTTATCAAAGTTATCACGAGGTACAACTTTGGTATGGTTTGAGTTGGAAGCCCAACCAGCGGCACGACTTTCCCCACAGCCACCTTTGTGAGTATATACCAACCATGTGTATGTTTCTCACCCTTTTTGGGACAACTCACCCCACGGACAACCTTATGTGGCCCCAGAGTGAGCACATATTTTCACCATTCTCTTCACACTAAACCTTGTCGTTGCATGATCATGTATCTCGTCTTGTTGTAATGCATTCACCCTTGAAAGTGTCTTTTGTGTTGATGTCAAGTTGACTTAGAATTTTGAATCCTTGGGGGCTTGACCACCTCCTTCATTTTTCCCGTTCTTCTTTGTCATCTCCATTGGGCTACTTTAGTGTGAGTTTGAAGCAAGTTCATCCTCTCACTAAAGTGGGGGCTAAATGTGTCGCCAAAAAGTGAGGCCTGACACTTTTCGCTCATTTGGACCTTTGCCTGTGGATGTTGGACCATTTTCAACCTATTTTCACCCATTTCCAAACCTTGTGACGAAGTGTTGTAAGGTATTGCAAAACATTTTCACTCTCCTAAGCTTGTCATCACTTAATCAATACATTATTATGCCAAAATGACCCCTCTAATCCTCATACAAATCTTATCTTAGAGTTTTTTATGAAGACAATCCCGACAAACATAAATAATAACATTTTAATTATCGAAAAAACACTTAAAAATGCCCAGGTGGAATAGGTCGCTACCTTATGGGCGACCTAGTCCCATGTGGCTGAAAATAACATTTTAAGTTAATTTATGTCGGGATTTAGGTCTCTAAAACCCTAAGGTCGATCAGTATGACGTTATTTCGAGCAAGTTAGGGCATAACTTGTATAAATAACCTCCAAAACCCTAATTTCTCGTTAGGCACCCTCATTATGCACCACTCATTTTCACCTCTCCTCTCAATCTCTCCTCCTCAAGAAAGCTAGGGTTTGATCCTCCAAGTCAACAAGACATCATTTCTGAAGCATCCAAGGGTTGATTGTTGCAACAACACAAGATCAATCATCAAAGGCAAGGTAAACTCCATCACTCCATTGTTCTATGTTTCTTTACTTCATTTCTATTTCATTTGGTTTGATTACTCAAAAGGGGTTTGACCAAGGAAAACCCCTAATCTATAACCCTAACCCTTGTCTCTTCCTTGCATGTGTGATTTGCAGGTTTTTGTATGCAGGTTTGTGAATAAGAAAGATGTTGGGAAGGTGTCCTAAATCCATCAAAAGCATTCAAATCAACCAAGCCCTAATTCTAGCTTGGAGGCCTCTTTCTGCCCGTTTTCAATAGAATTTGAATCAGATATCTGTTGGAATCCAGAGTGCAGACCGAGGACTCCAATCTCCTCTTTCATATTCCTGAAAACCCAGAAGAGGACTAGGTCGCCCATAATGGTGACCTAGTCCCTTTGAGCTTGTGTTTTGGGTATTTTCACATTTTTTAGTACCCATTTGACAGAAACCCAGTCCGGCCAAGTTTCCCAACAAGAGGACTAGGTTGCCCAATTTGGCGGGAATGTCCTTGTGAAGATTTCAAACATTTTCCAGAGGATTCTGGGGCCTTTCATCTACAACATCTCATTCCCAGGTGCACAAGTCCCGAACTTTCTGTTTATTGTCTGTATTGTATATATTTAGATCATTTAGATTAGCTTGTATTAGTTTACTTTCATTTACTTTACATTTCATATATTAAATTAGTATCATTTCTATTTCCAGCATTCAACCACACAACACACACACATTCACAACCCCCAAATACAAATCCCCTTCTTTGAATGAACACCCAAAAACACCAAAACCACTGGATGAAAGAGAGCCATTCATCCAAAAAGTTAGTTTCTAGGGTGAAAAACCCTAGAAGCTCATTAGGGAATCCTATTTCCCTTCTTGTGTCTTTGTTTTTGGTGGTTCAACCACATTTCATATTTTAGTTCTAAATCTAAATTTCAAATCTTGGAGATGAAGTTGATGAGCAATTACATAATTCTTGTTGGCAGTTAGTCAGTGATCCTCTTGAGATTCGTGACATGGACTAACTGCCTCTCGTGGATCAGTTAACTTAGGCGATTGTATCAAACATTAATAGGTTGACCTTTTGGTGCAACGACAACCATGGGGCCAACAATTGGTACTAGAGTCAAAGGTGTCGAGTTCAAATCCCCTTAGGTAATGCTGAGGGGGAGATTGTTGGCAACTGGTCAGCACTCCCCTCCGGATTTTTGACATGGACTAACCGCCTCCAGTGGATCCATTAACTCTAGCGATTGTATCGAACATTAACAGGTCGACCTCTTGGTGCAACGACAACCGTGGGGCCAACAATTCTAACCTAAGAACACTTCAATTTTAAATGAATACTACCTAGTAAACAAAACTAAAGTCTAGCATACACAAATGATGAATGAGCATACCATAATATTATTTACCAAAATAATAATTGTGTAAATTGAACATGCTATGTTACCATAAAATGGAATGAAGTTTCATTTAATAGAAAGTACCCCAGGAGATGATTATGATTGCTCAATCTCTAGAAATAGAAATATTTTCAAAAAGGAATTTGTGAATATTATGAATAAATTAGATAATAAAACATGGAATATCTAAAGATATACACCAATAAAATAAATAATCTTTATATGCAAAGCTTTATTCTCTAAGGTGTAATAATATATTAATTACACCAACACTATCGAAATATGAGTGATCTTCTTGAAGAATAATTATGAAACTTTTCAACACCACAACTTTTAAAACTGCATCAAAGAAATAGGCAAGCCACCCTCTCTAGACCTTTTACACAAATCAAGTGATTTTGAACATTTTCTTTTAAAAATACATGAGCTAAAAAATAACTATTAAGTTTATAATGCAATTGTAGAAAAAAATTATCAAGTCATACAAGAGATAATGACATGCAAGTTGAAAAGCTTGAATACAATGAAATGATTTGGGGAGAAAAGAAATGAAAATAATATGGTATTTACTCAACTTGGCATTGAAAAGCTTTGAATGTTGTTACTCTTGAAGAAGCATGGTTGTGGTGCAATCAAAATGGTAGTCAACTCAAAATATTTTGGAGCACAAATTATGTCTATATTTTGAAGAAGAAATAGAATATACTTGATGAATGAATGCTTAAATGTAGCTTCTTAGATATAGAGGTAAATCTAAGTCCTATGATAAGCTAGTTGATCCTAGAAACTAAAATGTAGAAGTAAACAAAGTTGTGGTCTTTAACAAAATTTTAACAAAATTATTCCTAAAGAAGTTGTCAATCAAAATAGTGTAAAAAGATATTGAGGAAGAAGATGAGGAATGTGATCCATTAATCTTCAATAAAGGTTAGTTCCAAAGGTAATAAATTAAATGGAGGGGGGTCATTTATATTATAAACTAACCCATTGAAACTCCTAGAACTTCTCTCCTAACAAGAGTATGATGACCAACCTAGGTATGAGAATATTTGAAATAGTTTAGACAATGCATTGCAAGAAGAGGTCATTTTGGTATTGATAATGACAATGATTCATTCTCCAAAATCAATTTCTATCAAAGAGGATTTTTAATTGAAAGGATAGATGCAAATGGTTAACTAGCTTTGTGTTTTATGTTGTCATTGACCTTGTATTTTGTTATTGATAATGACAATGATTCATTCTCCAAAATCAATTTCTATCAAAGAGGATTTTTAATTGAAAGGATAGATGCAAATGGTTATTTCCAACAAAATACAAGGTCAATGACAACATAAAACACAAAGCTAGTTTGGTTGCAAAAGGTTATGACCAATAATAAATAATTATCTACAAGGAAAACTTTAGACCATCAAATTTATGAAAATCATTAGACTTGTGTTCTCACTTGTGACACAATTTGGATTATGTGTCTAACAATGGGTTCTTTCTTGTAACACAATTTGGATGGCACGTTTAATAAATGGACTTCAAAAGTGAACTTTCAAATAGGGACCTCCAAAATAAAGGCACAAGAAACTACCTAGATTTAAAGTTTAAGGCAAAGAACATAAATTTTGTCAATCGATGAAGTCATTATAGAAGTTGAAACAAGCACACCATACATGGTATATCAAACTTGATGAGAAAGTTTGTACACATAATTTACAAAAAAGCCTTAGGAATTATATTGTTGCATATCCCAAAGTAATAGGGAGAAATGATCTTGTTGATAAAATGTATTCATAATATTATCATCAACTAGTGTAGTGAGGATTTGATTTTAATAAAGATTTGCATAACAAGTCTTTGATTATTGCACCATGTCCTTGACCTATAAGTATATAAAACAAGGAATTGTTATTTTTCTCTCAAGATAAATATGCTAATGAGTAAAAAAAATAGGATGACCTTGATTATAAAATAATTGTGACACTCATGGAACTTCAATTACAACCTTTTCATTCTAACATAGTTGAAAAGATAAATAAAGACCCTCTACAAATAATTGATCCAAAGCCTAATTCATCTCACAAGCACACGACCTAACTAGGATATAAAACATACTAAACTATTTCATCTCACAAGTACCTAACCTAACTAGGATATGAAACATACTCTTTGTAGATTCTTGACAAAAGTTAAACAAACACACTCAAAGTATGTAAAAATAATGATGAAAGATGTTGATACTCTACGCTTTGAACTAGAGAACAAGATGATAACTAATTTGACTATGTACTTAGATGCCAATAAGGTTGGCTCTGTCAATGATTAAAAAAAGTTGACAATTAGGTATGCTTTGAAAATAGGCTTATGAGCAATCTCTAAGGTACGTAAGAGGTAAAAATGTGTTTTATCTTTTACTAAGATAGATTGCAAGATAAAACAATGCTTCATATTTAAACAAATCTAGTTTCATAGAATCTTGGATGATATAAATATCCACTAAACAACCAACAACAATATACTACATAATAATAATAAATTAAATATAATAAAAAATCGTGTCATACGTTTTTGTAACAAATTATGAACCACTCCCCCAAAATTAAGTAATTGTTTTAGTTGTACTAAAACTCTTTAACAATGGTGAAGGTGTGTTTGATAGTTTTTTCTCAAACCATAGCAATGGCGAGCTCTTCTTCCACTAATGGATATTTTGATGTTGCCTTCCCTAATGCAAATGAATGGTTGGAGGAAAAAGAACCTATTTTTCCTACTCATTTTTTGTTTGCCTATGGCAACTCTCACTTTGTTGGGGATGATGCTAATGTTTTTTTTGGATGAACAGGTTGAAGAGGAGGATAAACTTCTCTTGGATATTCTCTTTGAAGCTCATCAGAAGGCGCAAGGGCATGTGATTGTTAAGGAGTCTATGGCAAAGGTCCTTGATGGAGATCCATTTTTGGGTCTACGTAAAGGGTTTCTCCTCTCTTTGACAAGTGTTTTGTCCTCCAAATTGGCCCACAATAATGTGGATCTATCAATTCCCATGTATTTTGTTCATGGAGAGATGGGGTTTAATAAATCAACATGTGGTATTGATTTTGATCAATTTGAGTTTGTTGAGGACGATGCTCCTATGATTGTTCCTTTTTTGGCCTCTAGGGTTTTGGAGGAACTTTGTGAGATGGAGGCCTGTGTATTGATGGATACTAATGCTCCAAGCTTGTAGAGTGATGTGATTGTTGGGAGTTTTGATAGAAATGAATGTCTTAAAGATTCTATTGAGGTTGAAGAGGAAGGGAAAATCCAAATTGATATTCTTAATTCTCTTTTTGATGAGTCATTTGCTTGGTTAAGAAGTTGGCTTGTTAGGAGATTTTTTGTCAATCGTCCCAACATTGATACTATCAAAAGATGGGTGCTTCGGATTTGGAAACTAAGAGGCCAAGTTGAGGTAACTGTTATGGTGAACAATTTTTTTATTCTTTATTTTTCCAATCTAGAGGGATTTCTCAATGATTCTTCTAGAAGGCCTCTAGTTTTTGGGGAAAAATGGCCTTTGTCTTAAAGAGTGGCCTTCGAGTTTCAACTCAATGAATGATATAATCTTCAAGTTTCTTGTTTGGGTTCATCTATCGAGGATATCATTAGAGTATTCTTTGTATGATTTTTGTCAATTCTTTTGGGCAATATTGTGATATCAATACGATCACCAAATTCATAAAGTGTTTATTGTTTGTTAGATTTTGTATGTTTATGGAGAAGAACAGGGTGCTCCCTAATCAGATTACCTTATCTTCCAAATATCGTGAATGGGTGCAACAAATTGAATTTGAAGGCTCTCATATTATTTGCAATTCTTGTGGTAGAGTGGACCATGCTACTACTACTTGCTTGAGCAACAAGAAATACCATTTTGTTTGGGAAAAAAAAAAGAACAAATGCCTTCTACTATTGAGGAGTCTTTTACTACCTTCAAGGAGGAGTAGAAGAAGGATAATAGGAGGAAATCTCCTATAGACTGTGACACCTCTCCTAACTTGCTTTGGGGCTGCATGGGGTATATATTGGTGTTTCTATGAATTTTCCCTGTTACAAGAAATGGAGTTTAGAGAAGGATCTGTATATGGTGGTAAAGCAAAAAACTTTGAAACAATTCTTTAAACCACCTTAACTTCAGGTTGGTTTGTAAGAATTTATAATGCTGTCTTTAGTAATTTCTTTGTTGCTCTTTTTGATTGTTCTTTAATGTTTTGTTGTACTTCATATTCTATCCTTCTCTTTAAACGAGAATTTGAACCCTTTCAAAACCCCTGCTTACTATAACCAGAAGAAATTACAATCCATTACTAACTTCCTAAAAAAAATAGATGAAAAATCAAAATCACCATAGTATAATAAAGTAAAGTGATATATCTAAACTAACACTATTTAAGTAGGAAAACAGTTTTCCAATATGGAGAGGCTATTAGCCACCATACCAAACATACATCAAAATTATTTAAAACAATTGCATGCAGCTCAGAAAAAAATATTCACAGTATAAAGGTGCTTACAAATTCTTTAAGCAAATATATTCGATTTCAGTTCAATCACTTGAATAACCTGTTCAGTCATGTCCTAGTACAGTATGTGTCTTTCTAACTAATATTTATTTCGCATATTCTCTTGCTCTTTTCTCAACTGGAAAGTAAAATGATAATTTTAGACGAGCTCATAGCATCAGCTCTATTTACATGTGAAAAAACATAAATCATTAAAACCATTAATAAAGCATATTCTGTAAGACAATAAAACATCATGGGCACAACTGAATCTATCATCAATCTCAACATTTAGCATGGATATTCCATTTTTTACCTATTCACAGTCACACTTTACTATTTGCTGATACATCTTTACCAAGAACAAATTCCAAAACCTACCTGTGCTTTGTAATTAATGAGATCCTAAACCTTACAAAGGAGAAAATTATGAGAAACTTTCATTACGTACTAAACCCAGTATTTTGACAGGTAACCCAAAGATTACAATTATAACGAAGGTACCAAATTAACAGAGGATTCCATTTCTGTGAAAAAAAAAAAAATTTGTTTTCGTAGTGTGAAACTTTGGAATTTACTATTTAGATTTTTAAAAATCATTTAATTAAATGATTAAAGATAAATTATGATCAATAAAAATAAGATAATTATTTATCATTTTTAATATCTATTGATTATTTAATCATTAAACAGTTTTCCATAAATGCAATGATGTTCAAGGAAGTGTATTTCATTAATTTCAAATAAAGACAGTATTAAGATATTATATAAAAAAAATTTAAAAATATAATCAGTGATTTGGAAATGTTTCTGTAAAAATGAAATTGTAGTAAGAACTATAAAATTAATATATACTACAAAAAAAGTACAATTCCATATGATTGTGCACCATAATAAATCCTGAAAAAAAAAAATTCAAAACATAAAATATGATGATGAATTTGTTTATCTTATATATTCAGATTTTAGAAATTCATCTAGTTTAATAATTAAAAATAAATTTTAATTAATAAAATATTAAAAAAGATGATAACTGAACTATTTAACCATTAAACAGTTTTTCGTATCTTCATGTATAAAAGAATAGCTTTGAAAAAATCATAAAACATTATACCTGCAATTTTAGAACAGCCAAGTGCCTGTAATCTGGCGTAGCGTCACTTATAAAACTCACATTTTCAATATTTTACCTATGTAATATAGGTGGCGTCATTTTCTGGGGGATCTATTTTTTTTGTTTGGTTGTCTTAAGGTGTACATGGATCATCATTCATGAGATATAGAACCGATACATTAACTTTCCTCTGCTTAATAAATCAATACTCAAATTACAAATATGAGACAAGCGAGACCTTGATGCATTCCTATTTATAGGAGTGAAGGAAAATAACCATTCCTTACCCTTGATCTATGCTTATTAATTGAAATCTTTACAAATTAGTATAGATTAATTATTTAAGGGATAATTAAGAATGATAAAATGAATAATTAATTATTTGTTTAGAAGTTAATGGATTAGGATATTTAGTTTCAAAATCATTGTCAATAAATAATTTGATGTCAATTTGAAATATATTATTAAGTAAAGAAAATTAGATATTCTAATCCATGTTTTGTATTTTAGATTTTGTATTGAATTTTATTTTTTTGATATGAATTTGTCTTGAAATCTATAAATCTGATCAGCTATCCTTAAATATCATCCAGTTTAATAATCAGAGGTTAATTTTGACCAATAAAAATAGGATAAATATTTACTCTATTTTGGTGTGGTTGAGGTGTAAAATTACTACTGACTATTTGAGCATTGAACTGGATAACATTTAAGTAAAGTGAATCTGATCTGATAAATCTTACGCTTCTGTGTTTCAGTTTGTTCTGATTTTTGTTCCTTGCTGATTATAAAAGACCTGCAGTATTTGAAAATATCTTGGAGAGACTGATAAATCACTAGTGTCAAGTTCTCTTAAATCAACTCCATAAAATGACCAGCTTTGTGATCTTTTACAAACAGCAAGCGAACATGTAAATGTCCTGAAATGTGAACCATAATGCAAATAGATTTTTTTGTGTTTTAATTAAAATTTTCTTATAACCAATGTTTACATGCCCTTAGGAAATTGAATGATTCTCTGATTTCTTAATATCAATTGATATATAAATGAATATCTTAAATATCATTACATAGTAATAATAACGTAAAACACTTATACCAAGTTAACTCTTAACTGAAATGAAATGGATTAGAATTGGAAAAAAAAAATATTGAACTTCAGATGTCATACCATATAATTGACCCAGTTACTAATCGAAAGTATAAAAAGTATAATTGAACTAAGACATTCTATCAAAATAATCAGATGGGTATGCATACAAACATTTCTGGATATTTATTATACAAGTTTCGTAGCACTCTTGGAAACAGGTATTGAGCCACATTTCCGTATGTTCAAACTGTTGCACTATTATTTCATGGATAAAATGTATCTCAGCCCCTGATATTCAAAGTTCCCTTAGATTTGACAGGATTTCTGTAAGTTCAATGCTATGGACTAATAATACAGGCAATCAAACCGTTAGACTGACAAAGCAAATGTTAAACCGCACTCTCGCCTTGAAAATATAATGTTGTCCATATGGATGAACATGTGTAACTCAAACAAGTGCATGACAACAACTAATGCAAATAGCAATGATAAGAAAACTCATAACACAGATCTTGTTACCCTAGAGCAATCTTCATGTATCTTTAACCTAAACAGGCACACAAATATATTTATATAGTGCACAAAAATTAGAAAATACAAGGACAAATTCTTAAAGTGCTGCCAAATCAGTGGTAGTTTTTGCCTCTGGAGTACTGAGAGGCAAAATTCCAGACAGACAACTGGGTAATTTAATTCCTACCAGTATCTAGAATTAGTACTACTGATTCTATTCCATAAAAGCATATTTTTAAGGAATTCAATAAACTGGCTGAAATCGTTGGTATAGGGGTTGATGTAGATCCAACTGGTGTCCCAAACAGTACAGATCCATTTCAAGCAGCTGGGTAAGTCTGAGGGAGATGGAAATTTAGGTTTCCCTGAGAGGATGACTCCATTTTTGACCAATCCAACAGAAAATTGAAGAGGACTTCCCCAACCAAAAGTTGTAAAACGAGGAATGGACTTCCTGGACCGACAATCTATTCTCAATAGAGAGATAGGGTAAAACCCTGATGTTCCTATGGAGGGTTCTATTCTCCCCAAACCCCTGCCACCCCCCTCTCAAGAGAGCGAGCCTGGAATGGATCTAAAGATTCTAAACCTTCACCTTTAAGCCGTTAAATCTATAATAGAACTCTGGAATAAGTTATAGAGGAAATAAACAAGTACACACTTTTCTACTTGACAAAACAAACTTTATCCGTGAAAATAGCAAAAGCTATGAACCACTTACCAGTCCTTGTGTGCCCAACGATAGAACGAGATAAAAACTACTCTTTTACCGGTGATCTCCCTTTTCTTGCCCTTCCTCATCGACAGTGTAAAGCCCAAAAGCTTGCAACCCAACGTTAAATGTGACTGTGGACAGAGTCAGACAAGTGAAAAAATCCATTGCCCTTTATCCCTGGAAAAGCCTCAGGTTATGGATAATAATATGAAAGGCTAAATATATATAACAGCTTGCATCCACTCCAGTTCTAAAAAAGAATGAAAGGAATAATAAACAACATAAATTGTATTATTATAATTAGCTGATAGGTTACATATAGTGTGAGATTTGAGTATGAAACAAGTTTCATCTTTATCACTGTTGAGTCGTTGGAAAACAAGTTTCAGATGTCGTTTAATGGTAAATCAGCTTCCATTTAATGATAAAAGCCTTCAAAATATCAAGTAAAAGCCTCCAAAATCTCACTTATCACATAAAACCAATTATTTTCTGCTGTAACTATCACAGTATGCTGCAACTATCACAGTATGCTGTAACGCTGTAATTTCCAGCTCTTAATTCAATTAAAAATAAATAAAAATGATTTTACAATTAGATGAGAACATTCTATTTCCATTTGTAGTGTTGCATTACTTCATGTTTTAAATTTGTATGCAAATATTTCATAATCAATTAATACTTAATTTTTTAAGGAAAAAATCTAGATTTGTATAAGTTTATTTCATTCCATTATTTATTATTTATTATTAATTGTTTAATCCAGCCAGAAGCAACTAGAATTTGCATCCATCGACACATACTCTCTAACATATTAACAAACATATAGTTTTCTATCGGCATAATCCTTGAACCTCTTTAGATGCAAGTGCTAGTAAAATAAACAATATAAATTGTATTATTTAGATGTAATGGGTATTAAGTCAAAGTTCATTTTCACTACGATATGGTCCGTGCAAACCACTCCACTAGTCATGAAATATAGATCAATGAATTCAGACAACACAACTAAATTGTGATATAATAATATAACATAAATGTATTTAAAGAACTTTCAAATTCAACTTTCTTTTTACACTAATTTAATAATTTATTTTTTTATTATTAAAAAAGTTAAATGATCTAAATTGTTTTTCAATATTTCATCTATCTCAAGAGTACCTATTTCTTTAATTACATATATTTATTTTATAAAAACTATCAATTATTAATAAAAAAATATAATCCTGAAATGTATTTTCATTTTGTTTCAAGGTGTGGAATTGGAGTAGGAATGAATCAAGCAAGAGCATCTATGAAGATTGTGTGATGTGACAGGACAGGACATGACTGTTTTTACGGTAAAATTCATCGCCCTTCAAACATCAAATCAAAAAAGTAGTTATAATTATGCTTGGAAGAAGCATTCGGGGACAGGGCCCAATATGTGTACTATAAATTTTATTATTATTTATGATTCCAAGTGTTTTGTAACGTATGCGTATTACGATAGAAATGTTTTTTTCACCTTACACTAAGTTCATTGAATCAAATGATTTAGATTAATTAAAGTAATAATGGGGAATAATAAAGTAAATAGATAAACAGTAACTATTAAATTAATTATAAATGGGGTTGAGATATTTAGATTTAAAAATGAATTTTATGTTTTATTGAGATTTATCTATTTGGAAATTGAAAATATGGATTTTTTTTTTTTTATATTTGAAGATTGAAAATATATTCTTTATGTTTGTATTTTGATTCAAGACTGAAAATAGATTCTTTATGTTTTTATTTCACAATCTAGTGAGTGCATCATTCAGTTTTGGGTTATTTTTATGTTTTGTATTTTCTAATCTGATAAAGTGTGAAGTGTGCATTCCTACTTATTCATTGAATTCTTTATAGATGAAGCATAAAGTTGTATCTCACTTTTTAATCTAAGCCGATGGTAAATCAACATTTGAAAAAGAAATCATTTCCTCTCAATATAATAAACAAATTGTTAAACATTGAAGATAATGTAAACTAATGACTTGTGAGCTTTCCTTAATAAATAAAATATTTTCATAATTTCTTAAAACATAATGATGGTAATTTTTATTATCTATTTTATTATTAATTTTTTAAATGAGAATAATTATAATTTAAACGCATATTTCCTCATAATGCACAATTATTTTCATATATATTCAAATTGTTATTTTTGTTCAAAGAATGACATTAAAACAAAGGGTAGGCTTATTTTTATGATTTTTTTTGTATTGTTTGTTATTATTCATGTGTATTAAATAAAAGTTTTTATTTTTTATTAAACTTATGTTGATTAAAAAATTAAAAATAAATATAATAATAAAATGAAATTACATTAAAACATATATTATTGAAAAAGTACTTGCCAATAATGACATGGTGTGATGGTTGAATTGTTTTAATTTTTTTGCCATAAGGTTCAAACCCCTCGGGGGTGTAATTGTTGAGAATTTATATTGAGGATGAGTTCTCCCATTTGTGATTAATAAATGAATGTACCTATTCTCATTTGGTATCAAGTTTCTCTAGTTTTTCTCTTATGAAGTGGCTCTCTTCTATGCAAAATAATTACTACAAAGATCCTTAGTATTTGTAGAGATACCTATCATCTCTAGCATGGTATCAAAGCTTTAAGTATGTAAGTTTATTATCTTAAAGTTTTTCACTATAATGTTTCATATGATGCATCTTGGTGCAAAAAAACTCACCGTAGCGCTTATAATATGTCAAAAACTCTAGATCCATGTAAAGCACATTAGATTTAGACTTGGGAGATTTGAGGACAATTTTTTTTAGGTTATACAACCTTATGAACAATGTTTCTAGTGGTGAATAGTATTTTCGATGTTATTTTTTGCATGAACAACCCTAAACCCAATGTTTTGGTAGGTAACCCAAAGATTACAATCCTAAGGAAGGTACCTAATTAACAAAGGATTCCATTTTTGTGAAAACAACTTTTAAAAGTAAATGCCATGATGTTCAAGGAGGTGCCTTCCATTAATTTCAAATTAAGGCAATATTAAGATTTTATACACATCTAATTTAGATAAGTATAGAAATACAATTTTTAAGGTGATGCAATGAAGTAAAAAAAATGAAATTTAAAATATGATGGTGAATTTGCTTTCATGGTGTGAAAATTTGGATTTTATTATTCAAATTTTTAAATATCATCTAATTTAATGATTAAAGATAAATTGTGATTAATAAAAATAAGATAATTTTTTATAATTTTTATTTTTTACTACTATTTAACCATTAAACAGTTCTTCATATCTTTATAAAGAAAATGCAATAATGTTCAAATAAAAGCAGTATTAAGATTTAAGATTTTATACAAAAAAAAATTATATAAATATGATCAGTGATTTGAAGGTGCGTTTGTGAAAATGAAATCGTACTAAAAGCTATAAAATTAATACATGCTACATAAGAAATACAATTCCAAAAAATTAGGATAAAACTGAAATTCAAAACATATAATATAAAGATGAATTTACTTTTGTAATATTAAAAATTAAATCTTATATATTTAAATTTTAAAATTTCACCTAAAGATAAATTTTAAGTAATAAAAAGATGATCACTGCTTACCATTTTATATTTCTGTTTGACTCTTTAACCATTAACCAGTTCTTCGTATCTTCATATAAAACAATAGCTTTGAAAAAATCATAACCAAGATCCTGTAATCTGGCGTAGCGTCATAAAAAGACTTTGGAAACACATTTTCAATATGTAACCTATGTGATATAGGTGGCGTCATTTTTTGGGGATCTATTTTCTTTTGTTTGGTGGGCTTAAGGTATACATGGATCATCATTTATGGGATGCAGAACCAATACATGAACTTTCCTATGGTTAAGAAATCAATATTCAAATTAAAAATATGAGACAAGGAAGACCTTGATGCATTCTGATCTATAGCAGTGAAGGAAAATAACCATTCCTTACCCTTAATCTATGCTAATTAAATGAAATCTTTACAAATTAGTATAGATTAATTAAAGGCATAATTAGACTGATAAAATGAGTAATTTATGTTTAAAAAGTTAATGGATGTAATGTTTCGTTTTTTAACATATTTAGATTATGTCTTAAAATTACAATTTCAAAGTAGAAGTATATTTTATTAAATTACAACTTTCAATAAATTCTGATTTTAATCCTGCAATAATGTTAGTCAATAATTCATAAACAATTCGTTGATCATTTGTATTGTTTGCAACATCCATTAAATTAGTTGACAATTATAAGGTTCATTGATCCTTAAAACAGATAAGAACTATCAATACAGATTCAAAAGTTATTATCTACTCTAATAATCAACCATTGGGAAGATTGGAGATGAAGCCACAATAGGATGCTCAGAGTATTTCCTTTTTCTAAGCCCAAAGGCGAATAGGCAACCCCTCTGGCCCACTAATGGTATACACACAGAAATCCATTAGGGGGTGGTCTACTTAGCATGAAATCTCTCTCTCTATGCCTAAGGGCGGAAAGGCAACCCCCGTAGCCCACTAATGGCAGATACATGAGCATCCATTAGGGGTGGTCTACTTAGGATGAAAAGGCTATCCCCTTGCACTTTCGTCTCTTCTTCCCATGGGAGTTTAATCATAATAGGGATTGGATGGGAAACATGATAAGTCTGTCTAAAGCTATCCCAGCTAAGTCCAAGGGCGGATATATCATCCCTCTTGACCCCAAGTGGCAAACCTCCAATCATCCACATGGAGTGGTCTACTTAGTGGGTAAACTTGTATCTGCATTCCCTATCCATGCTGCCTCATCCAATTCCATAGAGATTAGTAAACATATCATCATCCACAATATGCATTGTAGTGCATACACAATGCTTTGCTAAAAATACAAACTATTATATTCTAAGATGCAAATATATTAACAATTGTTGACCTTTGCCCTTGTTTGCTAGGTGCAGATAATTATGTTTGATCTACTCCAATTACCTTGTTGTTTGATCTGTTCTTAATATTCAGAAGATATTGCTTAGTGTAAATCAAACGAATAAGAATCTATTATCCATATTCATATTGAAGATCCATAATTACTTCTAAGGTTCAATAATTGTTGCAAGCATCATTATTGCATAATCATATATATATATATATTCATGTATACGTATATAATTTATGCATTTATATATATTTATGATTATATTAAACTTAATTCTCTTGTTATTAATTTATCATTTATCTTCAATATTTTCTATTAAACCGTCTTCTTCTTTTACTCTAATTCCCAATGATATTCTATTTCTTTCCATTTTCTAATTTATTTCCATTCTATCCTTCTTTCCAATCTACTGCTCTATCCATATTGTTCATTTCTTCCTCTTATGAATAGAGATCTGCTAATGTTATTCAGATCACTAATTCATTCTTTTCTATTCCTTTTTCCTTCCCGTTTCTTCCACACTCCCGGGCTCATTTTATATCTTTATGTCCCTTTATTACAAACCTGCCTCATTAATAATGATCGCTGGCTTAAAACACCGCTGCCTGTTCACACTTGGTCAAAGTCTTCTTAAGGTTGAAATCGCTGCATATTAGGTATGAACGCTGCCTTTACCTTCACATTATAGATCGCTGCCTGATGATAATCGTGGCTTACTCTCTTATATATATGTATTTATTTTATATGTTTTCTTATTATTTCAATATATATTATATTGTTAATACTTCTATTTATATTTTAGTAATGGATTAGGATATTTAGTTTCAGAATCATTGTCTAAATAATTTGATGTGAATTTGAAATATATTATTATAGTAAAGAAAATTAGATAATCTGAATATGATGTATATTTTAGATTTCGTATAGAATTCTAATTGTTTCTGGATTGAATCTATAGATCTGGATCATTTCTTTGGGTATGGATGTGTCTTGAAGTCTATAAATCTGATCAGCTATTTTTAAATATCATCCAGTTTAATAATCAAAGGTTAATTTTGATCAGTAAAAATCAGTGTTCCACGGGAACGCGTCCCCCCCCACAAAATCTAGCCGTCCCCCAGACCTGGAGGTTTCGGAGACTTGGGGACGGCTGAGAAACGTCCCCCCGTCGTCCCCCCACCACCACCGGGACTTGAGAGACTCTGAGGAAACGACAGGGACTCCTAGACGTCCCCGAGATGTCTCGGGGACTTCTAGTCGTCCCTCAAGCATCTTTGAGACGCCCAGAAGTCCCCACGCTGGGATGTGCAAAAAAGCAATTTAAAAAAAAAAATCTTTTACTTTTCTAGGAATGTGAGCCTTGGGCTGAACCCTAAAGGCTTGTGGGACCCTTCTAAAAGCCTCTAAGCTAAACAAAACACTCTCATTCTTCATTTTTTTGCTCATATATGCCATTTCACATTTGATGTTTTGCAACTCATTGTATCATCTTTATGATATGATATTATGATTTTTCATTTTTGCATTTTGTACTTATTTTGATATCAATGTATCATGCTACTCGTTGTAATCATCTTTATGATATGATATTATGATGTGACATGTCATATTTTTTATATTCATATAATAGAAATCTCAAATTCCACAATTTCATTTACTTTTAGTCTTTTAGTAATAGTATTCAAGTATTTAAAATGTTAGTATTTGAAATTTTACTAATTTGTCAAAGTTTAATTTGAAATATGCTTATACTTCTTTTTATAACTAGTTATTTAAGTACCATATGTATATCAGCACTGCCCCCCGCCGTCGTCCCCAAACTTAGACCCTATATCCCCTGGTCCTGAGACGCGTCCTCGTAAGGAAACTCTGTGGAACACTGGTAAAAATAGGACAAATATTTATCCTATTTTGATGTGGTTGAGGTGTAAAATTGTTATTGACTGTTTGAGCATTGACCTAGATAATGTTGAAGTAGAGTGAATCTCATTTGATAAATCTTACATTCTACATTCCAACTTATTCTGATTTTTGTTCCTTGTTGTTTATTAAGGATCTGCCGAATTTGAAAATATCTTGGAGAGGCTGATGAATCACTACTATCAAGTTCTCCTAAATTAATCTCATAAAATGACCTGCTTTGTGACCTTGAAAACGTTTTACAAACAGCAAGCAAGCATGTAAATGTTCTAAAATGTGAACCATAATGCAAATAGATTTTTTTTTTTTGCTCTGATTGAAGTTTTCCTATAATGAATGCTTACATGCCGTTAGGAAATTGAACGATTCCTAAATGATTTCTTAATATCAATTGATATATAAATGAATTTCTTTAAATATCATTATATAATAATCATGTAAAACATGCATATCAAGTGAGCTCATAATTGAAATGAAATGAGTAAGAATTGAAAAAAAAAAAAGAATTTCATATCTTACACCATAAAATTGATCCAAAATGAAAATATACTAATAGAAAATATAACAAATATAATTGAAATATGGGACTGCTTAGCTTATTTTGGTTAGCAGTCACTGCTCAACATTTTGAGGAGCATTTTGTGTGACCCCGTGCTATTTATTTTTTCTGCTTATTATTAAGCAGTCAATTTAAATTTAATTTTTCTAATTCTATAATAAATGAACAATATTAATAATATCTTGTGCAAATAAAAAGTAGAGGTAAAAACTAGTGGGAAAAATTAGAGGCAAATGTAAAAAAAGAGGCAAAGAAATTTGTGAAGCCACATGACATTTTTTTTAATATTCAGCAGCTGCTTATTTTTCAGCCTCCCATTTTTCCACAACCTATTTTCAATTTTTAAACAGTTGCTGCTCCACAAAAATAAGAAAAGATTTCAAACTATCCTATTCTCATATATAAAAAATTTCTTGAAACATCTACTGCTTAATTTTAAGCAGAAAATAGACTTATACAACAGCAGGAAGAAAAGGATAAGACATTCTCTAGAAATAATCACAAAACTAAATGAGAAACCTATGCATAAAAACATTTCTGGGTATTTATTATACAAATTTGGTAGCACTCTTGGAAACAGGTATTGAGCCACATTTTCGTATGTTCAAACTGTTAGCACTCTTATTTCATGGATAAAATGTATCTCAGACCGTGATATTCAATGTTGCAAATACATTCCCTTCAATTTGACAGGATTTCTGTAAGTTCAGATGCTATGGACTAATAATACAGGCATTCGGACCGTTAGACGGACAGAGCGAATGTTAATCCGCACTCTCGCCTTGAAAATAGAATGTTGTCCATATGAATGGACATGTGTAACTCAAACAAGTGCATGATAACAACTAATGCAAATAGCAATGATAAGAAAACACAGATCTTGTTACCCTAGAGCAATCTTCATGTATGTTTAACCTAAACAGGCACACAAATATATTATATAGTAAACAAAGATTGGAAAATAGAAGGACAAATTCTCGAAGTGGTGCCAAATCAGTGGTAGTTTTTGCCTCTGTAGTACTGAGAGGCAAAATTCCAGACAGAGAACTTGGTAATTTAATTCCTACGATTATCTAGAATTAGTAATACTGATTCTATTTCATAAAAGCATTTTTTAAGGATTTCAATGAAGTGGCTGAAACCGATGGTATAGGGGGTGGTATAGATCCGACTGGTGTCACAAACAGTACAGATCCATTTAAAGCAGCTGGGTAAGTATGAGGGAGATGGAAATTTAGGTTTCCCTGAGAGGAGGACTCCATTTTTTTACCAACCCAACAGAAGATTGAAGAGGAATCTCCCAACCAGGATCCATTTTGGATAGATAGGGTAAGACCCTGATGTTCCTATGGAGGTTTCTCACCAAACCCTTGCCAACCCCCTCTCAAGGGACAGAGCCTGGAATGGATCTAAACCTTTACCTTTTAGCCGTAAAATCTATAATGGAACTCTGGAATAAGTTATAGAAGAAGAAAACAAGTACAAACTTTTCTACATGACAAAATAAACTTTTCGTGAAAATAGCAAAAGCTATGAAGATACCGCTTACCAGGCCTTGTGTGCCCAAAGATAAGAGGACAAAATTACTCTTTTACCCGTGATCTCCCTTTTCTTGCCCTTCCTCATCGACAGCGTAAAGCCCTAAAGCTTGCAACCCAACGTTAAATTTGACTGTGGACAGTCAGACAAATAAAAAAATTCATTGCGGCCTTTATCCCTGGAAGTGCCTCAGGTCAGGGATGGAAATATAAAAGGGTAAACATATATATGACTTGTATCCACTCCAGTTCTAAAAAAGAATAGAAGGAAACCAATTGTATTATTTAGATGCAAGTATTAGTAAAATAAACAATATAAATTGTATTATTTAGATGTAATGGGTGTCAAGTCAAAGTTCATTTTCATTATAGAGTGTATTTTTACAAATCACTATTTATGAAATATGAATGAATGAGTTTGATTCAAAAATTGCACAGTCAAATCCAACAAATATTTATCCAATATTATGGATGTATATTTGATCATATTTAAAATTAAAAACTCCTATAAAAAAAATTACATAGACAACATAATTATATTGTGATATAATAATATTACACAAATGTATTTAAAAAACCTTCAAATTGAACTCTTTTTTTTAATAAATTTAAATAATTTTTTTTAAATAAATATTTTTTTAAATTATTTATTTTAAAAAATATATATATCATACCTAAATTGTTTGTCCAATATTTCATCCATCTCTTTAGAACTAAACATGAGCGATTTCTTTTAATTTTATATATTTATTTTCTAAAAAATTAATTATTAATAAAAATAATAAATAATTATAGTCCTTAAAATAATTGGTTTTTACGGTAAAATTCATCGCCCTCCAAACATCAAAACAAAAAAGTAGTAATAATTATGCTTCGAAGAAGCATTCGAGGATAGGGCCCAATATGTGTACTATAGAATTGATTTAAATTAATTAAAGTAATAATCGGGAATATTTTCTTAGATTAAGTTATTGAATCAAATGATTTGGATTAATTAAAGTAATAATCGGGAATATTTCCTTAGCAATAGTTCATTGAATCAAATGATTTAGATTTATTAAAGTAATAATGGGGAATAATAGATTATATCGTTAATTATTAACTATTAAATTAATTATAAAAGGGAGTTAAGATATTTAGATTTAAGATCAATGTGGATGAATGAATTTTATGTTTTATTGGGATTTGTTCATGTAGAAATTGAAAATATGGAATTTTTTTGTTTGTATTTAGAGATTGAAAATAGATTATTTATGTTTGTATTTCCTTTCAAGATTGAAAATAGATTCTTTATGTTTTTATTTTACAATCTATCAAATTTATAGTGGGTCTATCATGCCATTTTGGGTTATTTCTATGTTTTGTATGCAACATGCAAATCTCATTTGGTAAAGTGTGCACTCTTAATTTATTGAATTCTTTATGGATTAAGTATGAAGGTATGTCTCACTTTTAATCCAAGTGAGTGTGGTAAATAGACATTTGAAAAAAACAAAGCAAATTGTTAAACATTAAAAATAATGTAAACTAAGATTTGTGAGATTTCCTCTTAATAAATAAAATATTTTCATAATTTCTTAAACATAAATAATTAATATTGATGTCTAATTATTGTAATTATTATTACCTATTTTATTTGCTACTAATTTTTTAAATGAGAATAATTATAACTTAGACACATATTTCCTCTAATGCACAATTATTTTCATATATACCCAAATTATTATTTTTGTTCAAAGAATGACATTAGTACAAAGGGTAGGCTTATTTTTATGATTTTTTTCTATTGTTTATTATTATCCATGTGTATTAAATAAAGGTTTTATTGTAGAAATCTATGTTTTTGAAAAGATAAGCAGCATTTACAGGGTGTTGTACCCTTTACACAGAAAGCCCAAAGGGCCGAAGGAACACATAGTTCAAACAGAACTTAAACTAGAAGAAACACACAGAAACAGCTGACCGTTAGCTGTAGAACAACCAAAAAATAGACCACCCTCGAATTTGAGGGATCTAAACTAACTCCCTGAACCTGAGGCCGAGAAGAGGCAACAGATTTGGGGAGGCCCTTCTTCTTCTGCAGCACAACCGACCAAGAAGGCTCGAAAACGAGAGCCAACGAGCAAGGCGAGGGGAGCGGATCCACAATGGTCAACCCAAGAGAGGAGCCACCACGTAGCGAAGCAATGGAGATAGGATCTGACAAAGGTCCAACAAAGTCGATCAACAAAGGACGAGCAGGTTCTAACAGAACAACGATAGCATAAGGTTCCAATGGAACAAAGACAGCAGAAGGTTTCACAGCAGAGATAGCCAGAAGAGGGTTCTTGGTAGGCTCAGGAAGGTCGTCCTCCTCAGAGGAACTAACCGAAGAGGGAGAACCAACAATGAGGTGGTCCGTGGAAGCATTCTTCCACCAAGTAGCAGCGTTCTTGCAGCGAGCAAGAGGGTAACCGGAGGCCAAATGACCAGTGGAGAAGCACCTCCTGCAACGAAAGGGGAGGCCCTCATAGTCCAACAGCTGCGACCAAGGTTTGTCCTCCACCATTAAAATCACATCCCTGTGGAAAGGTTTGGAGATGTCCAAATCTACTAACACCCGAGCCACCATAGGATGCCCTAAGTCACGAGTAGTGGAGTCCACCATTAGGAACTGTCCAATGGAGTTGCCAATAGCCTCATAACATGACTCCTCCCAAAAGTGGAGAGGGAGATTCGATAAACGAACCCAAATAGGTCTTTTATTTAACAGCTCAATGAGCGGATTGAAAGAGCGAGACCAAGGCCTGATGGACAGCAAATGAACCCCCCACATCCACCCCCTATCCAACACACAATCTTGCTCAGCAACAGAGGCAAAGGTAGCAAGGAAGAAACCCCTAGCACAAGGGTAAAGTTCAATCTGCCCAGAAACAACAAGCTTCTAAGAGGTAGAAATCCAATCATGGAGATCAAGGAGTGAGGGCCATAAGCCATTGAACCTACAAACCACACCCAATTTCAAATAGTAGTCCTCATTTTCAGCAACTTCAAGTCCACAGACCACAACCGGGGAGGCACGGGCACAGGGCAGAGGTTTCACCCTAGTCTGAGCAGGTATAGATTGGACACCATCCTTGGAAACAGCCTCAGAAAAGGATTTCTCAAGGCGGCCCAAAGGCAGAAGATCACTAGCAAGAAGAGAAGCATGAATAGCAGGTGGGAGCCCCACAACCGCGCCACCCCCAAACCCACTCAAAGATTTGGATGGGCTCCCACAGCCAAGGGGAACCATGGATGGAGCAAGGACCCCACTAGCAGCACCACCACCGTCCGTCTTCGGAAACCCCAACTCACTCCCCAGTCCGCAGCCCACAGGAGCAGAGTCCACCAACACAGGAAGTCGTCGCCCATTTTGAAAAAAAATCCTGCTTGGAGACATCGCACCTATTTTATTAGAATGTTTAGAAATCTATGTTGATTAAAAAATAGAAAATAAATATAATAATAAATAAAATATATTGAAACCTATTTAATTGAAAAAGTACTTTGAGAGCTATGTCTATACAAAATTTCTTATCATAATTGTTAAAATAGAGTATAAGTATACAATGAGACAAGTTGATCTTAATGCAACCAAATTCAAAATGATCAATCATAAATGAAAATAGAAATCAACTATAAAATAGATGCAAATCATAACATAAAATTTATGTGGAGAAACCCTTTCAAAAAAACTCCACACCCAAAGAGACATAAGCCTATATTAATGATAAATAAGTTATATTACATCAACAAGTATCTCTTTGAACTTCAATAATATAATGGTGCTTTCAACTTCAATAATATAATGGTGCTTGAATCACCTACAAAACAACCTAATCCTACTACCATCTTGTTGGTATAAAATTATATTCACACATTACCATAAGTTTATTAAGGAGTCTTTATTAGGAAGTTTTTTTCTTATTTTTAGTTTGTGAGTTTTGTGACATGTGTCATAAGATTATTTTTTTCACTTTGTATATTCTTAGGGATTTATACCTTCTTATATTTTAAGTTGTGATTAATTAATGAATTCACCTATTTTCATTTAAAATCAACTTTCTCTAGTTTTTATCTTATGCAGTAGCTCTCTTCTATGCAAATAATTACTATAAAGATCCTTAGAACCTTTGGAGATACCTATCATATTTGTGCAAAAAAACCTCACCATAGCACTTAGAATATGTAAAAATTTCTATATCCATACAAAGCACATTAGATTTAGACTTAGGAGATTCAAGGATAATTTTGTTGGAGGTTGTACAACCTTATAAACAATGTTTCTAATGGTGAATAGTATTCTTGGTGTTATTTTTTGCATGAACAATGTTTCTAACATGAATAGTGCTTCCAAAAATGGATAATGATTTTGGCCATGAACAATATTTTTTGAATATGAATAGAATTAAAAGCATCATGTTTCCATGGTCCATGATAATCAAGTGTCAATTTATGGATTGAAACTGTGTCAATTTTTTATATCAACATTTAGGATCAGACTCCATGATCCATCATTGGGATGATATACAAGCATGATCCATGACTCTCTCTCTCTTTATTGCTTGCATATCATCCTGATGATGGATCATGGAGTATGATCTGAAATGCTGATATAAAAAATTGACACAATTTCAATCCAAAAATTGACACTTGATTATGAATAGAATTTCCATGTCATCGATTGTGTTTTTTAGCTTATTTTTTCATCCATAAGGAGAAATTTTTCTTTCAAAGAGCATATTGCTAATAAATTTACCCTGTTGATCAAACTATTTCCTGCATAACCTTGTGAGAGAAAAATATGCATACAAGCTTACAAAATAATCATAATGTAAAGATCAAAGGCATATCAAAATAATACATAAGATGTACCCTGGGAAAACTCTCAAGGGAGAAAAACCTAGCCTTCAAAAGTATCCACACTTAATGTATTATTCAACAATGAAACATGTTATAATACACTTACAAAGTCTCCATGAATACTTATTAAACATCAAGCTCCTCCAATGTACCCTCCATACGTCCAAACATGTAATTAGACATCCCATGCCATATTTTGTATATGCACTCAACAAGAGAGCTCAATACAAATGACAACTAAGCCAAAGAACCAACTAGCCAACAAGTCAATCCAACCACTAAATATGTAATCTCTTTTATAAATTCAGTCTTAAACAAAAATTAAGTTATAAGGCAAAGCCATTTTCCTCAAAACTATGAGTGCACAAAACCATTCAACCTAGCATTCACTTTTTGGTACTAAGTTTTTCTAATATTAAATATTTTTCTTTGTGCAACCCACACATAAAATATCTAACCAATCTCACATTTAACTATACAAATGGTCCAAAATAAATATTTAATGTGGCTAAACATATTTCCTAAAGATGCACCATAAATAAATATTTATTTACGTAATTAAAACAATTATGTTCTTGTGCAAGGTGTACACATCCTTTTTTAATACATATCTTGGCCATATATATCATTTTTCCAAAATGAATAGGCATTGGAAAGGTATCGATGAGCTCTTCTTAGCCATCCATATATTTTTTTAGATTTAGTCCTTGATATTTTTTTATATAGTTTGTTAGTTATTTATAAATTTTGGTTGATATCATGGACATTTTGACACTTGGAGAAATTATGTTTACTTGAATTGAGTTCATTTCAGTTTATTGATATGTATTTAGAATATTGATCTCTATACTATTTTCTTGAGGAGAGTTTCATGTTTTTTCTATTTATATTTTTGTGGTAATCATAAATAAGGATAATCACATGAGTATTGGTGAAAATTCATCTTGACAGATCTTAGGTGTCTTAATCATTTTTCTTATCTTTATGGACTCATAAATGAACTAGAAACACCTAGGAAGAAATCAACATGAAGAAACAATATTGATCATTTCATAGAATTAATTTATTCTAGTGTTAATTATGACAATATATGTTGGTTTAGACCTTGAGTGCCCACACACACTTTAGAAAAACATTTGGGAGATATATGGATACTATTGTGTGTCACCATTCCTAGATGATCTTGTTATGGATTCTCATACCCATTAATGATGTAGATAATATACCCTTTGATGACGATACTTTAGATGAGCTTGAATATTATGAAGGTTTTGAATGTTCAGATGATATTAAAATAAAAATATTGCTACTCCTTATCATATCAACATCACATTTCCATCATCTATTACTACTTAAAAGTATAGTATTGCTTAGTTGAGAGCTTTCATTGATTATTTGCAGTAGATCAATTTTAGTCTTTTAGATGTACCTCATTGGGATTCCTATTTATTAGACATTTCATCCTTGTTTATGGAGTATGACATTTCTAATTTGGAGGATTTTGCATTGCCTCTTTGATGGTATTAATGTTATCACATCTTCTATGTTTCCAAAAGTAGCTCAATTTTTTTCATCTCCTAGTTCCACTTCTTTGATTAAGTGTTTAGTTTTAATTTGGAGGGGACATATTTTTCTAGCATAAGGACACCAAAGTTACATTTAGAGGCGCCTATTTAGATTTGGGTTCCCTATTCATCAAAGTTATGGAAATGAGTTCTATATACACCAATGGATCTATTTATTTCCAAGGGGAGGAATGTTGTTTGTAGATAGTGAATTGTGTTCTATATTCAAGCATTCACAATTCAAACTAGAGCTACTTCTTTATGAAGTGGACACATCTCCTTCATTTACTTTCTCCTATGGAGGTATTCAATATTTATTTATGATGGACTTAGATATTTGTGATCCATCACTTATACATACTTATTACTTTCTCTTTTTTGAAGAGGGTTTTTTTCATTGGTTTTTATCCTTCACTCTTATAATGAGAGATATATGTCTATAAATGGGTAACTAATCAAGCCTTGTTTCCAATACCCATCTTCCCTTTTGTCTTGTATGCTCGTATCCTTCCTAAGTTGCACTTAAGGGGGGTATTGGTGTAAAATTATATTCACATATATCATATTTATTTATTATGGTATCTTTATTAGGAAGTGATTTTCCTTTTTAATTTTTGAACCTTATGACATGTGTCATGAAATTTATTTTTCCAATTTAAATTTTCTTAGCAAATGTGGATGTATATCTTCTTGTATTTTTCATTTTTTATTAATGAATGAATGCACATATTCTCATTTTGCATTAATTGTCTCTATGCTTTCTCTTATGTAGCAACTCTCTTTTGTGTGGAAGAATTATTATAGAGATCCCTAGCTCTTGTAAAGCTACTTATCAACTCTGACACATCTCAAGGCATCAATATATAGGATAGGTAACTAATAGATGTCATGAACATTATTACAAAGTAGATGGCCAGTACCACACACCCAAAAAGAAGCATCCAAATCATCATGGGATATATCACACTTCACCAAAATTATTAAAATATCCTCAATATTATGAAGTATTCTTACATACCTTACATCCTCCTAATGCATTATAAGCATCATAGATTATTTCATAACCATCAAATTGATCAAGCTCCTTTTAGTAAATATATTTGTCACTACAATATTTTGATGTGACTCACCCAATGAGTAGTGTCAATGTTTATAATAGTTGCATAGATTGTCATCAAATCAATAATATTCTTTATATTTGAGAGGGGCATCTCCTTCATATGATTTGTTTATATATTATGGGGGTTATTCTTTTAGATAGAAAGTAGGAAAGAAACACAAATGAGAAGTAATGAGAAAAGTAAAACTCAAAAGTATAGTTGAGGGTATGAGAAAAAATCTCATGTACAAGGTACTACCATCACAAGAAACTACTCAAACTAACAACTCTAAAATATATCTACCAAAAATTACGAAAATATAAGAAAAAAATCTAAATAGACAGTTAAGCACAAGATCTAGACATGATAAATCATCCTGTTGTAGGCAAGAGGTCATGAGGTCTAGTCTCCCCTCTATGTATCTCCTCCATCCCCATGGTACCAAAGGGTGTGTTGTGCCAATGTCACCAGTCGCGTGAAAGAAGTTTACTAGGCACACTTCAGCTTATAAGGCCCGGGCTACTTGATTCCTGGAGAAAAAAAAAATCTAAGCATGTGTTATATATTCTAATATGTGCATCAAGAAATAAAATCCATATATTTATAAAGAAACTCCACAAATGTGGTTGAACTTTAATGTGCGAAAAATATACAGTAGTGAATAACATAATCTAAAGTTTGAATCTGCATTCTTATCATTGCAAAAATAATTAGAACATAAATCCTTTATAATGAACTTATATACAATGTCTATGAAAAATATTCATCAATAGGAGAAAAATAGGAAAGGGGATAACCTAGAAGAAGAAAACTAGAAGTTAGAAGAAAAAAATGATCTTCACTTTACACTCAATCTAACTTGTATAACTTTTACATATATAACTTCTTGAGTATAACTCCTTGAAAAATAAAAATAAAAATAAATTTTATTTTCATTTTATTTTTTAAATGAAGTTCATTTTAAATTTATTATAATAACTTAATAAAAGTTACTTTATAAACATAAATAAAGTATAACAAAATATCATGATGATAATGTATCTTTATTTTGACTAAGATTGTTATTTTAGTCAGAATATTGAATAGTACAACAACAATCTTGGCTTTATAATTCTTGAAATTAGCTTTTGCTAGAGCTAGAGATTTTTCATTTGGAATAGTTATGATGCTCATGGATGTCTTCTATGTTAGCAAATCTTCATCAATTTCTTCAACCTTTTTAATGAAAATCTAAAATTTTCTTTGAAAAAGTGATTAGAGCTATAGACATTCTTCCCAATTTTTTAATTATATTGAAATCAATAATATATTTTTTGGATTATTCTTTCAACACCATGTCTCTAAAATAATTCTTTACCATGGCAACATATGATAATCTAATTTCATGCTCCAAAATATCAACCTCAAAATCTAAACAATTGATTCTTGTATCAACTAGAATAGAATCACAGAGTTTAGACAATCTCTTAAATTCAACTAGAGATTGCCTTTGAACCATCATCTTCCATTCAATACATTTAATCCACTTAGAAGAATCATTTTCATTAGGCTTACCAAATAGTCGTTCAATATATTTATATTTGTTCATCATTTTTTGAATCTCTAATTATTAGCATTAAGAAACCATCTTCCTTCTTTGTGGTTTGAGCTTCAATATCATTTTTTTTTCTTGTTCTAAATCTACTTATAAAGATTCACAACCTCAATTTAAAAAATTAATTGAAAGAACAATAAAGTAAATACTATATATTATATTTTTTAGATGTAATGAGATATGTGAACTAATCATTTTCATTAAGGATGAATTCGTACAAACTAATACTCATGAAATATGGGTCAACAAGCTTGACTCGAAAGTTACATAGTTGAACTTGACAATATCTATTGAACACTATGGATGCACATTTGAACATATTTATTAATCAATTGAAATTCAAAATCAAATCACATTATATATTTCAGTTAATTAATAAATATGATCAAACTAGACAACACAATTAAATTATGATATAATAATATAACATTATATATTTAAAAAGCCTTCAAATTCAATTTAGACTAATTTAAATGATAACAAATAATTTAAATATAGATTTTGTAGTTTTGATGGTTTAGTTTTTTGGATAATTAAAGAGCTTTATATCAAATCTAAATTATTTTGCAATATCCCATCTCTTAAAAATAAAGAGTAACTATTTCTTTTAATTTTATATATTTATTTACAATAAGCTAAGCTTAATTGCAAGACAACACGATTAAATTATGGTAAAATCAATTGCCCCTCAAACATCAAAACAAAAATAATAATTAGGGCCCAATATGTGTACTATAGAAATTATTGTAATTATGTTTTAAAAATAAATATTTATCATTCCAAGTGTTTTGTAACTTATGCTTATTACAAAAGAATAATTTTATGAAGGAAAATAATATTTCCTTACTTTTAGTTCATGGAATCAAATGATTTAGATTAATTAAAGTAAAAATTAGGAGTAATAAATTAAATAGTTAAATATTAATTAGTTAATTAATTATATAAGGGGTTAAGATGTTTAGATTTAAGACCAAAGTGTATGAATGAATGTTATGTTTTATTGAGATTTTACTATTTGAAAATTGAAAAAATGGTTTTTTTGGTTTGTATTTTATTTTGAGAATAAAATAGATTATTTATGTTTGTATTTCATAGTCTCAAATTTCTAGTGGGTGCATCATATAGTTTTAGGTTATTTCCATGTATTGCAACATGTAAACTTAATTCAATAAAGTGTGCAAACCTACTTAATTCATTGTATTCTTTAAAGTGTACCACTTTTTTTGTATTGATAATAGAGTAACGATTTACATAGCAACATAGGTTAAGCGTTTCAGCTTATTTCACTTTTGTTTGAGTATTACAATTTGTATTCAATATTGCAATAGGAACATGAGCATCTTTTCAGACTATAACATATGAGCAACTATAGCATATTAGCATCAATATACATTTACGAAATGACAGTGATAGATTAAGGGTTAGTGTTGTCTGCCTCTTGAGTATTAGGAAACGCCATGAAAGCATTTTCTATACCCTGGAGAGCAATAGCATCATATATCACCCTTGACTGGTTCCTAGCTTCACCGACATCTCCTAAAGCTTCATTGAAGATCCGTTGGAATTCCTTTAGAGCCCTTAGAATGTTTTTAGATTCATCCAGATTGTGCCCAAACTTAGCTTCAGGTTTTTTTCCATCCCAACACCGTTTGTGATCAATCTCATGACTTTTGTCAATGATATCTCCAAAGCCACATTAACCTGCAAAGCAATAGTAAGATATGTGAGTCTCTTATTTGACTCAGTAAGCCCTCTCTTACCCCCTTGGAATTTTTCCTCATTTCTAACCTTCCAAAGGTACCAAAGAATTTTAGTTGTAAGAATATCCCAAAATATTTTATAATCTTTTGGAATTTTTGTACAAATAAACATTATTTCATACCAGTTAATTTGTCTATATTCATTCTATATGAGAATTTCATTACAAAATATATTCCAAACCTCTTTGGCATAGAAGCACAAAAAATATGCAATATTGTTACAGGTGTCCTACAAATACTGCACATATTCACTTCATTCTGATTAGTCTTATAGGAGATTTTATGTAGTAGCAGCTGCCACCTAAAACATGCCTTCTTTAGCTCATTAATATCCTACCATATAGATGAGATCACTTTTTTCCAATTAGCATTAGTTAGATTAATATTCCAGCAAGCATTAACATGGTCCCGAACAACATCGCTATTAGTAAGTTCTTTATACACACTTTTAGTTTTAATTTCATGTAGCAAGGAACCATCTTTCCAAATAAATTCATCAGAAATTACATTAGAAACTACCTCATTGTCAACATAATTCAAAGGAAAAGAAGCATTTTTGCAAGTGTCCATGATGGTATTGCAAGTTCTAACATTAAAGTTACCCAACTGAAACTCCTCAACCAGCTTATCTAGAGGTTTGATTTGCTCATTTTCTAGGAGGTTATTGAAGGTTTGAACACTAGCTGGGTTCCACTTTTTAGCTGAGCACCCTTGTAGTAGTGCCAGGGGCTTACTATTATGCTCTAAATTCCACCATGGGGAGCAAGATGTACAACATCTGAGATCATTATTGATGGTGATACTGAAATTTTTAAACCCAACTTGATGTTTCACCAATTCTTAGGCCTTCCATAAAATTTTGAGCACAAGGGATTCAACTGTTGGCATGTGATGTTTACGAATCAGAATGTCACAAAGGGGCAGGTTCTTCCAAGATTTAGCCTATTTGGGTGAAGCATGGAGGATGTTATTTTTGACCAAGACCTTCCACGATTCACCACCAGAAGTAGCCTTTGCAATCCACTTTGCAGCCAGGGCAATGCCTTGGGTTCTAAGATCTTTTAGCCCCAGCCCTCCCTCATTTTTTCAACACAGCACTAGTCCCACCTTACTGCATGCCTTTTCTTCTTGCCTTTGCCATCTGACCATAGAAAGGCTCTAATCTTTTTTTGAATTTCAAACACCTAATAGCTACAAAAGAACCATACTTAAGAGAAGTAAGTGCTATAGGAGGATAGAATCTTTTAGCAAACTTGCAATCTCCCTACAAAAGAGATACTATCCATTCCAATTTTCCATTTTTTTTTCAATCTTGGAGCTGATCTAGAGCCACATCTCTTTTAGATTGGGCTTGAGTACAAAAGGTATCCCAAGGTATCTCACTAGTTTGTTTGGGCCCCCCATTGAAACTCATACTTTTGTAGCCAACTAGGGGGGGTCTCATCCCAAACAAGAAAGCAAGATTTGGCAATGGCTACTTTGGCCCCAGCAGCCAAGCAAAATAACTCTAATTTCCCCAAAAGGGTCTCCAGGTTCCTTTCATCCAGCTCAATGAAAATAGCAGTGTCATCCATAAATTGGATGTTGATTAGTTCATTTTGGTCTGGCAAGGTTATCCCCTGGACCTTGGGTGAAGTTGTCGTGTCTTTGAGCATGTAGTGCAAAACATCGAAGACAAACACAAAAAGTGCAGGGGCCAGGGGGCAGCCTTGTCTAAAGGATCTACCAAGTTTGATCTCTTCTGATAGAACACCATTAAAATCCACCTGTGCAGTGGCGTCGCTTAGAAGGACGTCCACTACCTTGTAGAATTCCTTAGGAAACCAAAATGCTTCCAGAGTTGCCCATAGAAATGACCATTCTGCCCCATTATAGGATTTTTCAAAGTCCAATAGTAGCATAGCTAAGTTTTCACCTGACTGTTTTGACCATTCCATGGCTTCCCAACTTGTGATCAAGTTCTCCAGGATATTTCTTCCTTTAATAAAGTCAATTTGAGTACCATTTATAAACTTGGGGAGGATGTCAACCAATCTTAGTGCTAGGATTTTTGCCAGAATCTTGTAAGAAACATTTAGAAGCATTATGGGCCTCTAGTTTTTTATTAAAGTTTTGTCTCCCCCTTTTGGGAGTAGTTTGATAATACCTTTATTTATGTTCTTTCCCAATGATCCTTTCTCCAGGGCCTCTTGATACACCTATAATAGGTCTTCACTTATCCAGTCTTTAAATTCCTTGAAGAATTCCACTGGGAGCCCATCTCAACCAGGTGATTTGTCATTATTCATGGAGTTGATGGCCTTCACAATTTCCTCCTTGGTGATGGAAGCCACTAGTTTGGAAGCACAGTCTTGCCCAATCTTCTTGGGAATGATCTTTTTGATACATTCCCTAGCATTCTTGTTGGTCTCCTCATTACTTTCTGAGGTAAAAAGTTTTTTGTAGAAGCTGTGGAATTGTTTTAGGATTTCCTCCTGAGAGGTGAAGAGCTCCCCTCCTCCCAAATTTGGCTAATTTGTTCCTTATGACTCTGTTCTCTAATGAAGTTGAAGAAGAACTTTGAGCCTTTGTCCCCATGGAATAGCCAATTTAGTTTGGCTTTGACCTTGAGACCTTTAGTTTTCTTAACTTGAAGTTTTATGAGATTATCCTTGCACCGAATCACCTCCTCATTAAGCACCAAGCTATCTGGTGTTTCCTGAATCTTGGCCTCTACAAGTACTAAATATTCTTGCAACTTATTCTCCTCTCACCTCAAATCCTTGGCACATTTTCTCCCAATGACTTGAAGGATTTTTTTCCAGGTTTCTACGTTATGCTCCCATCTTGAGATAACACTTTCTCCTTTCAACATCCACTTGTTAATCTCTCTAATAGAGACAATTCTATCCTTGCAGTAAACATCCTATAGCAGTTGTGTGCTGAGGATGAACTTCCCCCTTTAGTCCCTTCCACCCCTATAATCTTTCTTGTGCATAAGCAAGATTTTATTGGGTGGTGGTCGGATAAGATGAATGGGTAGACATTGATTTGTTGCCCCGAGTCATCTGGTACAAAACTCACCTCATCCTTATTCATATAGAGCCTATATAAGTGGTAGTAGATCCTCTTCTTACCCTTCTATGCATTGCACCACGTGAACCAGATCCCCTTATAGTCCTTTTTTCCATTTTCCAATGGATCCATTAGGTTCAATTTGTGCTTCAACCTTTGCTAATAGTGCCTCTCAGCCCCTTTCCATGAGACATTAACACCACCCCACTTATATTCAAGCTGCTCAACCATGTTGAAGTCCCCACCAACTACCTAGGCGACTTGAGACAACTGTTATGCCATCCATTTCTAGAGTTGGTTCCTCTCCCTGTGATCATTAGGGGCGTAAACTGAGCATATTCCAATACTATTCCCTTCTTTCTCCAAGATGATCCATGCCACCCTATTACAAGGGGAGGATCCATTAATGCTGACATGGTGTTTCCACTTGTTAGAGAGGAGAATGGAAGTTCCACCCCTCCCTTTTTCATGTTTGGTGGAGAAATGGTAGGCTTCTTTCTAGATGAATTCCAGGTTTACTTCTAGTGTGAAGCCAATTGCTTTAGTTTCTTGCAAGAGAATAATGTCTCTCTTAGGTTCCAGATTCGTAAATCTTCTGATAATGTATTTCCTATCTAGGGATCCTAGCCTGCGGATGTTCTAGGAGATGATGTTAAGATTCATGCTCCATTATCATGGGAGTTTCCTCTTGGCTACTCTTGAAATTTTCAAAACATTTAGGTAACTTATCATCCATTTATGGTTTCTTAGCTATGGGGGATTGGATGGCCGGACTTGTCTTCTTTCTTTAATTCTTGACAATCTTATTACCAGTCAGTGGATTCTCATTCTTTCTAGGTCTACCTAGACCTTTCCTTGGTCTTATGATCTTTCCTTCCCGCCCTTTTGTGACATTCTCATCGGTATCTTCCCCTCCTTCATCGACTGAACGAGGACTGTTATAGGTAATCATGTTAGTGGTGACAATTTTGTTGTTGAAGTATTCATCGGTCAAGGAGGGCACAAGCTCCTTTTTCCCTTCTTGATCAAGCTGGTTGGGGGTCTCTTGGGTTTGTGTTTTATTAATAGGTTGACAATCACAAATAGTACCAACTTTAGTTGTAGATTTAAGGTTAGGTTGATCCCCATCGAGGATGTCACCCATTTGAGTAGAAACCCTAGTTGATTCCAAGGATTTTGATGAGTTTGTTGTCTCCTTAAGCATGTTGGGGACCAACCCATCATTCTTGCCAAATATTGTGGTGGTAGGGTCCTTGTATAATCCCTCGGTCCTAGGGTTTCCACTCAAATCAGTGCCACCCTGCTGGGTGACACCTCTTCCCATTTTTCTAGTCATTTTACCATCAACTACCTTCATTTGCATTAGACTACTCTAATTATTATTTTTCAATCTATCATTTTCATCTACAAGATGGCTATCCTAGATTCACTACCTAATTTGTTTTAAGGAAATTTGTTGGGCATTCAACTTAACTAGTTGTTCTTTGTTCCTGCTGGGTGGAGGGGGTGGGGGGGAGAGACTAGCTAGGTGTTCCAAAGTTGCAGGAAGATCAAAACCATTGGGCCCTTTAGAACATTCATTTTCTTCACAGGTATCAATTTCCTCACCAACCAAGGCTTCAAATGAATTCTTGGTGGGGAGACTACCAGGGCACTTGTTCAAATGGTGGGAGGATCCAGAGGTAGGGGACTTGCCTTGAGTCCAAACCAGAGAGCCAACACTATGGGGTGGAGAGTCTAGGATAGAGTGAATATCCTGAGTGGGGTTGGCGGTCGGGCTAGAGGTAGGAGACAATTTAGGAATGGTAGAGTTAGGATTAGGGTTATCCATAGGGGAATTTTTTCTTGGGTTAAGATTTTTCTTTATGAGAGGGAACTTCTTCCGGATATGCCCTTCTTTGCAGAAAAGGTAGCACGTATTAATGTTGTCAAGCACTTCCAGGGGGCAGAAAAAAGTCTTTGTCCTCATCCTCAATAATGATACCTGGAGGCAACTCAATGTCAGGGCTAAGAAAAACAAGAGCACGAGCATCTAGATGTGGGAGGGAAGCCTTTTCTTTGTCAACCCTTATTACATAACCAAAGGGA
The DNA here is from genome assembly GCA_007115665.2 of Sequoiadendron giganteum. Classification (NCBI taxonomy): domain Eukaryota; kingdom Viridiplantae; phylum Streptophyta; class Pinopsida; order Cupressales; family Cupressaceae; genus Sequoiadendron; species Sequoiadendron giganteum. The sequence continues at coordinate 300,995,460 of CM021101.1, forward strand.
GCCAGGACCACCGAGACAAGATTCCAAAAGTTTGTGGGTAGGTCTCTAACCACTACCCACCTCAGGCGTGAAAGAGCCACAATTTCATCAACAATGGTGGATGAGAACCAAGCCATTGCTCGAAACATGTAGCCCCCAATATTCCAAAAAGATTTGGCTAGGGCTTTTGCCTGCATTTCCTTATTTCTAAGGAAAACTACAAATAGACCTCGCTAGAGCAACCTAAAATAGGAAATTTGAATGCCAAATTTTGCCAACCAAACACTAGAAAACTACAAATTGATATACTTTCTTGGGGGTATTTTATTAATGTCAATTGTAGCAAAGGAAATAACTATATCTTTAAGTCTATTTCTCTCATTTTTTATTACAGATTTCATTTCAAGATTAGGGATGAGTCTGGAAAAACCAAGGGTGTCGAAGGGCTTACCTTCTTCATTGTGCCCACCGCTGGCACCCACCTCACCGTTTACATCAAAAAAGGAATTTTCTGGAATCGAAACCCCACCGCCTGTGACCACTTCCTTAAAAGACTTTGACTGCGAAGTGTCTTCAGTAGAAGGAGGGTGATTGAAACTTACTTGTTGAATGGGGGATCCCAAGCCCCCATCCATTAAATCCACGTAGGGTTGAGACTTCAGGTTGAGCGCAGGGCTACTAGACCAAAAGAACTACACAAGATAACTAGATTTAGAAAAGAGAATAGGTAAGAAGAAAAGAAAGGCACACGAAACAAAAAAGGAGGATAGGCACGAGGCAAAGAACCAGTGTGGGGGAGGACGTCACCCCACCACTTGGCACAGAGTGACCACGCAAACGGTAGAGCCGAAGACCACATTGTAGAACTCTTTTCTCAAATCTCACATCGGTCCAAAGTGTGTCACTTTTTAATCTAAGTGGGTCATAAATCAACATTAAAAAATATTCTCTTAATATAGCAAACAAATTTTTAAACATCTATGATTTGTGAGATTTTCTATATATGATTTGTGAGATTTCCTATATAAACTATGTTTATACCTTTTTAAATGTAATTTTTTTAATTCATCTCATTTTGAATGTTTCTTAATAAAATGTTTTTTAATGTAATATTTATTCTTAATAAATAAAATATTTTCATAATTTCTTAAACATAAATCATTAATATTGATATCTAATGTTTGTAATTTGTATTACCTATTTTATTTGTTATTAATTTTTTAATTGGGAATAGTTATAACATAGGCATATTTTCATGTAACACATAACTATTTTCATATATACTTAAATTATTATTTTTGTTCAAAGAAGGACATTAATACAAAGGGTCACGGGCTTATTTTTATGAAATAAAATATATTAAAACTTATATTATTAAAAAAGTAATTTGAGAGTGAATAGTAATAACAGTTAGGATATGATCCAAAATATAAAAATTGACAAGATTTGCACAATGGAGTGAAGGGTAGGTACATGGGTCGATGGTGCAGATGTGGAATGATAATTATAAAAGTCTAGAAACAATGGCAATGGTGAGCAATGGCAGTGATTGGGCAAAGCTTATCACTAGGAAGAGAAACAATTGAATGGTGATCAAGTGGGAATCAGAGCATACTCTCCTCTCTAATAATGATCCATACATAAGATGGTCAAAAGATGATCCAAGTAAGTGGGAAAAAGGTTAGTGTTATGGCAATGGGAAACATCGAACAATATGGAAATCAGACAAGAGAGATGAAAGGGGCGACGGGTCTATGAATTGGAACAAGTATCAAAATCATGGATATCACAACATGAAATATCCATGGGGAAGGTATGGATGGCTCAGTCAAAGCAGTGATATCTAGCCTACTCTAAAAATGGATTAGTTGAAGGCAGATGGTAGTGGAAGGGCAAAGGAAGAAAGTAGGTGGTATGAAGACCTACGAGAACAAATGTCACCTTTAGCAAGTAGTGCAAACATAATAAGGTTAAAATAGAGGGGAAATACAAAGACAACAAGGAAAGACAATGGGAAACAAAGGTGGCTACATAAAAATTGTCATGCCCCTTTTTTCATAAAGATAAGTGCAAAGTGGAATTTGGGAATCCTACCGTATTCCTTCGTAGGAACATATCCCAGCTTGTAGTTTGGAAATTAACATCTGTAATAACAACCACACATCATAGCTAGATCTCATGGGAAGAAGGTCATATATGGGTAAAATATTACAATTAGAAAATCGCCAATCAAAGCTTGATGTTCCAAAACATAATCACTTTCAAGAATCCTTCTACATTCCCCCGCAGAAGCACATTCTAGCTTGCAGTTTGGAACATAGCATCCACGATGACACATGTACATCACACCCAAATTTCATGGGAAATGGATTAGGTACAAGAAAGATATTTTTATCAGAAGATGACTATGTCAAGCAAATGACACCTACTTCAGCAGGCATAATGGATAACACCTCCATATCACACAACATCAATTGTGAAGTTTCAAGGAGGAAGGGGAATGGGAAGTGTGTGGATAGGCCTGCAAGGTGGCACACCAACTCCAAAAAAATATACTTTGGCCTTAAGTTTGACCTAGTGTAGCATGTGAGATTCAAATTCTAGGCTTTGGTGCCATTTTGGCTCAAGGTCGACCTATTCCTTAAGGGAAATTGTTAGAATATAACTGTAGGTAGTCAATTCATGTAAAGGGCATTAAATTATTATATAATTTTTTTGTATTTTGGGACACCTATGTTCTAAACCCTTTTGTGGACAAAAACTCATAGGATTCTTTGGTCATTGGAAAAAAATCCAACGATCATTAGGATCAAAGGATGAAACCCCTTTGTTTCCTGAAGGCATTCTCATTCAATGATTGCATTTAAGCTTCTAGGATTTTGTAAGGAAGTTAGTAATACTATTTTTGATATGTGGGAACCTTGTATATCATTCTAGATCATTATCATGAGTTGTAATTGATATATCATATAATTTATGGATGGGATTCTGATGTTTGTCAATGTATTGGAGAATTATCTTTGTGTTCAAATGTTGATGTGTATTGAATACAATTTGCAAATAAATCTTTATTAATATTTTATGTTAGGGAAATTATAGTGGTATTAGAGCATGATTCTACCAACCTATAGGGTTTTCCTAATTATTGATGTTGAGCGAAAGAGACATTAGGTACCAAAGGAGAGAACTAAAAAAATTAGATCAAGAAGGAAACTTAAACCTAGAGAAAAGGAAGATATCAGAAGATGAAGAAAGATTTAAGGGAACAATTATAAAAAATTATGAGATTATAAGAGGGTTAAGGGATATACCTACAACTCTAGTGTAGACAAGAGATGTATTGAAAATCTTAGTGGACAAGATGTCGAGTGGAAATTCAAATCACAACGGTCAAAAGGGTGAGAAATCATCAAATAATTATGAAAGCAATGATGTCAGGAATAATATCCCATTAGGGACCCCAAGGGACATATTCTTACTGAAATTAAAACAAGGGAGAAGTGAACTTGTGAACACTAGTGCCTTTAACCCATAAACTATTTGTAGATGGCATGGTGAGTACCAATCCTTACCAAAAGAAATCAAATAAGAGATGTCATGTGCATACTACATAGAATTTTCAAGGATGAGTGAGCCACATAAGAAAGGATTATACAAAAGCAAAGATCTGAAGCATGAGTTGAGAAAACTTGTTGCAACATATTTTTATGAGAGTAATAAAATATCATCTAGAGCATGGTTACAAAAGATGGAAACTTATTTCTCGCTTAATCCTATCACAAAGAAAGATGCGGTTTAGTTTTCCTCTTTGTATCTCAAAGGGGAAGCTTATGAATGGTGGTTTCATGGCCATACTATCCAAGGCCATGATTAAATACACAAATTTGATGAATTCAAAAGGAGAATTCTTGATAGATTTGAGTTGAAGGATGAAGAAGAATATTTTCAACAAGTTGGCCATGATAAAAAAACACCACTCAGTAGATGATTATATAATGGAGTTTCAAAAAGTGATGGTGATGGTGCCTGAATTATCAAAAAAGAGGATTATTCATCTCTTCATCATCGAACTCACCAAAATTCTTAGGGGGTTTATGAAATCATTTGCACCAATCTCTTTATAAGAGGCTATCAAAAGGGCTCTAACCCTTGAACCATCCATTTCGAAGAATTTTTTCTCTCACCCACCTAAACCCAATACATGCCACTCTAAGGGTAGTTTCTAGAAAAAAACCACTACATTCTCTAGTACTGACACCCAAGTATGCAACTCCTAATGTGGTGAAGAAGGTAGATGAAGAGACTAGGAATGAGCTCCATAGGAAGAAAATTTATTTCTCTTGTAGAGAGCCATGTGTTCCAGGACACAAATGTCTTGGTAAGGGGAAAGTTCACTATATAGAAGTCCTTTCTAATAAAGAATCATAATCAAATGGGTCTGAAGAGTTTCATGATCCAAAAGATATCCTTCCAGTGGAGGAAGATAAGGATAAGGAAAATGGTGGTATTCTAGCATCTCTATCTAGCGCACATAGACACCATTCTTTCAAGGTCCGGGTAGTCCTTATGAGACAAAGAGTGACTGTCCTAATTGATGGAGGAGTTACCCACAACTTCATTGATGAGGGGCTTGTGAGAAGAAGAATGTTGAATGTGGAGAATTTTGAAGGCTTCACTATCACTGTGTAGGATGGGTGTAACTTACCCTAGAAGGAGAAAGTTCGGATGCTGGACATAAATTTTGAAGATCATAAGGTTTGTGATGACTTATATGTTAGAGGTTTGGGTGAAACTGATGTAATTTTGGGTGTGTAGTGGTTACATTCATTGGGTGAGTACACTACAAACTACCAAATGATGGAACTCAAGTTCAAATCCAATGAGAACGATGTGTTTCTAAAGGTAATGGCTAATGGAGGTTCACAAGTATTATTAGCCAGGATAATGGAAAGGACCTTCTAGAAGAACCAAGTTACTTGGACTACCAGTTGCTTGGTGATTTCAAAAGACTCTTTTGAAGGTAAGAATAGTCAAGTTCATATGGATATATAAAATATTTTAGATAAGAATAGTTTGGTTTTTAGTGACATGCCTCCCAAATTGTCATTGTATAGAGGTTTCCATCACATTATAGAACTTGAACTAAGATCAAAACTAGTTATGACCACTCCTTATTTCCATCCACAAATATATAAGGAGGATATAGAGAAAGAAATAAATGAGTTGTTAGATGTGGGCTATATTGGACCAAGCTCTAGTCCTTTCACATTTGTCATGGTGCCAGTAAAGAAGAAGGATGGTACCTTGCAGATGTGCATAAACTAGCGAGCATTGAATAAAAATACCATTAAGAACCGGTACCCCATACCATAGATAGATGAGCTAATTGATGAGCTACATGGTGTGGTATACTTCTCAAAGATTGAGTTGAGGTTTGGATACCACCAAATCCGCATGAGGGAAGATGTACAAAATACTGGTTTTTGGTGTCACTACTCACTAATGCTCTAGAAAATTTCTAATCATCCATGAATCATGTTTTTGGTAAGAATTTGAGGAAGTTTGTGTTGGTTTTCCTTGATGATATTCTAATCTATAGAAAAACATGGGAAGAACATTTGAAGAATTTAGATATAATATTGGGAATTCTAGAACAATAGTCTCTCTTTGCAAAGATTTCTAATGTGAGTTTGGATCAATGGAGATATTATATTTGGGACATTTCATAAGTGCTAAAGGAGAACTCGGGTTGATTAGTAGAAGATCCAATCCATTCTAGAATAGCCACCTCCTACAAACTTATCCCAACTAAGAGGTTTCTTTGGATTGTGTAGCTATTACCAGAGGTTTATCAGAGGATTTTCTCAGTTTGTGGCACCTCTCACCAATATGACCAATGGAGAAGTTTTGACAATACCTGGTGTGTGGAATATTTATGATCAAGACATACCATAATAGTCTGAAATTCTTCTTGAGCCAACAAAATTTGAATGATAGGTAGGAAAAATGGGTGAGTAAACTACAAGCATATGATTTTGATATTGAATACATCAAGGGAAGAGGAATATTGTGGAAGATGCGCTCTCTAGGAAACCTACACTATGCCATGTGTCCATATTAGTTGATTGGAAGGATTCCATCATGGAGGAGTATGCTAAGGATCCTTTTGCTACTAGAGTTCTAGAAGGTGTTGAAAAGGATGATTGATATGTGGTGTCAAAAGGTTTGATTCTCTTCAAGAATAGAGTTTTCTTGGTTTTTAGATCCAAGGTAAAAGAGAAGATATTAGAGGCTTACCATAATGCACCAATAGCAAGGAACCTTGGATTCTGCAAAAGTCACTAAAATATCAAGGAAAGGTTTGCTTGGAAAGGCCTTAAGGAGGATGTTATCTCACACATCAGGGATGTTGGATAGGACAACTGAGAGGGGGGGTGAATCAGTTATCACAAATTTTAACCTTAAATTCATTTATCGGAACTAACACATAAATTGATTAAGTGATTAACCATCAAATTCAAATGCACAAACACAATAACACCAAATTTACGTGGAAAACCCAATGAGGGAAAAACCATGGTGAGGATTAACTCACACTATAGAGAATATCAAAACTGATTACAAAAAGGCTCACTTCCTAGAATAAGGACTCACTGTCCATAGGGCTACAACCTGGATGGCTTACTGCCATAGAGATACAAAGAAGACAAAGAAAACTTGTTATAGAGAGACAAAAATCCCAATCCAGCAAAGGATTCCACCAGAATCACTGATCCACTTGCATGAATGATAGATTTCGATTTCTGCTCACTATATCTGAAAACTCAACATTAAGCTTCACACTGATCAACTACACACATAACTCAAACACTTTCAGAATAGCATAAAGGTCTCATATGTTCTTTCACTTATCTTCCTTCTTTTCTTATGTACACTTTTCATTGCATTTATACCATCTCCAACTTTGAAAAGATACAAAGCCGGTCATCCAACTTCAAATTCAAATTAGGTCAGCACCAAATGTCCTAGGGTAGAATTAGAATGAGGGTGACCCAAACACACGCTTCATCGAGACCCATAATAGATCCAACACACTTCATCAACTTTGAAGATAGAGCTTGACACATAGTTGGCCAAACTAGCGTAAAACACATAGATCAATTAAGCTCGATAATTCCAAATGTCAAAACCATCTTTGATAGAACTAGGGAAACACAACTCTAGAACCATAAAGAGAAATTCAGACCAACAACAATTCTCCCAGGCCTTCAGCTTGAACATAGAAAACATAGTTCACAAGTACCAGACCAACATCCTCAACATTTGACAACCTGTAAACTTCTTTTTATACAATTTTCTCAATATCCTCAACATATACAGTCAACAACAACTAATAGATGACCAATTGACTGGTTGACATCAATGACAACAGTTTCATTACTCTTTCCATTCTTGCAACAATCTCCCCCTTTGTCATTGACGGAAACACATGATGTGAAAAACCATCAAAGACACATACCAACTCTGAAAATACTTCTCAAGATTTTTCTTTTGCTTCTCCCCCTTAGAAGATCATCTTCCTCATCACTTCCTTTCTCTTATTAGCTTTCTTTCCTCTTCACATTCTCTTTCTCTCTTTTTCACATGCTCTTTCTCTCCTTTTAACATGATCTTTCTCTCCCCCTTTGACATCAATGGAAAAGGAAAAACTATATGCTCATTGAAACTTCCTTTAACATGAAAATAGAAAACTCATAATGACAACACTTAAAAACTATTTTCTCCCCTTGAGAGGTAGCCACCAAAAAAATCAGTCCAAAAAGATAGAATCATGAATCCACTGGACTGATGCATCTCCAAATGCATCTTAGTTTGTAAAAGGAGGGGAAATAACCCCGAGCTTACCCCAGAGATACTCAAAAGTATCTTTAGGAAGAGCCTTTGTAAATATATCTGAAATATGATCTTTTGTTGAAACATACTCAAGCTTGACTTCATTCTCCATGACCTTCTCTCTCAAGAAATGATACCTTATAGATATATGCTCCATTCTCGAGTGCATTACAATATTCTTTGAAATGTTAATTGCACTTGTATTATCACAAAAGATAGAAATAGGATCATCATACAACATTGTTATATCCTTCAATGTATGTTTCATCCATAAAACTTGTGTACAACAAGATGTAACAAACATATACTCAGCTTCAATAGTAGACAAAGAAACTGAATCTTGCTTCTTACTCAACCATGCCACCAATCTACATCCAAGAAAGAATGCACCACCACTAGTACTCTTTTTGTCATCTATACTTCTAGTCCAATCTGCATCTGTATAAGCACTAAGTGTAAAGTCAGTATCTTTAGGATACCATAATCCATAATGCAAAGTGCCATTCAAATATCTGAATATCCTTGTAACTGCAATAACATTTGTTTCCTTTGGATCTTCTTAAAATCTAGCCACAAGACAAACTGCGTGCATAATATCTGGTCTAGTAGCAGTCAAATACAGTAGTCCACCAATCATAGATCTATACTTGCTCTAATAAGTCTTAGGTGAATCATCATCTTTACCCAACTTACAACCAGTCACCATAGGAGTACTTATCGGTTTGGAACCGTCCATTCCAAATATTTTCAACATCTCTTTCATATACTTAGATTGTGAAATAATAATTCCTTCCTTTGATTGATTAATCTGTAGCCCAAGAAAGAAATTCATCTCACCAAACATAGACATTTAAAATTCTTTCTGCATCTCTTCCGCAAATATCTTGCACATCTTTTCATTTCCTCCAAAGATAATGTCATCAACATATACAACAATAATCAAGATTTTGTCATTTTTAGTCGTGAAATATAAATTACTATTTGTTGTACCTTTGTTAAATCCTTACTGACTCAAATACTTATCTAGCCTTGCATACTAGGCTCTAGGATCTTGCTTCAATCCACATAAAGCTTTCTTCAATCTGCACACCATATCCGGTTGATCTATTAACTGAAATCCTTCTAGTTGTTCATTTTAGACCTCTTCTTCTAGTTCACCATTTAAAAATGTTGACTTGACATCCATCTGATAGACTTTGAAATATTTATAAGCAACCAATACCAATAAAATCCTTATATATTCCATTCTTGCTACCAGAGTAGAAGTCTCCTGAAAATCTATACCTTCTACTTGTGAGTAACCTTTACACATAAGCCTTGCTTTGTTTCTGACAAATTTCCCATTCTCATTCAACTTTTTTCTGAATACCCATTTTGATCCAATGATATTTTTGTCTGCCAGTCTTGGGACCAATTCCCAATTTTAATTCTTCTCAATTTGCAAAAGTTCTTCTTTCATTGCTTCCTTCCAATGTTCATCCTTACAGGCTTCACTTACTGACTTCGGCTCAATCTCAAAGAATAAGCATAAATTTACTTCACCAACAATTTTGCTTCTAGTTGGCACACCTTTTGTCTTGTCTCCAATAATATAACTTTTTGAATGATTCCTTTGTACATATTTCGGTGTCCTAGGGAGCATCACTAGAGCATCTTCTTCACTTTTATTTTGCTTTTCTTGCACATCTTTATCCTATCCTTCCACAATTTCTTTTGTTCTTACACAGTCATGCTCATAAGACATATACCCATAAATATCAATAGAATTCTTTAATATTTCATCAACCTTCACATTCGAGCTTTCTACAATTTTCTTCAATCTTTTGTTGAAACATTTGTATGCCTTGCTTTTAGTAGAGTATCCAAGAAATATTCCTTCATCACTTCATGCATCAAACTTACCCAAAGTTTCATCATCTCTCCTGATATAGCATTTGCTTAAGAATACCTTGAAATATTTGACTGTAGGAATTCTTCCATGCCATAGCTCATAGGGAATCATTGTATTGTTTTCTCTTACATGAATTGGATTGAATACATATACAGTAGTGTAAATAGCTTCTTTCTAGTAAACTTCTGGTAAACTAGCTTTAGTGATCATTTACTTAGCAGCTTCTTGAACTATTCTATTTTTCCTTTCAACAACTCCATTTTTCTAAGGAGTTCTTGGAGTAGATAACTGTCTCTTTATACCATGCACTTCACAAAACATATTGAGCTCATAGGAGGTGAATTCTCCACCTTTGTCAGATCTCAAACATTTAATCTTCAAATTCACTTCATTTTCAACCATAGCCTTGAATGCCTTGAATCTATCTAATGCATTTGATTTCTCTCTTAGAAATGTAACCCATGTATATCTAGAATAATCATCAATTAAAAGCATAAAGTACCTTTCACCAAGTAGACTTCACACTTTCATAGAACCACAAAGGTCTATAAGAACCAAATCCAACAATCCAGTAGTAGATTGTTTTCTTGATCTATAATGACTTCTTGTTTGCTTCCCGAACTGGCAATTCCTACAAATAGCATATATAGGCTTTGTAATTCTTGGTAGATCTCTCACGGCCTGAACAAAACTGATTCTTGCCAAGTTATCAAAATTCATATGACACATTCTCCTATGCCATAGCCAATTGTCATTTATCTAAGTCATAAAACATCATCCATCAACACCTTTAAATTGACAAATATTCCCTTTAGATTTCTTTCATGTAGCAATCAATGTTCTGGATCTTTTCCATATCTCACATTTCTCATCCTTAAACACAAGATCATATTATTTTCTGCACATGTGACCAATGCTCAATAGATTATGCATTAAACCCTTAACATAGTAAACATCATCAGTATGATGCTTGCCATAAAAAATTACTAAACCTATCCCACATATTTTAGCACCAATATCATCTCCAAACATAACTAGGCTTCCATCATATTTCTCAAGTTTCACAAAATTGCTCTTGTCACTAGTCATGTGATGTGAGCAACCACTATCAACTACGCAAAAATTCTTTTCTTGTTTAGCATGCAGGGAAGAGATAACTGCACCTTCATTTTTTTCCTTCTCCTTCTCCTTCCCTTTTTATTTCTCCCTCTCCTTCTCTGGAGGACTTTTTTTTTACCGTCTTTCTGATTTAGTAGAAGTAGGTTCATCCTTAATTTCCAAGAACAAGCATTCATTGTCATCTGGATCTTCATATTCTGAATCTTTATTTGAAATACTAGCATTCTCATTAACATAGTAAGCTCTGCTAATCTTCTTTTCTTTCTTTTCTTTCTCATATCTTTTTTTATTCCTTTTATCTCTTTTCGGACACTTTGTAACATAGCAATCAATTTCTCCACAACTATAACACTTAAAGCAAAATTTACCTTCATACTTACTGGAGCCTTTCTCATTCTTCTTACAAAGTTAGCCTCAATTTCATCAAAGTTTTCTTCATCTAGATCTTCAATTTTTGTAGCTTTAAAAATAGTCTCTATTTTACCTCCACTTCTTAGATTTGGCTTCCTCATCTCACGAGATGTCAAAAATCCTAGTAGAAAATCCTTAGTACAAGTCTTGTAATCTATAGTCTACTCAATAGCACTCACCTTTTCACTATAAGCATCAATAAGAGTTTTGAGAATCTTCTTTACAATTCTGGTTTCATCTATAGTAGCTCCAAAGGATCGCATTCTAGCCACAACCTCATCCAATCTCTATACATAGGCCTTAACATTCTCATCTTTGGACATGTGTAAAAGATCAAATTGTGTTTACAATTTTTTTAATTTTGCCTCTTTTACCCTCTCATCACCATCGTGTGCTCTTTCCAAAGCATCCCAGACTTCCTTAGTTGTCTTCAAATTCTACACCGTAATCAACTTGCAATGTACCAGACTATTCTTCAACATGAACTTCACCTTATTATTTGCTTCATGTGCTCTAATTTCTTTAGGTGTACTCGGACCATTAGCAAGAGGAGTGTAGGGTTTCTTATAAGCTTTCTCTACATCATATCCACAATACTCTAGATATTCTTCCATCAATACTTTCCATATGCCATAATTAGTTCCATCAAACTTTGGATAATCATAGACCATTTTGCTAGCCATCCCAAACCTTCCTCAAGTGGTTAAGATCTTCACCAAGGAACCAAGATTTGATACCAATTGTTGGATAGGACAACTAAGAGGGGGGTGAATCAGTTGTCATAGATTTTAACCTTAAATTCAATTACTAAAACTAACACATAAATTGATTAAGTGATTAACCATCAAATGTCAATGCACAAACACAATAACACCATATTTACGTGGAAAACCCAATGAGGGAAAAACCACGGTGAGGATTAACTCACACTATAGAGAATATCAAAACTAATTACAAAAAAGGCTCACTGTCTGGGCTCACTATCCATAGGGCTACAACCTAGATGGATCACTGCCACAGAGATACAAAAAAGACAAAGAGGACTTGTTACAAAGAGACAACAATCCCAATGCAACAAAGGATTCCACCATAATCATCGATTCACTTGCATGAATGATAGAGTTTTCGTTATGCTCACTGCATCCAGAAACTCAGTGTTAAGCTTCACATTGATCAACCAAACAAATAACTCACACACTGTCATAATATCATCAAAGTCGTGTCTACTATTTCACTTATCTTCCTTCTTTTCTTATGCACACTTTTCATTGCTAGCGCATTCAGTATTTATACCATCTCCAACTTTGAAAAGATACAAAATCGGCCATCCAACTTTAAATTCACCAAACATCCTAGGGTGGAATTAGAATGAGGGCGACCCAAACACATGATTCACTGGGATCCATAATAGATCCAACATGCTTCATCAACTTCAAAGATAGTGCTTGACACACGATCGACCAAACTAGTGTAAAACACATAGATCAATTAAGCTCGATACTTCCAAATGTCGAAACCATCTTTAATAGAACTAGGGCAACACAACTCTAGAACCATAAAGAGAAATCCAAACCAACAATAATTCTCCCGAACCTTGAAACAAAACATAGAAAACATAGTTCACAAGTACCAGGCCAACATCCTCAACAGCTAACAACCTGTAACCTTTTTATACAATTTTCTCAATATCCTCAACATATACAATCAACATCAACTAGTAGATAGCCAGCTGACCGATTGACATCAATGACAACACTTTCATTCCTCTTTCCATTCTTGCAACAATTGAATGTGTCACATGTCAATAGAACAAGAGGGAATAAGAGTTTTTGGCTAGGCTATTCCAGCCTCTTCCCATTTTGAAGCACAAATGGGAGAGTATCTACATGGATTTTATCACCGAAATGCCCAAAATGCAAGGCACAAACTGGATCTATGTTTTAGAGGATAGATTGAATAAGTGTGCTTATTTCTTTGCCATATTTAGTGACTATAAAGCTCTACAAGTTGCAAAACTATTCTTCAAGGAATTTTTTTGGTTGCATGAGCTACCCAAGAACATTATTAGTGATAGTTACAATCGGTTCCTCAATACATTTTGGAAGGAGCTATTCCATCTACTAGGAACCAAGCTCACCCATAGCACAAGATATCATCCATAAATTGATGGGAAAATTGAAATTATAAACACGTGTTTAGAAGGATACTTGAGTAATTATGCCATCAGTCAGTAGGTAGCTTGGATCAAATGGCTACATTTGAGAGAGTATTGCTACAACACAACTCATCACATGTCCATTGGCATGTCTCCATTTAGAGAACTCTATGGATATGATGTATTGACCTTTGTAGATCTAGTCCTCACAGATAGTAGAGTTCTTGAAAAAAGTTATTTGAGGTCATTTGAGGTGGGAGATATGGTCTTTATAAGGTAGCCCTATACAAAGACGTCTATAAAGAAAGGTGGAGTAGAGAAGCTCATGCCTAAGTTCTATGGGCCATACAAGATAATCCAAAAACTTAGAGAAGTTGCTTATGAGGTGGAGCTTTTGACACACAACAAAATCCATAATATATTCTAGGTTTCATGTTTGAAGAAGGTTTTAGGATTGAATACATATCTTGTTGTTGAGTTACCGCCACTTGATGAAGAGGGGAACTCATCCTTATTCTGGAAGTTGTGGTTGATACTAGGGTCAAAAATCTAAGGAACTTAAATACAAATGAATATATTGTCCATTGGAGGAATTTTTTAATTGAAGATGCTACCTAGGAAGGGCTTGAAATTCTAGAGCATCCAAATTTGCATTGCTTGAGGACAAGCAATTTTGGGAAGAGAGGATTTGTCATGTCCCTTTTTTTGGAAAGATAATTGCAAAGTGGAATCTAAGAACCCTACCACATTCCTCTATAGGAGCACATCCCAACTTATGGTTTAGAAATTAACATCTATAATAACAACCACACATCGTATCAAGAACCCATGGGAAGCAGGTCATATAACAGGAAGATATTGCCATCAAAAAATCACCAGTCTAGGCTCGATGTTCCAAAACATAATTGCTTTTAGGAATCCCTTTGCATTCCCCGTAAAAGCACATTTTGGCTTGTGGTTTGGAACATAGAATCCATAATGAAACCAACACATCGCACCTAAATCTCATGGGAAATAGATTAGGTATCGAAAATATATTATTATCAGAAGATGATTGTGCTAGGAAAATGGCACCTACATCAACAAGCATAATTAAATGAGTTTTTTTTGTAAGGGGCATCAAATTATTATGTCATTTTTTTTGTATTTTGGGACACTTGTGTTCTAAACCCTTTTATGCATAAAAACCTATAGGAGTTTGTGGTCATTGGATGAAAACCCAAAGATCACTAGAATTAAAGGATGAAACCCCTTTGGTTACTGAGGGCATTCTCATTTAGGAATTGCATCCGAGCTACAAGGATTATGTAAGGAAGTTAGTAATACTGTTGTTGATCTATGGGAATCTTGTATATCATTCCGGATCATTGTTGTGAGTTGTAATTGATATATCATATTTGTGGATGAGATTATGAAGTTTGTCAATATATTGGAGGATTATCTTTGTGTTCATATAATGATGTGTATTGAATATAATTTGTAAATCAGTCTTTGTTAAAAATTATGTTAGGGATATTACAATAATTGGCATGATAGAAATTGGTAGGGCAAAGCAAAAAATCTAGATCTAGTGAAGGGCAATCAAAGGAAGGAGTGGAACAGTAAACCAATAGTAGTCCCAACCAAAACTATTGAACACACCTAGAAATTGAAAGGGGGGGTGAACTAGTATCTTCAAAAACTTAAACCCTTCAACACAATGAAAATTTAGTCTATAAAACTATTAGAAACCCTTAAAAATATTAGCAACTCTTAAGCATATCAACAACAATGTAAGATAAATCAATGAACAAACATGCACAAGATAACACTAGATATATGTGGAAAACCCAAGAAGGGAAAAACCATGATGAGATATCTCACAATATATGAATAAGATTATAAATTTTTTTAAGGATCACTGCCTAAGGAAGCACACTACTCCCTAAAGGACTTGCAGACTAAGGTGCACAACCTTAGGGCAAGATATTGTATTAACAGGAAAAGTATCCCTTTTTTTGTAATTTGGGAAATAATTAATAACAAAATGAGCTTAATGTTACCTTGATTTAGTGTTGTAACGTGTTTTACACATTCACATTAAGTTTTGGGCCTTGATGACACCTTCAAATTTTGCAAATTTGAAGTGTTTATGCCCTTTCAATGTGTCAACATAGGTCGACACATTGCTAAATATGCCCCAAGGCCCTCTTTGTCGATTAATATTTTGCAACTCAGAGGTCATCTTGCAAATCTGTATGGTAGAATGTTTCCTAATACATATGGTAGTATGCCTATTCAGTTTCATGCCTCTTGGATGAGTTTTGATGGGTTAATTAATACATTATTAATAGCGACCGGGTTAAATTTGGTGTTCTAGAAAGTTGCAAATTTTCAAATTCTAAAAGCAACCCATTTCTTGTTTTGGTTTAAAACATCTCCAATTCCAATTTCATAAAGAATGGAGGCCATTTGATACATTATTTTAATGTATTTTGGTTGTGGAAAACACCTCCAATGGGCCAATTTACAAAGGAGGTACCTAAATTTTTATCGTTGGGTGAAATATTATTTAAAACCCATGTTTGAAACAATTGATTATGGCTGCACATAAAAAAACTCAGCTCCAGGGGTCTTTGTTTGCACGTAATGAAATTTCTTTGTTTGGCCTACAAGCGAAATTAAATTTTTGCCTAATTCTAATGTTTTTAAATGTTGATTTTTAAAAGATTTCAAAATGTTTTAAAATGATTTTAGGACAAATAAAACATTTTCAAATGTCTGTGAAGAAAGCAAGTTTAATTCTTTCTTTTGATTGGTTGAAGGCATGGCGCATGACAACACAACACAGCTCCATCGCCCATTGCCCGTTTTGGATTGAGAAGAAATTGCAAATCAACGATGCTTTGTGATGGAGTGATGGTATTTCATTGGGCTATTTATTTAATTTTCATTGGTAGAGGGAAGGTTTGAGACCTTTTCCAAAGTTTCCAATGCATTTTACACTCCATCAAATGGCGTTGTTTTGGAGAGGGCAAATTTAAGTAAATCGGCAATGGTAATGTGGGCAGAGATGGCTTAAATTCCATCGCCCATCACTGATTCAGACTCCCTTCATCTTTTTAAAGTAGTGATGGTTAAGTTTGAGCAATAGATTTCTTTTGAAGCATGACAACATTTAGGGCAAATAGAAAAAAACATTTTCAAAACTTTATTATTAAGCAAGTTATAATTCTTGTTTCATATTGGTTGGACAAACCTTTGAAACTTCACCACATTTTCATAGTAGCAAGCAAGCATTGCTCATCGCTATTTTGAATGGGGAAGGAGAGTTCAAAACAACGATGAATTGAGGAGTTGTAATGACTTTTCATTGGTTAGATTTGATTAAAGTTCCATTGGGAAAGCTTAATAATTTTTTATTAAGCAACAAATGGTGCACTCAAACCATTTTCATGACAATGCTCATCGTAGGTTGAAGTGAAAGAAAACATTCAAATCAAGGATAGTAATGGAGCAGCGATGAAATTTCATTGGGGAAGAAATGGGGCAGAAATGTGATTTATTGTTGTCGTTTTCTTATGTCTGGGCACAAATTTTGGGTGCCATGAATAATGGAAGGAGGTGAAAATAAAATGTAATCACATTTTTGTGTTTTGGGCATATTTTTAAATGCATTTGTAAGCTGCAAAATGCTCCTTTATGCTCTAGAAGGGTGCTTGAACCTTTTCTATTACTTGGGAAGCTTTTTTAGCAAATTCTTAGAGGTTTTTGAGTGCCTAGTAGTGACACAAAGGACCCAAATAAAGTGGAGATTGTGTGCAGAAAGCAAAATGGGTCTAAACAATGGAGAGTTTTAGTGATTAAAATGTAGGCATACAAAGAAATAGCAACTAGTGAAATTGGTTTCTACCTAGGGGTGTTATTTTTCACTTGCAAAGTGAAAATGAGGCCAAAAAATGGGATTTTACATGAAGGTAATTTTGTGCACGGGATTTTCAAATGAAGTGAAAGGAATCTTCTAAATGCCAGTTTGTTGCTGATCAATGGAGCTCAAATGTGTCATGTGTCAATGGTGGATTAATTTTAGGGCTTTTCTTTTTTCTTCTCCTTTCTCTTAAATGAGAAACTATTTCATTGTAGGGGGTTCCAAGTTCTCTAGGTTGAGGATATTGCAATTTTTGTGCATGGTTTTATCTCTAGAGTTAGGAGTACTTTAAATTTTAGAGTTTCAATGGTATAATCCATTTTTTGTTAATGGAAAGCAAATCAGTATGCAAATTATGATGAACAATGTCATACTGTAATGTCTCTAGAATGTATGCATTATATTTTTAATCAAAGTAATCAAGAATTATGATGGTTTTTACTACACATTTATTGTAATAGGTGTTTAGATTGTTGGCTCCTATTCAAAGAACGGGTTAAAGCGTGCTCTTAATTAAATACTGAATATAATGTATTACATTCAAGATCAAAAAGAATGTTGCAGATATGTCTTAAAGAGACCTCATTATTGTAAGGCAATGATGGCTTAATGGTCATTGGTTTTGTGTTTGGGCTATGTAGTGTAGAAAAATTCATACCTTTACATTTTCAGACTTAATTTGGACCTTATTTAGCATCCCTTGCATTAAATTCTCTTTAGGTCACTTATTATGGGCCCCTAAGACCCCTTTTTTGTGCATCCTGAGGTATATTTCAACTGTAAACCTGACCGAAATCCACAAACAACCTTTAATATTGGAAACCCACCTTTTAAAATGGAAAAATAAGCCTAGTGGGACCAAGACACCACCTAGGGCGTCTTAGTCTCGAGAGCTTTGTTTTTGAGAATTAAGAGTACGAAAATAAAAATATTTGATTTAATTTGGCATTTTGTCAGCCTTTGGGATCTAATAATCGGGTTATTAGATAGGAGTGACTATAAAAATAAGGTTCACATCCACTTTCACCTAGGTAAGTAAATAAGTGAGAAGTAAGAAGTTTTCACAAGAGAAAGAAGGAGAGTTTCAAGAAGCAAGTAATTGAAGTCTTGGAGGAGCCTTCTAGTGTTTTTGTAGGTTTTTCAAGTCCATTTTCTAGCCAAGATCTAGCATTTGCAAAGATTAATGATGGATGCCTATGGAGGATTATGAGAGATTCTAGGTTGGAGATGCAACTAGCCATACTTCCAAGCCTAAGGATTTGTTTCTTGAATGATTCCATCTTCCATTGTTGTTCTACTTTCTGCCTAAGGAAGATACATTTCATGTTTGTGGCTTATTAAGGTGATTTGAGATCTCCTTTGTAGGTCATTTTCATTTGCAACTTAGGAATTCTATTTGAACACATTTGAATAGGGTTTCCCCATGTTCTATCTTGCATAATCTTAGACACACTTAATATTAGGGCTCACACACATTTTCATTTTCAGATTTATGCATTTTCATCAAGATTTAATTACCAAACAAGGGGTTTGACCAAGGCAAACCCCCATAAACAATCAATCAAATTTCCTTTGTTTTGTAGCTTATTTATAGGTCCAGATCTGAAGATTTGGTGAAGAAGGAAGTGCAGAAATTGAACCTTAGGATCACCTTTCAAAGTTGAAAAAATTCAAATTGAGACTAAGTCAACAATAAGGGCGTTTTAGTCCTCCAAGTGGTATTTTGCAGAGATTCTTTGATATTCTATTTTGACATCTGAAGATTCCACATCTGCCCTGAAAAATAGTAGCAAGACTAAGACAACAGTAAGGGCATCTTTGTCCTCCTTAGCATATTTTGATCTAGCATTTTTTCATTTCCAAAATCCTTATCACATTTCCATACTTCCCAAGTACATACATCCTAGCTTGTTGTTACTTAATTTTGTCATTTGCATTCATTATTTAGCTTGCATTACTATGTTTTGTGAGTTGAGTATCAATTTGTCTTTTCCAAGCTTTTGCTTGGTGGTTGCTGATGGTGTTTTTATGCACTTCGCAACACAGGTAATACGTAGGTGCATTACCTCTCTTGAAAGACAATCTTCCACAATCAAATTGCAGAACACTACCCCAAGGTCTCTTGGATGTCAGGTAATGATGATGCTTGGAATATATCAGTTGATTGATGTTATTTGCTGGAATCACAAGGCGGCCTTGCAAGAGTTAAAGCTACATGAGAATCGGGTTTATGAATCGAAGTTCTTCAGATGGGAAATTATTGCACTTTGATGTAGGTTCAAACAACAGTTTTGAACTCCATTGTTCCGTCGAATTTGGCTTTACAATGTGCAATGAACCTTAGCATAGGTTGTTTCTAAAAAAAAGGAAAAAAGGGGAGGGAAGAGGAAAGGTTCCTGGACCTGTAACTATCGATGAATAGTGATCATGGAGGTTCCTACTATGGACAACTTCCTTAAATAGGATTTCACTTAATCAGAATTCTCACAATGTCATGAAATCTATGCTATCTTCTAAGGACTACAAATATTCATCATTCATTCACCATGTAAATGTGAATAAAGACAAAGTTTAAAGAGAAACTATGAAATTATAGTCTAGACTAACTTTACACAGTCACCTACCAGCAGCAAATGACTAAAAATATGGAGAAGGAAAGCATACACCCAACATAAAACTTCATAACCAAAGACAACACCACTAAATCTACTGAAGATAGCTAAAAGGGAAACTAGAACAACAAAGTAACTTTAAACTATAATTTTTACTAATGGGAGGAGAATCATGAAACATGTGGAGAAATCTAGAATACAACAATAAATCACTGTATTTTCTATTGCAATTTCTGCAACATGCCTTTACAACAGCTCAACTCTCTTAAAATGAGAGGAGGAGAGCCCTATTTATAGTTTTCAAAAAGAAAAATGAGTGGCCAAGATTCACTTTACACTAGGGTTTCATCTACCCCCAAATATATTACATTTTAAAACATCTTTTTGTCTTTTCCCTGTTTCGTCTTCTAGTGGCAGTACTATAGCAGTTTTGTCCTTTTGCTGATTGCTCTATGCTGCAACTATTCTTTTAGAAATTCCTCATCAATGACAGGGTTGCCCTCCTGCTTCTTCAAAGTTGCATACTCCACAAAGCTCAAGATCATTGGTTGAAGCTTGTCCACCTCCATGATATCAGATCGTAGCACCTGGTAACTCCATTCTTGGGAGTTGTTAACGAGCTTCTTCCAGTCGTCGTCATACTTGGCAGCATTGCTCCTGAAAAGCTCAGACTGGGCGAAGGCTCGAGTAGCAAAGCTCATGAAATCTGTGGTAACTTCAACTAACATCCCATTTTCCATGTTCTTTAAGAAATGAGGCTTTATGCTTTCTGGATTAATTTCAACAGTAGGCAGCTCATACCCCATCATCAGCTTGAGGTACCGAGCACAATCTCCTTTGGCCTCCTTGGCCCATTCGATATCCAGAACCACTCATTCCAGGATTTGCTCCAGCCTTCCCTTTCGATGATCAAAATATCGTTTCCACACATCCACTAACCAATGGTCATCATCCTTGAGGGCAAGGTCCTTTTTCGAAACCTCACTCGACAGCACGAGGATAGCCTTGATCTTTGGGTAGGCGGCTCTGTACTTTTTCGAGAACTCTTTGCAGATTCACCTCGTGCCCTCAAGAGTCCTCTGCACATCCAAGAACTTATTTGCTGTTCTGACAGCCAAGTTGATGCCTATGTTCCCCATGTCTAAGACCTGCCAGAACCAATTTTCTGTGGTCTTATCCAAATTCCTAGTTCTTTCCAGCTTATTGATTTTCTCTTGGGACAACAACTGCAGCAGGGCCGACGATGTGGTGGGTAGCTCATCCAGGGATGACCATTGTTGAATGTAGGTCATCAGATCAACCACCTGTGCTTTAAGTTCTTCCTTTGAAACCTTATCCTGTTGGATAAGGTGCACCACTATGGTGATTGATTCCTGGAGGTGGTCAACCTTCTGCTCCCTAATGGCCACTCCTAAGTCAATGGTGGAGATGTTATAAGTTACTCCTTGTTCTCCAACCACCGGCGTGGCTATTTGTACTGCCCTAGATCTGGAGGCATCAATGGTTAATTTCGATCTGATTCTTGGCCTTTTCTCCTTCTTAGTGCTTTTCTGTGCTTTGGCCAGTATTGCTTCTAGCCTCACCTTAGGATCTTTTAGGGCAGGAGTCTTTTGCCTAAGCTGGTTCCCTAGCCAATCGGGCATTTGGGGCCCCTCCTTGGGTGATTCACGTTGATCCTTGCTGCCCTCCACCCTAAGTTGAATGGTTTTGACAACAAGGGCCTCCTGCTCAATCCCTGCATCCTCCTTCTCCTCGTCGGAGTCTTGTATGAGCATTATACATTTGGTAGGAGACTTGGTGAGAAATTGCTTGTCGAAGGGATCTTCCCTTCCAGCATCTTTTTCTTCTTCATCTTGATCATACTCATGCTCCTCGGGCTTATCCTCTTGTTCATCTTCATGGAGGGATGCTTCCTCATCATGCTTCAGGGTTTGATCATGTCTTTTAGCTGGAGACCTATCGGTCTCAGTCTCCGGAGCAGCAAACCCTTCAAGCATAGGCTAACCTACAACCTCTTGGTCCTCGATCTCCTTGAGCTACTTGTTCCATTCTTCTTCAAGCTCTAGGCCAGCCATTTCTCAGATTAATTTTGTGTCTAGCTCCTTGCAGCTTTCACTGGAGGATTCATAGGCTACCTCATCAATCTCCCGGTGCTCGAACATCGGGTGTTCATGATATTCAAACTCTTCATCTTCGAGCCTCTTGGTAGCCTCTAGCTGCCATCGCTCGAGCTCATCCGGGATCCACATTGTCGCCTCCATTCTAGGTGGTTCGGTAGGGGGAGGGAGAGCTTGAGTGTTAGCCATAGCCTTGGCTATTATGGCTTGCACTACTAAATTTGTAAGCATCCCCAAAAGCTCGGAAGGCACGTTCTGCATATACTTTACAAAGGACTCTAGGAGACTGAGGATAAGCATTGCAACAGTTGAAGTGGATGGAAGGGAAGGAGACATAGAAGATGTCAAGACTGGTAAGGTCATGGCAGAGGACGAATCCACCGATATGACCTGCACGATCAGAGAAGTGGAGGCAAGGTGGATAGAGATGTCCACCGACAAAGAGGAAACAGATACTGCAAGCGAAGTAGGTGGGACAATGGTAATAGTAGCAACAATTGCATTAGATGGAGACCTTGGCGAGTCAGCCTCTTCCTCTCTACCCTCCAAGAGTGAATCTTCAGGTATTGTAGGAATCTCTACAACCCCGACTGTTTTTCTTTACTTTTTGGAAGGCTCGCTCTCTGAAGCCTTCTAAGCATAAACCTTTGGGTTAGGCAACAGATCACTAGCTTCTTTTGTCTTCTTAGTTTTGATAGATGATGGGGATTTGGAGGTTTCCCCAGTTGTAGCAGCAGCCACCCCACCATCAGAGCCACTTGGGTCACTTTCGAGTCCCTTAAATGTTAAGGCAACTCCCTATTGCTTCAGTAGGGCCACTTGTTGGTTGATCCACACCTTCATTCGAAACTCCACATACTTGGTGAGTATGTCAAGGTCATCAACCTCTTGCTCGTCCCAATCAATCATAGGTAGCGGTAGGTTGGCGATGACACTATATCCCAGATCGATCACCATGCTCTCATCTTCTTCAAGCTGATCCGGAACCGGACACAAGTTCACTCTTCGCACATAGAGGGCAGTCATGCGCATATAGTGTCGTAACCGTACTTCAAGATCGTCTTTGTAGTCGGCCCATAAATCCTCAACATTGTGGAGGTGGGCATACTCAGGTCCTAGTGCCTTTTCGATATGACCATATGGGTCCATTCGTGGCTAAGTTGTCTATTGCCTGAAGTGATACTCAGCCAACTCTTTCTTTGAATTACCTGCACATTGGGAGGTATGAATTTTGTACATTCCTTGGCCAAGGCTGATAGGAGAAGGTGTCCCTACCAGATGCTTGCTGCTCAGAACATTGTGAATGTGTCATAGCTACCAAGTCAGCTCCAATAGTATGATCTGGTCATTGGGGTACTGGAGCAGCTTGTTCGGTCTTTCCATGAATCTTTGGGCGCAAATGTAAGTGAACTTGGGGAATTGGATATACAGGAAGGCGTAATGCTTGAGGAGGGCTTTGGCACTATGGGAGACTCTTCTCTCGAAATCTCCTCCAAGTAGCTGGATGATGTAAGCAATGAATGTGTCATTTACCCTACAGTAGTCCCTCTTGAAGTTTCTGTATTGCAGCTGAGGATACCTATCATAGGGTTTAAGTTCCCTCCCTGGTGCCTCATTGGGCATTGCAGTCAATCCATGGTAATTTCGTCGATCGACGAGCGAATAGACCAGATAGGATGTTATATAGAATTTTGATGTCTTCTTGACACTGATAAATTGCTTGTGGAAGCAATTGCTGATTATTTCCCCCCAATAAAAGGCAATGTCACTCTCATGGAGGATTTGTTCCACAAAGTACAACATCTATTCTTGGAAGAAGGCCCATTACTCTGCTCAGTAGGGTAACGAGGTCGTGGTAATCCTCGAAGAAATCACTGCGAAAGAGCTCTCGAGGGACTTTTCTAGCACTGGCCCTCTTATCCTTCAACCAATATTGATTAATTAGTTTCTTGCATTTCATAGGATCTTGATCCCATAACACCTTGCATTCTTCTATAGTTGGGTCTCCATGCTTTCAAAGGCGGGGATGTGGAAAGTTGTAGTTATCCCAAGAGGGGACATATCTGCAAGGATGTTTCCATCTCTATCCACTATAGTTATGGTTTTAGGTTGATATGCTTCCCGAAATGCCATTACCAGCTCGGGGGCCACCAAAGCTGGTGGGAAGCTTGCAGCCCTGCCAAGTCCGCTGCTTCTTATTAACTTTGCATTTTTTGTTTTCGGGTCCACCTTGACCCTCCGTGTAAACTTGTCAATATCGACATGCCCGATATTGGTATCTGTGATGTCCCTCCAAAGAGTGGTGATTCTAGAGTGCAATGGCACCCCCTGGAATTTGTACCTCATTTGATTTTTGTCCTCCTTGCCTCGAGGTGCTTTGGCAGTTCCTTTTCCCTTTTCCTTGGCAGCACCAGAGGCCTCTGCATCGGATTCCATAAATCTTGCACAAAGAGACTTGAATTAGCAACATTATTATGGAAAAGTTGCCTCAGGAAAATCCCTGCACATCAAGGTTAGATCCACAATCATCATTCATATTTGGTAAACACCCAACACCTAATGAAAAACATCATAAGGAAGCAAAACAGGCAATCCGGGTTCCCAGGGCTAGAATTCCCTTGGCAGAATGCCATTTAGAAGGGAAAACGAGGCAAGGCACTCTCGATGACTTTTCCAGTCTTGGATTTGTTCAATGAAAGGCTGGCATGGAAGAAGACCAAATTTTAGGAAGTGGATTGAAGTTCATTTTAGATTTGGAGGTCATTTGAGCCCTCATTTAGGTGTTCAAGTTTCAATTGTAGGAAGGTCGTTTTGGAATGGCGTAGGGAAGATGACACTTGGTGCCAAGCTCTGGAGTTCGGGTTGACGGGGTCGGGAAGTTGTCACAGGACAACAGTGCAAAACGGCGAAATGCAAGTGGCAATCCGGGGATAGAAGTCCGAAGGGTAATCCTTGGAGACGAATTCATCAGTTAAGAAAAGCCCGACGACAAACCAAAGGTCGAGGCCCGGAGGCCGAAAAGATGGTTAGGTTTGGCTGTTTGGAACAGTGAAACTAGAACATAATCCCAGAGGCAGAATTCTGGAGTGTAGAGTCCGGATAGCGTCTGGAAGTTTCATTTTCAGTTTAGATTTTATGTGGTGAAGGGGTGACCGGGGTCTGGGAGTTGGAAGGACGTCCCGGGATAGCCGTGCAAAACGGCGAAGGCGACATAGAATTCCAGACACGAAATTTCGAAGGTCGGAGTCCGACGACAACTTGGACGTTTGGTATTCCTACAAGTTTTTAAGATGGATATCACTCGCTCGGGGTCTGAGGGTCAGGAAGACGCTCGGGGAAGGCCGTTTAGAATGACAGAGGCACAACGGAAACCTGAGAAGGGAATTTCGGTGGCCAAGACCCGAGGCAAGTTTGGTTTTGTTTATAGATTTATGATGGACTTTGCAAAGTCAAGGTTTGAGGTCCGGAAGGTCGTTAGGAGTCTGCCATTGGGAATGACAAAATGGACATGGAAATTGGGGAACAAAAATCTAGACATCGGAGTTCGAGGTGAGGTTTGTCGTCAGACCAAAATTTTGATTAAGTTTTCAGCGGCCGCGGAGAGGTCCGAGCCCAAAGGATGCAACCGCCTACTCCAAAGAACAATGGCGGGGAGTCAGGTTCCGACCTCGAATTTGATGGTTTCAATTATTGATTTTCCCACTTCCAACTTGTGGGTTTCTAGGTTGGGGCACTACCTTACCGAATTTTAGTTCATTTTATCATTTTTACTTGATTTATACCATGATTTTGAAGAAAAAGAGATAGGGCATGCAGACGGCGGACATACCTCGAAACCCCGAAGAAGACTTCTGCTTAATTCATGAGGAATGACAAAGCAGAGGTTCGGGTGCGACGATGGAAATTGCTGGGGTAGGGCTATCTTTTTCAATCACTTATGTCATGTGAAAATGATAGTTGAAAAACTTGTTTATATAACCCCCAGTGCCATTAATATGCAATTGAATGCCCGATACAGTGACAGGTGAGGTAGTTGAATTCAAATTTCCTAGGCAGTGGTGGGTAATCCGGGGTCCGGGAAGATGCCGAGTCACGACCGTTTCAAAAATCTGCCAAATGAAATGCAAACAATGACGGAAGCTTCGAGGTCTGGGTTCCAGAAAGACGGAAGTTGGCGGCCGTTTGGAATGACAAAGTCCAAAGAGAAACCTGGGAAGGGAATCCCAGCAGGTCAGACCCGAAGGATTGGAAAGACTTCACGCAGCTGCCGTTTGGAACGACAGAACCAAAACAGAAACCCGAGAGGGGAAACCCGAGGGTCTAGGCCCAGAACGAGCCACAAACATCAGAAAGGCTGATGGACAAGAAAAACCTAAAATGGCTTAAGATTTAGCAATTTTCCAAGGGGAAAAATTTGGTCAAACTTAAAATGTGACTTTTGAGAATGTGTTGACCTTTTAGGGTGCAAAAATGGGCACACAAAACAAGGCAAAGTAAGAAGACCCGACAAGCAAAAGAGGAAAGAGAGGGTCCTCATTCTGAATGGGGCATGTGTGCAATAGGCACAACAATGGTGAACCTTTCAAAGCCTAAGGAATCTTCCTAGGTCTCCCTTGTTGAGAATTGAGTCACCTTTGTGTTGATAGTCAATCCAATTTGGGATCCTAGGTTTCCTTGGATGAACCATTCCCCGTATAAGGAAAAATCGAGGATTAGGGATTCCCTTCTTGTATTGTGAGTCCCTTTTCCTCCAAATCATTTTCCCATAGTTCATTTTGGTGAACCCGACATTTTGTACATTCATTTTTTCTGATTTGGAGTTCACTAAGGTCCTAGATCTAAGTGGCATTCATTCTTACATTGCATCTTGCATTAGTGAAAGTGCATCTAGGGTTTCTCACATTTTCATTAGTGAAAGTGCATATAGGTTGCATTTTTTCTTTCTTGCATCATCTTATCTCATTGTAAAACTGTAAAGTGCATTGTTAATTACCTTAATTGCATTTAGGAACATTGTTATTGCATTCAAAATTGAAAAAAAAATTGGATTCAACTTTGCATTCAATTGCTTGTCATTAGTCACTTTTTGTTGCATTCATTTGCATAGTTTTCTATTTCTAAACATCAGGTCCCTGAGTAGGCAACCTAGGAACACTATTAACAACTTAGATTTTGCTATTTTTCTAAAAAACCCCTTACCGGGACTAAAACGCCCTTACTAGTGTCTTAGTCCCTATGTGGGTTTTTGGCTTAGAACCTTGTCTATATTGTTTTCTTTTTGTTCCAATTTTTGAAACCTCCAAATTTCATCAGTAGGACCAAGATGCCCTTGTTGGCATCTTAGTCCTTGTGGAGTTTGAGATTGCAATTTTTAGGGTTAAATAGTGAATTTATGTGCTTCTATTTGTTGTAGTTACTTTGTTGTTTCAAGTTTGTCAATTTACTATTTCATGCATTTTCATAGTTTACAATTGATTAATAAAGATAAATTATTGTACTTTCATTTTGCTAGACGTAGACTTCATTTTACATTCATTAGAAAATCAAAACACAAAAACCAAAAATATTAAATCTAAACAAACATACATTTATGTTTAGTATGTCAAAACCCTTTTTCCATGTTAGCATAACCCTCAAGCCTTTTAGTAGTGATGACTTTGATATGTTAGATGAAGCCCTTGAGGAATTCATCTTGCAAGGATCATCCACTAAGGCTTGTTCAAACAAACCTAAACAAAGAGAAGTAAATGTCATCAACCTCAACTTATCCTTTATCCACCTTCAAACAAACCTCAACCTACAAACAAACCTTTCCTTATCCTTGAATCACCTAAGAACAATGTGTCGCAACAATCAAGTTATAATACTATTGCTCATACATTTAACACAAGGAATAATAGATAACCTCAACCTAATCCCATCTTGTTACCATTTCCTAATCCTATATTGCTTAATGCTCCTCGTTTACCATCTTATAGTGGCAATGAGTATGATCTTTTTGAGCAACCTAAGAATACTCCCACTAAGATTTCCTTATGGGATCTTATTCAAACTTCACCTAGTTACCACACCATGCTTCAAATAGCTTTGCAACAAGTTGTGGTTCCCCCTAGTGCAAATCCAACTGATGTAGCAGCTCTCATTCAAGGAATGAGTGTGGTTAACATCGATATTACCTTTCACCAAAATGAGTTACCTCCCTTGGAAGTGCAAGAAAAATGAAGCATTCATGACAATAGCTAACCATAAGATGGTAGGGATTGAGTTTACCCTTGTTGATAATGGATTAGCTCTCAATGTGTGTAGTATAAGTCTTTTGGATAAACTTCGCATAGACAAGTCACAAATTCAACCTGATTCCTTATCATTTTGAGGATTTGACAACATAGGAAAGAAATTTCTTGGAGTAATCACTTTACCAATTGTAGTTGGAAAGGCTATCTTACAAACTCCTATTCATGTTATGCCTCATGAACTTTTGTATAACCTTCTTTTAGGAAGACCGTGGATTCATGAGATGCATGTTTTTCCTTCAACTCTTCATCGCATAATGAAGTATGTTTACAATAATAAGGTGTACAAAGTGGAAATTGATCTCGAGCCTGAAAGTTTCTTACAAGTAGAAAAAGGAACATCAAGTCCTCTGAAAACATTAATTCAAACCTCAAAGATAGAACCTCTAACAACTACACAACAAGAGACTGGAACAACATTGAAATTGTTGGAAGATGATTGGGGTTCGTTGGATTTCACATCTTCATTCTTGGGAGAATACAAAATCAACAAAAATAGTGAAGAACAAAAAGGGAAAATAATAATATCAATGTAAAAAAGTGTTTCAAGAATGAATTGAATATCTCTCTAGTCCTCTGATATTACAACCAACAATTCAAGGTAAACCTTTTAATATTTATATATCAACATCGGCCCTTGCTCTCACAACAATGTTGGCTCAGAAAGCTAATGATGATAAAGATCATCATGTTTACTACGTTAGTCAAACATTAATTCATTACGAAACCTGATACACTCCTTTGGAGAAACAATACTTGGATGTTGTGTTTACCACTAGTAAATTGAGAGATTACTTGATTAATGTCGAAGTGCATGTGGTAACCAAGTTTGATCCTTTGAAACATATCTTTAACAAAACTAATTTATTAGAATGCCTCACAAAATGGGTTATGATGTTAACTAAGTTTGATCTTGAATTTTTCACACAAAAAGCAATTAAGGGATAAGCCTTAATCGACCATTTATTCGACGCTCCTTCACCAGTAGCAACGTAAAACATAGAATCCTTCCTTGATGAGAATGCGTTAGAAATTGAAATTGAGACATGGGAGTTATACTTTGATGGTTCAAAATGTAGAATGGGCTCTAGCATAGGGATTATATTAATCCCGCCTTCTGGAAAGCCTATTCATTTGTCATACTGATTAAAATTCCTATGTACCGATAATATAGCTGAGTATGAAGCTTTAATTGTTGGAATATGTGTAGCTCTTACACAAGGAGTCTAAAATATTAAGATATTTGGTGACTTGCAATTAATTATTAAGAAAATAAACATAACATATCAAGCAAAGCATGATAAGTTATCAAAATATAAGGATCTCATGATGACTCTTTTAAAGAGTTTTGAGTCGTATACCATTGATAACATCCTGTGAAAAGATAATCGACATGCAGATGCAATGGAAAGTGTAGCTTCCCTTATATCTCTTGATGACACCTCAACTGATTTCAAATTCATTGTCCATATAGTTATTTGAAAGACATTACCTTTCTTGAGCCAAAAAATAAAAGTATCACTCTCGTATTCAAAAATTTGCATCTAGATATATCATTCTGGTGGACATATTATATAAAATTTCCTTTAATGGATTTCTTCTTAGGTGTCTTAAACAAACCAAAATCCCTATAACACTTGAAGAAGCTCATGCAGTGCTTGTGGGGGGCATTTTGGAAGAATATCATTAGTTCAAAAGCTAATTCATATAGGATATTATTGGAAAAATATGGAACAAGATTGCTTCAAATACGTTAAGAAATGTCACAAATGTGAAGAGCATCAAAAGTTAATTCATGCTCCTACCTTTGAGCTTCATGCATAAGCTCCTATTTGGCCATTCTCGGTATGGGCTTTGGATATTATTGGAAAAATATCTCCATCTTCATCCATTGGACATATGTTTATAATCATGACAATGGATAATTTCACGAAATGGGTAGAAGCCATTCCCTTGCGCTCAACAACCACCGATGTAATATTTCATTTCATATTGGAACACATTATTGCTCAATTTGGACTTCCTTCCATGTTAGTTTTAGATAATGGGTCACCATTTAAGAATAAGATGTGAAGAAGTTATTAGAAACATTTAATATACAACATCGATTTTCAATGCCTTATTACCCACAATCTAATGGACAACCTGAATCAACTAATAAAACTATCGAACAAATTCTAAGAAAAATAGTGAACAAACATAATAAAGACTGGCATACACAATTAACATATGTGTTATGGGCTTATCATACTAGTATCAGAACTTCAATGGGAAACACACCTTACAACCTTGTTTATGGTGCTGAGGTAATTATTCCCTTGGAGTTAGAGATTCCCTCCTTAAGAATCTCTCTTTAAGGGCTAATTGACAACAATACTTATAGGGAACAATGATTACACCAACTTGAAATTCTCAATGAAAGGCACATCGACGTCCTCAAACATCTTCAAGCTTACCATCAAAAAATGCAACAAACTTATAATAATCATGTCATCCCTCATTCATTCAACAAGGGTGATTTGGTGCTATACAAAAATCAAAGAAATATCAATGCTAACCCGATAGAGAAAGGAAAGTTTAGCCCTAATTGGTTAGGACCTTATGTAGTTGAAGAAAGCTATGGGTCTAGAGCATACCTGGTATCCAAAATGGATAGTACACCTCTTCAGGAACATATCATTGTCGTGCATTTGCATCGGTATTATACCTAGCCTTTTTGAATAGGATAAGTTTTAAAGTAGTGTTGTTAGAGTTAATGGGTAGTATTCCATTGTCTCTCAAACTTTCTTTGTTCCTGCACCTAGTTTTTTGTGTCTTGAATAATAGAATAGTGGGTCCAATTTGATTTTGGGTTCTTACTTTAGGTATCATGCTATTCAAACCTTATGGTATATGCTATGTTAGATTAAATCCTTATTTGCATTTAATATTCTACAATTAAATCATGAGTGCATCTAATTTAGCATAACATACTACCTCATAAATCTAAGAAAGATTAAGAAAAGACATGTTAGATCATGGAGATATTTATTGAATAGTCTAACAGAGATTATTTAATAAATCACATTGTCATATAACATATAAATATAAAATTCAAAGATGCTCATATATATATCAAAAGTTTTAATACATCTCATCAATAGTACAGTGCCACTATGGCCTATGACTGCTAGATCCCTCAGGATCTAGTGTGCACACTCGTAGAGAGATAGTGGTATGTGATCGGGATCTACTCATGATATCTATCTCCTGCATAGCATGTAGTGCCCCGCGTGCTTCACCCTTGTGTATCAGTGCATCCACACACTCTCACTCTAGCAGTCTCTATCAGCTTGGGTTCTAGCATTCTCTCTTTGTAGCTGCTCAACCTCTGACTGTAAGATAGCTACCCGAGCCTCCTCCAAATCAACCTCCAATGTTGATACTCGATCAATGCACCTAGATACGCTATCAAATGCTCCCTTGTGCCTCACATAAGGCTCGAATAGGTCCATGCATTGCACCATGAGCTATGAGGGCATGAAACCTGCAATAGTAGCCTCATCTGTAGGAAGGGGTAGCACTATCTCAGTAGCTACATGTTGGAAGAGGTCCTCAAGATCTACCACATGCCCTACAAGATAGAAATCATAAGAATAATTAGTATGCATCATCATAATATATATATACATGAGAATGATATACATAAAAACATAAAGCATAACAATAAATATCATCACCTAGGTCTGCGACATGATCCATAGGAATCTTAAACTCCCTACTGCTCTCCCCATGCTCTGGGACATTGCAACATGCAGATTGTAACCTCATAACCCATGTGGGAACTATATCTCTCCACTCGGGTCTAGGACTAGCTCCGCCTCTGTCACTATCCTCACTCATAGGTTGACTCTACTCATCCTTTGTCTCCTCGCTATCCTCGTCTTCCTCATAGTCACTGTCCTCCTTTGACTCCTCATCCCCATCTAGAAATAGGTCTACTAGATCTATCCCCCTACTTGGCTCTCTATCCTCCTCCCCATGATCTGGTAAAGGTCTTGCAAAGCCCATAGGATAACCTATAGGAAAGATAGATCTTGGCCGAATCACCTCCCACCACTCATAATACTCCTTTATCATATCAATGTAGCCAACATCGAAGACTAGGGGCATGTCTATAGCCCCCTCTTCTGCATCACTGAGGACAACATCGTTTGTTGTCGGACGTTTAAGGTCCCCAGGTCTACGGGTGCTCCGTACTGACCATCTGTATGATTGTCATAGTTGTGGTAATCTCTGTATCTGCCCAAACTGTCTCATGATATGATCCAAGTAGAAGGGTCTCACTACGTGATCACATCATCCCTCTGTAATCATCTCATCTATCCTGTAATGTCTAGCTAGAAGAGCTCCATAAGATAAGGTATTGATACAATATCCTCCTTCCTCATCCTACCAAATATGACCCTCCAAAATAGTACATCACCATTCTGCCACGCCTGTCTAAGTGGATAACTAAAGGCCCATGGATATTCCACCGCAGTGGCAATCAAAAATCCTCCCGGTCTGGTACAAGTAATGTGCTCCAAGCACCAAGTCTATAGTAAAGTTTAGTGAAGCATGTTGTTCACCTCTCCACAGGTAAACTGACCCAAGTCATAATATAGGTGCGCCAGTATGCTTTGACCCCATGCAAATACGATGTGGTAGTGCTCCATGTCTTAGATCATGTGCACTAGTCCACCCTCTAGATGTGCCTCACGACCATGGGAACTAGTACGAGTGCTACTGTGTAGATCATGATGCATTTGACGAGTGGTGATCGTGCATGTAGAAGCCATGCAAGATCGATGTGCGGTCCTATGACTCTATAACGAACAGGTCTCCCTAGGCAATACTCGATGTCAGACTGCATGTCCTCAAAGCTCTTTCCATGTTCTATAAAAACCCTCTAACCTTGGATGGGCAACTATAGTATCCGATGTACATCCTCCAATGTGATAGTCATCTCTCTTATCAGTAAGTGAAATGTGCAAGTATTTGCATCCCATCTCTCTCCCAGGGCCATCATCATGGAATCATGATATCACATTGCTAGGGAGAGATAGGCCTAGTAGAGGCATGTCTCCTTGAGGATCTACACGTCCTCCTCAAGTAGCTGATCGACTAGCTCTCGTATATGGTTGAACATTTGGCTGCCTAGGTGCTAGCACGATCGAGGTGCATTCTGGCATAGAAAAGAAGAAAAATATCATTTAAAACATCTTAAAAACTTAAATTTGTGCTTTAATGGTAAAAAAGTGTGCTAAAGTTGCTCTAGAATATCTCAATTAAGGGTTCTAAACACTTTATTCCTTAACTAGGACACTTCGCAACAAAGTGGGACACTTTGCAACAAAGCGGGGCACTTTGCCACAAAGCGGGGCACTTTGCCACAATCTAGAAAAATGAAAGAAAATCACTCTCTAGAATCTAAATTCATTTAAAATTTTCATAAAAACATAATAAATTAATTAAATCAAAGTATAAAGAAGGAAAAATCTACTCACTATAGGCTGCAATTCATCCCATGCAACCACCTCCCATAGTAGCTCAATCTGTAGACGTGTGGATGGGCATATGCTCAGCATGATGGATCACTCTACTCCAAGCTCACTTTGAAGAAAAAAGATAAAAGATAAAATGAATATGAATTACCCTCCCTTTATCTTTATATACATACATTTTTAGGTCACTTTTTGTTAAAAAGAAAAGAAATACTTTTTATTTAAACTAACATATTAGGAGCCAACAAACTCCATTTTCGATGCCATCTATTGCATTGGAATTGTGGTTCCACTCCCATTCTCATCAAATGTCTATCATCAGGTGGCATGGTACTTGGAAATTCCCTATGATGGACTTGTACAGTTCGATGTGGCTGGATTGCTACCTTGATTCCACCTCTATAAAGAAAGAGAAATCAAGGGGGGCATACATCCACTCGTGAATTCAATTTGCTAAGCAAGTTAGATAAGAGTATTATTTTTGAGATACTAATGAATTTGTGATGTAGGATGTGGCTCCTAACATTGTGGTTTTTCAGGTATCTACAGTGGTGGCTTCATTCTCCCTAATGAATCCATATGCGTATCCTTCTATAAAGTTACTTATTGAAGTACTTTAGCTTGCACATGCACATAGTGTCATATGGGCACTAAAGTGGGGGCTAAATGTAGTGTAGAAAAATGCATACCTTTGCATTTTCACACTTAATTTGGACCTATTTTAGCATCCCTTGCATTAAATTCCCTTTAGGTCACTTATTATGGGCCCCTAAGACCCCCTTTTTGTGCATCTTGAGGTATATTTCAATTGTAAACCTGGCCAAATTCCACAAACAACCTTTAATCTTGGCAACCCACCTTTTAAAATGGAAAAATAAGCCCAGTGGAACCAAGATTCCCTTGGTGGTGTCTTAGTCTCCCTTGGTGGGACCAAGATGCCACCTAGGGTGTCTTAGTCTTGAGGGATTTATTTTTGAGAATAAAGAGTGCGAATGAAAATATTTGATTTAATTTGTCATTTTGTTGGCCTTTGGGATCTAATAATCAGGTTATTAGATAGGAATTCCTATAAAAGTAAGATTCACACCCATTTTCACCTAGGTAAGTAACTAAGTGAAAAGTAAGTGAGAAGTAAGTAAGAAGTTTTCATAAGAGCAAGAAGGAGGGTTTCAAGAAGCAAGGAATTGAAGTCTTGGAGTAGCCTTCTAGTGATTTTGCAGGTTTTTCAAGTCCATTTTCAAGCCAAGATCTAGAATTTCCAAAGATTAATGATGGATGTCTATGGAGGATCATGAGAGATTTTAGGTTGGAGATGCAACTAGCTATACTTCCAAGCCTAAGGACTTGTTTCTTGAATGATTCCATCTTCCATTATTGTTCTAATTTCTTCCTAAGGAAGGTACATTTCATGTTTATGGCTTATTAGGGTTATTTGAGAGCTCCTTTGTAGGCCGTTTTAATTTTCATCTTAGGAATTCTATTCTAACACATTTGAATAGGGTTTCTCCATGTTCTAGCTTGCATAATATTAGACACACTTAAGATTAGGGCTCACACACATTTCCATTTTCAGATTTATGCATTTTCATCAAGGTTTAATTACCAAACAAGGGGTTTGACCAAGGAAAACCCCCATAAACAATCAATAAAATTTCCTTGTTTTGTAGGTTATTTATAGGTTCAGATGTGAAGATTTGGTGAAGAAGGAAGTGCAGAAATTGAACCTCAAGATCACCTTTCAAAGTTCCAAAAATTCAAATCAGGACTAAGTCAACAGTATGGGTGTTTTAGTCCTCCAAGTGGTATTTTGTTTCGACATCCAAAGATTCCACATCTTCCCCAAAAAATAGTAGCAAGACGAAGACAACAGTAAGGGCATCTTTGTCCTCCCTAGCACATTTTGATAGCATTTTTTCATTTCCAGAATCCTTATCACATTTTCGTACTTCCTCGGTACATACACCCTAACATGTTGTTACTTAATTTTGTCATTTGCATTCATTATTTAGCTTGCATTACTAGGTTTTGTGAGTTGAATATCAAGTTGTTTTTTCCAAGCTTTTGCTTGGTGGTGAACCCTTCAAAGCCTAAGGAATCTTCCTAGGTCTCCCTTGTTGAGAATTGACTCACCTTTGCATTGATAGTCAATCCAATTTGGGATCCTAGGTTTCCTTGAATGAACCATTCCCCCTATAAGGAAAAGTCAAGGATTAGGGATTCCCTTCTTGTATTGTGAGTCCCTTCCTCAAAATCATTTTTCCCATGGTCTAGGCTATTACCAGATGGGTTATTTTATTTTGACTCTGTTATGGACAAGGAATTGGTCTAGTATGTTTCTTTTATACAAACCTTGGAAGGAATCACCACTGAAAAACTTAATGAATCTTTCCCATATCCATGTTTAACTTATTTCTAGTTTTTTGTATTTGGATGGAGATTAAAGAACACATAGGTTATGATTTTCTGTTGTAACTTATTTGTGTGCTTTATATGAAGATTTCTTTTAATTTATTTGTTCTCAATTTGGATTCAAGGTGCAAAGGGATCATTCCTGAATGTAATGAATTGTATAAAACCCTTTATACATTCATCTGAGAACCATCCACATGCTATAAATTTGCAATGTATTATTCAGTGCAAGTTATATTATATGAGAAGATCTTGAAAAGGAATGTTCACCCTCTCGAGTCTTATGGAGCTCAAAGTGAAGAGGGTTGATTATAGCCTTGTTCATCGGACTTTCTTATCCTTGATGTGATGATAGTGTTGAAACTTTGTCTTAACCCATTGATTCATTGGTTTTAGGCATTTTGTTTTACCTTAGGATTAGGGGTTACAAGAAAAAACACCAATAGGCCCTTCTAAACTAAATGGACTTAATGGTGCCTTATGTAGGGTGTTGTAAAGTATATCTTTACGCTTTCACACTAATCTAGGGCTTTATTAATTAATTGAGGTTAATTTTCCTTAATTTGCCCCTTTAATTCAAATCCAAGCCTAATTAATTAAAAATTTCAAGAGATAAAACCCATTCATAAATGCCATTACACAAAACTTAATTTTAGAAGGTGTGTGTCCTAGGTTAGTGACCTAGGACCCATTTTCTACATGGTGAATGGGTCCTCTCTAGGTCTTAGGACCCTATTTTTACATAACATTTCACATTGTTCGAAGTGTGTGCTAGGTAAGTGGCCTAGGGCCCATTCACCGTATGGCGAATGGGTCCTCACTTAGGCCTAGGACCCCTCCTTGAAATATGTTTTTGGTGGTATTTTAATGATTTCAAATCCATGATTTTATGTCAGCTTGTGATATTTGAATTTCAGGAATTAATGTTAAGATATGTATAAATACAAGGTTATTTCGCTATGTTCATCCTAGTATTTCAAACTAGATCTTCATAAGCAATCAAGAGTAATTTCACAATAGAAACTTCTAAGGCATTCAAGAGAAGATTATGGAAGGTTATTACAACAATCAAGATCCCGATATCATGTCAAGGATGTAATGCATCATGTATGTTGTTGAGCTAATGTGTTGATGTAGCATTCAATATCTATCAATCATATCAAAGGTATTGTTTCACATCAAGTTCATGATCAATATCTACATTCATTGAGGCCAATTCATGCTAGATTGTAGATTTTTCCAAGGTTTCAATTAAGGTGTGGTGAGTTGTGACATTGCATTTTGTTCATTAATCATTCCTTTATGCATTGTTTCACTTCAAGGTTTAATTACCAAAATGAGATTTGACCAAGGAAAACCCCTATTTCCTAACAAACAACATTTTTCTCCTCTTTGATGTGTGATTGCAAGTTTTAGGTTGAAGATCATTTGGAAAGAAAAATTGAAAAAGTTTTCAAATCACGGAAATTAAGCTAGAGGTTTTATTTCTGGTTTTTCAATAGTGCCTGACAAGAATTTGGGAGTCCAGAATGAGAAGAACAAAACCCAGAAATAGATTTCTCGGAGCCCTAGTCAGGACCCCTTCACCATAGGGTGAATGAGTCCTCAATGAGATCCAGAAAAACACTTATTGCAACATGTACACAACATTTGACCCTCTTAAAACTTGCATTTTGACTGTTATATGAGTTAAATTTATTTTTTGTTACTCATTTGTACATCATAGCCCACATATTAAATGGAAATATAGAAAAATTGGGTTCATTATCCTTTTCATTTTGGTGAGCCCCATTTTTAGATGTTTCATTATGGTGAACCCAACCTTTTGAGCATTGTAGTTTTCTAATTTTGGAGTCTATTTTCATCCTAGATTTATATCTTGCATTCATTAGCATTCATTTGCATTGAATTAGGTCTCATTTAGGGTGTATATTTTGCATTCAAATTTGCATTGCAGCTAGGTTTTTTAGGATTGCATTGTTTGCATTCTTTAAATTTGAAAAAATACAAAAAAATTAGTCATCTTGCATATCATTTACATCATATAAACTTGCATTTGAAAATCAAAACAAAATTGCATATCAAACTAGGTCTTCTAGATTATCATTTTATCACATTTTGCAATTGCATTTCACATTAAATCTATAGAAAACTAAAATTGAAACTTGTTGTAACAAACCCGAATCTGAAAACCACTGGAAAACATTTAAAAATCAGTAAAAATCCATTTCAAAAACATCATCTAGGACCCATTCTCCATAGGGCGAATGAGTACCTGATTAGGTCATAATTTGCATTTTTAGGCATTAAAAAATTCATTTATGTGCTTTTGTTTGTTGTTTTCATATTTATGTTTCTATTTATTGAGTTTTTGTTTTATCAATCTAATCATATCTAGCTTAATTTGATAAATTTAGTGCATTGTATGATTTCAAAATTGCATTTACAAGACTTCATTTTCAGATTGTTGCATAGTGTAATTAGAAAATTACCTTTTTTAGAATCTAAAAATTGTATTTACACATTGCATTTCATTTTAAGCCTCTTTCCATTTTGGGTATGTACACTAAGTTTGTGAAACTTGTATTAGCTTTACAACTTGGTGTCATATCAAAAATACTATTGTGAGATGTAGTTCGAGGCTCATTCCATCCCATGATACACCATTCACCGTGGATCTTGGGATTTCTAACTCTCTTTCTAATAGTGTTGATAATCAATCCCCTATGGATTATAACATGCATACCACATTTCCCATGACTTCCCTTTCTAAAACCAATGTGCATGATGTTAACAAAACCATCCCTACCATGACTAGTTATACTCAAGCTTTGGGGTATACCCAAAGCCAAGGTGGAACTTCAATTCCTCCTTCTACAATACCCATCTCCATTCCTACATACACTAGTACTCAAGTTACCACAACCATTCAACCTACTAGCAATGTCAACACTTCCTTAGGTATCTCCATAGGGAATCCTTCTACCTTTGTGCATTCACATACCATATCTCCTCAACCATCCTCCTTCACAAATTTACAATTCACTTTCCCTTCGCATACATACACCACTCCACCTTATTCCCCTCCACCTTATAATAATAACAATGACGATATCCTTAACACACTTTTGCAAACCATGCCATCCCTTCAATAACAAGTAATAGTTCCCTAAGTCAAAAAAACAATGGTCAACCTTCACAATACATAAAAACCAACTTGTTATCCCTAAAGATAGTGGGAACACCAATGCCACAAGGTATAGAGGTTCCTAGATTTGAGAAATATGATGGGAAAGGAGATCTTGTTAGCCATGTTTCCACTTACATAACCCTATGTAGTGATTTCATCTTTGAAGATAAACGTTTGTCTAAACTATTCTCTAGATCCTTGAAAGACATTGCTTTAGAGTAGTTTTCTTCCTTACTAAATAATTCAATTGGTTCATTCAATGATCTTGTTGATTCCTTTTACAACCACTTTCACATTCACATGGGTCCCAAGATGACCCTAGCTGATTTAATGACATGTAAACAAAGGGATGAGAAAGTGATTGATTTCATAGTGAGATACCAAACACTTTATTCACAAATAAACATTAAATTCTTGATGTTGACCTTCAATGAATGTTTATTGCCAATTTAGAAAGAAAAATACAAACCAAACTTGAGATGTTATGTACAACCCTTCATGATTATTAGAATTTGGCTTATGGTCATGATGTGAAAAATCCTCCTAGCGATCTTGAATGTTAGAAATCTGAAATAGATTGAATAACCAAAGGAAATTTTTAAGAGAAAATCAAAGCTACATAAACTAGAAAAACATAAGAATGAAAACTAGGACTCTGAGAGATTATGCAATGTCGATGTGATAATATTGCATGAAGAGCTTCCAAGATTGCTTGATACAAAGCAAACTGCATTTATTGATGCAAGAGTATTGCAAGAATGGATGCAAATACAAGCTAGTTAGTGAGTTTATATAGAACTTAGGAGAGGAGGTAGGTGGAAAATACAACCAATAGGAATCAACCATAAAAAGTGGAGATGGACCACCAAAAGTGGAGATGCCCACCAAAAGTGGAAAGTATGGACCACCAAAAGTGGAGGATGCAGCCAAGAGTGGAATGTGTTCCACCCTTTAAGGAAGGTGACACCACATACTTATCTCCTAGTAATATACTCACTTTATTATCCTAAGCAAGCTTAATTAAGTGTAGGAAAAACCTAGGACTAAGGGAAAATAAATTAACCCACTACGAAAATAAAAACCTATACCAACACTGAAAAGTCTAAATCAACACCTCAACATAGTTAACATCCTTTCAAAAAACAAAATAGGGGCTTCTTTTAACTTAATTCCCCTCAAGCAAGTCAACAAGTTGATAACCAAGTGGCTGCTATAAAGATGATAAATTCATATGCCTTTGCGGGTAGGAATAGAAAATTTACCCTTCTACCCGATACCCTTCATAATATCATGTTGTAGTTCATGGACAAGAATATTCTTTCCTTACCTCATGTCAAAGCTCCTGATCCTAATAAACTGCTACCCACAAACTATAGACCAAATTCTTATTGCCATTACCACTAACAAAATGGACATGATATAAAATATTGTGAGCATCTTAAACATCTTGTGTAAAACCTCATTGATTCTAATCATCTACAAATTGGAGGTGTGAACGATCAAGTTAATAAGTCTGTAGCTCCTCCAAACCAAAACTTACAAATCTTTACAAATCCCATGCCAAAACACACTATTTCATTTGTCAAAGCTAGTGAAACCAAAAATGATGTGATGAATGTTGAAAACATAGATGAAGTAGTTGAATTAGTGGAATTTATTGAAGCTAAACCTCGTAAGGGCTCAACCAAAATTCCCCTTGATATTTATTTCTCAAAAAATGACATAATAAAACATGCACCCAATGGTCCTGTTTACATCGCTGGAAGAATCAATGAAAAGCCTACTAATGGGATATTAATTGATCCAATTTGTGAAGAGAATGTGATCACTAAAGAATTCCTATTCGTGCATGAACTCTATCAAGATACATATGAAAAACTGAAAGCATGGATCAAAACACATAATGGTTTTGCTTGACCTACGATTGTCTTGATAAGTCTCCCTTTAAAATTCAAACCGAAAACATTAAATGTCTCATTCACCATCATCCCTTCATTGGACCAATTTTGTGTGAAGTTAGGCTATCCATGGCTTCACTCCATGAATGCTATCTCGTCGATTGTGCATAAATTTTTTAAGTTTCCCTTTGGCAATGAAATCTTTACATTGCATCATAGTAGCTTTAATCTTGTGTCTTCTCGTGGGAACTTTTCATTGGATTTATGTCCGGACCAATCCTATTAAACCTATTAGACCTCGCAAGGACTAATTTCTCAAAGCATATCAAAAGTTCAAAGCGAAGTGTATAGTAGAATTATCCCTTAGAAACATGCCACAACCCATGATTTAGCTGCCTATCCTTGATGAAACCATGATTGAACCAAAATACCTTCCAAATATACAAGAACAACCTATGAAAAATCCTCCTACCATTTCCTATAAGAGACCATGAGATAATCAAAACAATCCCCTTCTGCCTCTTAAGATCAAACAAGTTTATAAAGCTAAAGAGAAAGTGGTTGAACAACCTCCTATGGTTCCTTTTGTTCCTCCCCTAAGGGAATAAAATAAACCTATCATTGAAAAACCCTCTCCTACACAATCACAAATCGATAACAGATTGAAATGAAACCAAAATTCTATAGAGCATTGGCATAGATGTCGTGTTATTACTCATATTTTACAAACTAAAGAAGAAAAGAACAACATAGAAAATCAAAATCAGAACTTTCTTGAAGCAATTCATGATGACTCTATACCCTTGCCGCAACATAAACAAGAACCTTCCAGAGATATTATCATTCAACCTCTTATTCTGATTAATTTAGATGATGACATTGACATTAAAGATTGATGAACAAGTGAATAATAAGTGGTGATGCGACACATTGCATTCCCTAAGCTATGGATTTTTTACTCTTGACTTGTCCTCTCTTGGAGACATTTAGGCATAATTTTCCTTAAGAAGAAGACCTTGCACGAATGAAGAAAGATCCCCTTGAACAAAAAACTATACATAATGTTCATAAGTGGTTGGCATAATACAACTTGTTGACCTTGTGAAGCTCAAAACCCTAATTCAAGCGCCCCTAGCATAACACACCTTGATTTACTATGGAGCCTTTCCTTGCATGATGCACCTTATTGAATTTTTCAAGAGGATAGATTTGATATGGTATGGGAGCCTAATATGATTCTCTCATTTTCCACCCCTTATTTTTGTTGCATTTTGTGTCGCCGTATTGAAGTTATCAAAGGGATAGCTTTGGTATGGTTAGTATGATGAAACTCGACACATAAGCATGAATTTCTCATTGTATGGTGAGAGCTGACACATAGGCATGACTTTCTCACTAAGCCACCCTATTGGAATACTCACCTAGTGGAAAACCTAGAGTTTCACTACCTCAGAGTGAGCACAAACCGATAGCTTAGATGTGTTCCACAATGTGTTGGACAATCTAGGCTTG
Source organism: Sequoiadendron giganteum (assembly GCA_007115665.2). Classification (NCBI taxonomy): domain Eukaryota; kingdom Viridiplantae; phylum Streptophyta; class Pinopsida; order Cupressales; family Cupressaceae; genus Sequoiadendron; species Sequoiadendron giganteum. The sequence goes on from CM021101.1 coordinate 301,038,371, forward strand.
ATCTTCTTGGTCTTTGATGTTGTATGATTTTGTATCTTTGTAATTGTTGCATACATAAGTGTCTTGAATGTCTACTTCAGTGTGAGTTTGACATGGGATCATACTCTCACTAAAGTGGGGGCAAAATGTATTAACGAAAAAAAATCCCTTTTTCCTTAATTTGGGAAATAATTAATAATAAAATGAGCTTAATGTTGCCTTGATTTAGTGTTGTAATGTGTTTTACACATTCACATTAAGTTTAGGGCCCTTCTAAACTAAATGGACTTAATGATGCCTTATTTAGGGTGTTGTAAAGTGTATCTTTGCACTTTCACACTAATCTAGGGCTTTATTAATTAATTGAGGTTAATTTTCCTTAATTGGCCCCTTTAATTCAAATCCAATCCTAATTGATTATGAATTTCAAGAGATAAAACTCGACATTCATAAATTCCATTACACAACACTAAATTTTAGAAGGTTTTTGTCCTAGGTTAATGACCTGGCGAATGGGTCCTCACTAGGTCCTAGGACCCTATTTTTACATAACATTTCATATTGTCTGAAGTGTGTCCTAGGTAAGTGGCCTAGGATCCATTTGCCACATGGAGAATGGGTCCACACTTAGACCTAGGACCCCTCCTTGAAATATGTTTTTGGCAGTATTTTAATGATTTCAAATCCATGATTTGATGTTGACTTGTGATATTTGAATTTCAGGAATTAATGTTAAGATATATATATAAATACAAGGTTATTTCACTATGTTCATCCTACAATTTCAAATTAGATCTTCATAAGCAATCAAGAGTCCTTTCACAAGAGCAACTTCTAAGACATTCAAGAGTAGATTATTGAAGATTATTACAACAATCAAGATTCCATTATCATGTCAAGGATGCAACGCATCATGCATGTTGTTGAGCTAATGTGTTGATGTAGCATTCAAGATCAATCAAGTATATCAAATGAATTGTTTCACATAAAGTTCATGATCAAGATCTACATTCATTGAGGCCACTTCATGCTATTGAAAATTTATCCAAGGTTTCAATTAAGGTGTGGCGAGTTGTGACATTCCATTTTCTTCATTCATTATTCCTTTATACAGTGTTTCACTTCAAGGTTTAATTACCAAAACGGGGTTTGACCAAGGCAAACCCTTATTCCCTAACAAATATTTTTTTTCTCCTTTTTGATTTGTGACTGAAAGTTTTAGGTTGAAGATCATTTGGAAAGAAAAATTGCAAGAGTTTTCAAATCATGGAAACTGAGCTATATGTTTTATTTTTGGTTTTTTGATAGTGCTCAACTAGAATCTAGGAGTGGAGATTGAGAAGAATATAACCCAAAAATATTTTTTTGAAGCCCTAGCTAGGACCCGTTTTCCATAGAGAAAATGAGTCCTTAGTGAGATTTGAAAAAGTACTTTTTGCAATAGGTACACAACATTTGACCCTCTTAAAACTTTCCTTTTGACTATTATATTAGTTAAATTTAAATAATGTTACTCATTTATACATCATAGCACACATATTGAATGAAAATATAGAAAAAATGGGTTCTTCATCCTTTTCATTTTGGTGAACCCCATTTTAGATGTTTCAAATACAAAGGACTTGCAAGCTGAGGTGCACAACCTTAGGGAGATATACAAGGACTTGCTGAGGAGATTCACTATCTCAGAGTAGGATACATGATATTTTGAATTACAACATATGTCAACAATGCACTTTGTTGATTGAGGAATTGAAGCACATTTGACTTATAATTTCTATATCTCACCTTCCTTACTTCATTATTCCACACATACACCCTTGCAACATATTTGTTCTTCCATTTAATCCTCTGTAAGTAAGGAAAACATCAAATTAGGTTGACCAAAACAAGAGGCAAACAATGATCCCAATAAGTCATACACAAAACATAATTGTGGTGAAATCAGTCCTATATAGGAGATAAAGAGGAGCAAAAACAACTTATTATATCTTTTAATGTGATCCCAAACATAAAACACACTTGCACACAACATCCCAAGTCTATAACAAGGAAACATGCAAAAGAAATGTGTAGCACATAACTAGTCGACCCAAAAACACATCTTCCAAAAAAAATTACTCAATGTTGTACTCAACAAGATAAGGCAAGACCTAATTTCATCTCAACACAACCTCAAATGCTGGTACAAACCCCCAAGCACAATACAAACAAGAGAACAAACCCTGTCAGCTAGACATCCACTAATTACCTAGAAAACCAACTCAAATAATATGCAGCACCAAAGAGATCAACTATTGATGAGAAGATCACAAAGAGACATTCCATGAACATCCAACAACACTTACATATACTTATTTCTCACTTTCATACCAAAAATAGCTACTACAAGCCAAACAAAAACAAATCACTTCATTTTAGAAGCCCATAAGACACATTCATGAGATAGAATTCTTACAAACCAACTTGTGGTAAACTTCAACCCATGAAAACTGAACTGAGACACTACACTAGCACTAAAAAAACGTCCACCAAGTTGCAGGAACAAAAACAATAATGCAGAGAAATGCGAAGCATTTTCTGGACTAGTCTTGAGAAGTAATCAAACTACCAACCCATTGCAAGTACCAAAGACCTCATTATCAATTCTAGTGACATAAAACAATAAGAGTGCAACATCCATAAAACATAAATTTTGAATCCCAAATTGCAAGACCATATCTTCAAAAGTGGAGGAATTGGATCATTCTCCTAATGAGACTTCAAAGCAACTTCCTGTAGTAGAAACCTTTACCAACATCTAGAGACCAAAAATTCCTTGTAGCTATACATACTTCCTCAAGAACAATATGAGAGAGCATACAACATACTAAAGACCATCAACAATATCTCCCCAACATCAAAATTACTTCTAATCATCATCTTAATAATTCTAATCCTCATCTTAATATATCATCAAGATATCATCTCTACTTAAACATACTACATACTACTTTAATTGATGTCAAACAAGGCATGAAATCCAACCATGAACATCAAAAACATTATTTGTTGGACCATCATCATAGTATACCATCAACATAAAAATGTAAGTATCAATGACAACCAAAACTGAGTGTTGACATCGATGACAAAAAATGACAAACATAGGTAACATATGTGCATCAATCCCCCCCTTTGGTATTGATGGCAACACACACCTACTCATTCTATCCCTTTGACATCAAGGATAAAGGACCAAGTTCTTCATTTAAAATATCATGTTATCAACAACTTCAATTCTCTTTCAAACAATTATACATGCTCCCCTATCAACAACAACCAACCAACTACCTACTCTCCCTGAGAGGTAGCTCACATCAATCCAAGAGAAAAGGATATGGCATGAATTTCTCCCCTGGATGGATGCACTATATATGCATCTAGTTAGAAGGAGGGGAAATAACCTCTAACTTATGCTAGAGATGATCAAAAGTATCCTTTGTAAGTGCCTTAGTGAAGATGTCAACAATCTAATCCTTAGTAGGAACATAATCTAATATGACTTCTTGTTCTTCAGCCTTCTCTCTTAGAAAGTGATACCAGTAACATACTCTAATGACAAACAATGACAAACATAGGTAACATATGTGCAACAATCTCCCCCTTTGGAATTGATGGCAACACACACCTACTCATTCTACCCCTTTAGCATCAAGGAAAAAGGACCAAGTTCTTCATTTAAAATAGCATGTTCTCAACAAATTTAGTTCTCTTTCAAACAATTATACATGCTCCCCTATCAGCAACAACCAACCAACTACCTACTCCCTCTGAGAGGTAGCTCACATCAATCCAAGAGAAAAGGATATGACCTGAATTTCTCCCCTAGATGGATGCACTATATATGTATCTCGTTAGAAGAAGGGGAAATAACCCTTAACTTCTACCACAGATGCTCAAAAGTATCCTTTGTAAGCGCCTTAGGGAAGATGTCAACAATATGATCCTTAGTAGGAACATACTCTAATTTGACTTCTTTCTCTTCGACCTTCTCTCTTAGAAAGTGATACTGAATAGAAATATGTTTGGTCCTTGAATGCATCAAAAGATTCTTAGAAATGTTTATTGCATTGGTATTATCACATAATATGGGAATGGGTTCATCATACATCATCTTTATATTCTTCAAATTTTATTTCATCAAAAGCACCTGGGTGCAACAAGATGCTACAAAAATATACTTAGCTTCTATTGTGGATAAGGATACTGAGTCTGGCTTCTTACTAGACTAAGAGACCAATTTGTCTCCTAAGAAAAACACACTTCCACTGGTGCTCCTCCAATCATCCACACATCTGGCCCAATCAAAATCAATATAAGAACTCAAAGAAAAGTTATTATCCTTCTTAAATACCACAAATCATAATATGGAGTTCCCTTCAAACATTTGAATATTCTTTTTACTACCTTCTCATGATTTTTCTTAGGATTAGCCTGATATCTAGTAACAAAACATATTGCATACATAATATCAGGTCTAGAAGCAGTCAAGTACAATAACCTCCAATCATAGACCTATAAAGAGTTTGATGAACCTTAGGTAAATCACCGACCTTGATCAAGTGACAACTAGTAACCATAAGAGAACTTACTAGTTTAGGAACCTCCACAATAGACTTCTTGAACATCTCTCTAACATACTTAGCCTAAAAAATAAAGATACCATCATCTAGTTAAACAATTTAAAGCCTAAGGAAGAAAAAAAATCACCAATCATAGAAATCTCAAACTCTTTCTACATATCTTTTGTAAACCTCTTACACATATTATCATCTCCACCAAAGATGGTATCATCAACATATACAATAACTATCAAAATATTATTTTTCTCTATCTTAATATAAAGATTACTATCTGCAATATATTTATTGAAACCCTATTGAAGTAAGTACTTATGCAACTAAGCATAACAAGATCTAAGAGCTTTCTTGAGTCCATACAAAGATTTTTGGAGTCTGCACACCATGTCTGAATCTTCTAATAGTTGTAAATTGTTGCAAGTATGAAGCACATATGAATGTGTTGTCATTGATGTCAACTAGTTAACTGGTTATCAACTAGTTGTTGTTGTCATGGATGTTGGTTATTGGTTGTATATGTTGAGGATATTAAGAAAATTTTAATGAAGAAAGGTTGTAGGTGTTCAATGGTTGCTCCAAGATTTTCTCCTATGTTCGTTTGATTCATATATGTTGATCATGGTTGTTGGAAGTTGCTATATCCATATTTTGGGGTTTTGGATCGTTGTACAATGTGAGTTATGTTCACCAGTTGTGAACTATGTTTTTTATTGTATCTGGCTGAGGTCTGGTAGAAATGTAGTTGCTCTAGATTTCTTCTTGTTTGAGTCTTATGACTTTCAGTTTTTAGGAAAATCTATTGGAAATTTTTTAAAGTTTATTTTGCTCTTGAAAGATTGGTTCGTGGTAAGGTCGTGTGTGCCTAATTGATTTATGTGTTTTACATTGTTTTGGATGACCTTTGTGTTTAACACTACTTTTGAAGCTTATGGAAGCATGTTGAAGCATGTGTTTGGGCTGCCCTCATTCTAATTCCACCATAGAATGTTTTGATGCTGACCTAATTTGAATTTGAAAGTGCAAGTGGTGTGTGGCTGACTTTGGATATGGTTCAAAGTTGAAGATGGTATAAATATAAGTCAAGTTGTTTGTGAAAGAGGGGAATGCAATAAATATAGATGAGAGATAGATGTGAATCAATGTATATGTGATGCAAGTTTGAGTAGATCAGTGCGAGATTTAATTGTTGAGTTTCTGGAAGCAGTGAGCTGAAGATTTACTCTATCATTCATGCATGTTTGCAAGTGTTTGAGAAAATTGTGGTGGAAATATATATTGCATTGAGATCATTTTTCTCTCTATAACAAATCTCTTCTATATTTTTTATAATTTTGTGGTAGTGAGCCCTCTGGGTAGTTAACCCTTGTTGGATAGCAAGTCCTGATCTAGAAAGCGAGTCTTGTTTTGGTAGTGAGCCTTCTCTAGCAGTGAGCCTTTGTAATTGATTTTAATATTCTCCATATTGTGAGCTAATCCTCACCATGGTTTTCCCCTTATTTGGTTTTCCATGTAAATATGGTGTTATTGTGTGTGTGTGGTGTTTCTCAGTTTTTACTTTTGCATTTAATGATTAATCACATTGGAAGAGTAAAGGATTTGTGAATGATAGCTGATCTATTTTTTGGTGGAAGTTCTTAAAAGATAAAATTTGTAACTAATTCATGCCCCTCTCAATTGTCTTGTTCAAAAATTGGTATTAGAGCTTGGTTCCTTGGAGAAGAGCTTAACCACTTAAGGTATGGGATGGTAGGCAAGATTACTTTTGATTACCTGAGATTCAATGGAACTAATTATGCTATCTAGAAAATACAAATGGAAGGATATATGGCGTATTGTGGATATGATGTTGAGAAAGCTTATAATACTGCTTACGCTCCTCCAGCTAATGGTCTGATTATAGCTAATGAAATCAAGGCACATGAAGCAAAAAATAAGGTGAAGTTCATTATGAAGAATAGTCTTTCACACTTTGAGCTGATTAAAGTTCAAAATCTAAATATTTCTAAAGTAGTCTATGATGCTTTAGAAAAAATGCATGAAGGAGATGAAAAGGTCAAAGAAGCAAAGATGCAGAATTTGGAGGCACAACTTGAGATCTTGCATATGTCTGAAGATGAGAACATTAAGTCCTATGTATAGAGAGTGGATGATCTTGTAGGTGGAATGCGAGGACTTGGTGCTATAGTAGATGAATCTAGAATTGTGAAGAATATTCCTAGAACTCTCTCTAATGCATACAGTAAAAAGGTATCTATTATTCAAGAATATGTGGATTACAAGACTTATATTAAAGATTAGTTATTGGGAACTCTAACATCTTATGAGATGAGAAAGCCAAATTTGAGAAATGGATCCAAATCGGAAACTACTTTCAAGGCTACAAGAGTTGAATAATCGGATGAAGAGAATCTTGATGAAGCAAAAGCTAACTTTGTGATAAGGATTAGGAAAGGCTTTGATAATTATGAATGTATGTTACCCTTTAAATGCTTTAGTTGTGGAGGAATAGGTCATTATGCTTCGAGATGTCTGGAAAGAGCTAAGAAGAACAAACAAAGATTTAGCAAAGAAAACAAAGGTAAGAAGATCAACAAAGCATATTATGTGAATGAGTATGCTAGTATTTCTAATGAAGAATCTGATTATGGAGATTTTGATGACAATGAATGCTTGTTCTTGGCTATAAAAGATGATTCTACTTCTGGTAAATCTGAAAGATAGGTGAAGGAATGTCCTCCAGAGAAAGATAAATATAGTATAATCTCTTCCCTACATGCTAAACAAGAAAAGAACTATTGGGTTGTTGACAATGGTTGTTCACATCACATGACTGGTGACAAGAGTAAGTTTTTCAAACTTGAGAAATATTATGGATGCTTAGTTATGTTTGGAGATGATAATGGTGTTAAAATTTGTGAGATAGGTTTAGTGAGTTTTGATGGCAAGCATAATACTGATGATGTCTACTATGTTAAGGGTTTAAGGCATAATCTCTTGAGGTTTTGACAGATATGTAGTAAATAATATAATCTTGTTTTTGAGGATGAGAGATGTGAAATCAGGAAAGGATTTGAAACGGTGATTTTTATAGGAAAGAAGTTTGAAGGAAATATATATCAACTTAAGGGTGTTGATGGATGTTGTTTTATGTCTCAGATTAATGATAGTTGTCTATGAAACCAGAGGATGTTCTTGGATTTTGTTATGATGTTTTTGGAATTTTATGCATCTAAAGATTTTAAATTTTATCAGATGGATGTAAAGTCTGCATTTTTGAATGGTGAGTTGGAAGAAGTCTACATAGAACAATCGAAAGGATTTCAATTGTCAGATCAACTGGATATGGTTTGAAAATTGAAGAAAGCTCCTAGAGCTTGATATGAAAGTTTAGAAAAATATTTGATTCAACAAGGTTTCAACAAAGGTACAACAAATAGTAATTTGTACTTCAAAATTGAAAGTGACAAAATCTTGATAGTGGTTGTATATGTTGATGACATTATCTTTGGAGGAAAGAAAACTATGTGCAAGATGTTTGCTGAAGAAATGAAAAAATAATTTGAGATGTCTATGTTTGATGAAATGAAATTTTTCCTTGGGCTAAAAATTAATCAAAAAGAGAAAGGGATCTTTATTTCAAAGTCAAAGAATGTAAGAGAAATGTTGAAGAAGTTTGGGATGGACGGTTCCAAACTGATATGCATTCCTATGGTGACTAGTTGCAAATTAAGTAAAGATGATGATTCACCTAAGGCTGATCAAAGCAAGTATAAATCTATGGTTGGAGGATTATTTTATTTAACTACTACTAGATCGAATATCATGCATGCAGTTTGTCTTGTGGCTAGATTTCAAGAAGACCCTAAAGAAACACATGTTGTTTCTACTATGAGGATATTCAAATATTTGAATGGCACTCTGAATTATGGCTTGTGGTATGCTAGGGATATTGATTTTACACTAAGTGCTTATACAGATGCAAATTGGGTTGGTTGTGTAGATGATAGAAAACTACAAGTGGTGGTGCATTCTTTCTTGGTTGCAGATTGGTGCCATGTTTGAGTAAGAAGAAAGATTCAATTTCTTTATCTACTGTTGAAGCTGAGTATATTGCCATAGTATCTTATTGTACAAAATTTTTATGGATGCGACAGACATTGAAAGATATTAGAGTAATGTATGATGATCCTATTTATATCTTCTATGATAATACAAGTGAAATTAACATTTCAAATAATCTAGTGATGCACTCGAGGATAATTTTTAATATCTATCAAGTATCACTTTTTGAGAAAGAAGGTTGTGAAGAATGAAGTAAAGCTTGAGTATGTCCCTATGAAAGATCAAGTTTCTGACATATTTACGAAGGATCTTCCTAAAGATGCTTTCGAGTATCTTTGGGAGAAGTTAGGGGTCATTACCCCTCCTTTCTTGAACTAGATGCATATGAAGAAGCATCATTCTGATGGGTCTATGGATCTATCTTTCTTCTAGACTAATTTTTTGGTGGCTACCTCTTAGGGAGAGTAGGTAGTTTCATGTGCTATCACGTGTTGTCATTGAAAGAGTATTTTGCTCTTAACGACAAAGGGGAAATCAATGTAATACATTATTTTTCATTTGCCATTGATGTCAAAGGGGGAGAGAAAGATGTGAAGAGAGAGTACCATGTGAAAAATAGTATCTACTAAGGGGGAGAAAATAAAATCATGAGGAAATATGTTCAGAACTGTTGTGTTGTCCTTGATGGTTTTTCACATCATGTGTTGCCCTCAATGACAAAGGGGGAGATTGTTGCAAGTATGAAGGTGTTATCATTAATGTAAACTAGTTAATTGGTTATCAATTGGTTGTTGTTGTCATGGATGTTGGTTATTGGCTGTATATGTTGAGCATATTGAGAAAATTATAATGAAGAAAGGTTGCAAGTGTTCAATGGTTGCTCTGGGATTTTCTCCTATGTTCGTGTGGTTTAGATATGTTGATCATGGTTGTTGGATGTTGCTATATCCAAATTTTTGGGTTTTGGATCATTATATAGTGTGAGTTATGTTCACTAGTTGTGAACTATGTTTTTCAGTGTCTTTGGTTGAAGTCCAAGAGAAATGTAGTTGCTCCATATTTCTTCTTGTTCGAGTCTTATGACTTGCAGTTTTTAGGAAAAGCTATTGGGAATGTTTTCAAGTTAATTTTGTTATTTGTAAAGATTGGTTCATGGTAAGGTTGTGTGTTCCTAATTAATTTATGTGTTTTACACTAGTTTGGCCAAGCTTGTGTTTAACACTATTTTCGAAGCTTATGGAAGCATGTTGAAGCGTGTGTTTGGGTCACCCTCATTCTAATTCCACTATAAAATGTTTTGGTGACAACCTAATTTGAATTTTAAAGTGCAAGTGGTGTGTGGCCAACTTTGGATATGGTTCAAAGTTGAAGATGGTATAAATACAAGTCAAATCATTTGTAAAAGAGGGGAATGCAAGAAAGATAGATGCAAGATAAATGTGAATCAATGCATATGTGATGCGAGTTTGGGTAGATCAATGTGAAATCTAATTCTTGAGTTTTCAAAAGCAATGGACTGAAGGTGTACTCTATCATTCATGCATGTCTACAAGTGTTTGAGTGAATTGTGGTGGAAATCTCTATTGCATTGAGATTACTTTTCTCTCTATAACAAATCTCTTCTATCTTCTTTGTAATTTTGTGGCAGTGAACCCTCCAAGTGGTTAACCCTTGTTGGATAGTGATTCCTAATCCAGATAGTGAGTCCTAATCTAGACAGTGAGTCTTAATCCGGACAGTGAGTCCTATTTTGGTAGTGAGCCTTCTTTGGCAGTGAGCCTTTGTGAAGGAACACAAAGACCACTGAGAGGGGGCGTGAATCAGTGGGCTACAATTTTCAACTTTCTAAAAAATGTAACAAACTATATTGAAAGCATAAACTAAGAACTAGAGAAATGAAACCAAACCAAACACACAAAATTCATCCCACAACACAAGATATACAAGGAAATCCCAAGATAGGAAAAACTTCGATGAGAATAGTTGCTAGAGTCTACTGCTCTAATCCAGCCTCACAGTGAAAATGATGTCTGATTAAAATTTATGGGCACCAAGTCAAAGGAACACCAATTCCTAATTTATGAGCACAAACTCAAAGGAGCTTCTACCCCTAAACTGAGCACCCACTCAGATGATTGCATAATAAGAGATTTTTTATTACAATGTTAGTATCATGTTACAAATGAAGTTTTGTAACTCAAACATATTTCTGCACTTGAGAGACTTTTGTTAACTTGTTGTCCTCAAACAACTTCTAGTCTTCAATCATTCACTACCTTTGCAAGTCTTCTTTCTCAACCTCACAACACATTCTATTATCTCCTCTGCATCAACATCATAAATTTCTTCAAAAACATATCATATACCTTCACACACTTCTACAAAAATAAAATATTTAACACTTAGAATTGCATACTCTATTTTAACAGAGTTATTCCCTCTCTTCTCCACACTTGTACCTTCTCTCTCACTTTCTCAAAAGTTACAACATTATGTTCAACACACAACAATGAATAACTATCTGTTTTATATATATCTTACTCCTATAGCACAAGAAAATTTTGTAGCCCTAACCTTTAAACAAATATTTCTGTAACTTTTTGTTAGTAACCTTCTGACCTTCCTGTAGTAGTTTTTGAAGATTTCTGATAAATTTATGTAATAGAATATGAGATGACTTATCTCTATCATAACAACTTCTGCAACCACCCTAATCTTCTTTAACAGTTTTCAATTTTATATTTTTGCAAAACATTAAACAAATCCTAAATCTCATTCTCTTCTAGTTATTCCATCTGCACATATTTAATGCTCTTCTTGAGCAACTAAAAAATTTGATGCTGCTACACATATTTAAACTGACCACCATAAAAAAGCTTATGTATCAGATTTCTTATTGCATGGACTTGCCCAGTTTAATCTGTAGCTTATAAATCTAATTTCAACATCCAATCTGTAATAAATAAGAAACTTAATCTAGGGCATCTTCAAGAGGTATGAAATCCAGATAAAAATATTTAAAAATATTTTTATTGAGTGCTGCTTCAGAAGGATACTTCACCACCAAGCAAAGAATGACCAAAAATCTGATTTGGGTTGAATCATATTGCCCGCCAATGCAACTAGAAGATTGAGGAATGATGATTATAAAATTTGAATCTTGCCATACTTAATAAATGCAAATCTGATATGCATCCAGGTAAGATAACTACCTATTTGATATGCATCAATTTATGGTTAAACCGCCATACCTCATATGTTGAATAAAATGACAAACAACAAAATTTCTTTGCAGTCCTCAAGTTTGCACATTATCCTTTTGCTGTCATGACATTTGAGCGATGACAAAGGTAAATCCAATCTCGTGTAGCTGCACACAACTGAACTCTATGCATACATAAACCCTAGCAAATAAATAGAGAGGTAATCAGCCAAATCTCTACATATTCACCAAGTCATCACTCTTCCACATATTCTTTGCCATGTGTTTGCCAAATCATTTCTTTCTCATTGGTCCAAGCTGTAAAGTTATATTTTTTCATATTAAAACATTGAACATCGTTGACTTCAATTTGAATTTGTTAAGGTTCTATCACTGTGAAGCTCCTGTCGCTATGCAATCATCTTCCTATCGCATGAACTACATACTACCGTAGCTACAAACTATAAGGTTTTTGTACCATGTTCGTTCCTACAGCTACATACAAACCAACTATAGCTGCATATAGACCATGTTTACCATGAGTTGACATCAATGGCAATCTAATGCCAACCAACAAAACTCAATGGCATCAATCTCCGCCTTTGGAATTGATGTCAACCAATCGATTGCTATGCATCTAGTTGATCTACTCCCCCTCAATAGAGAATCTCTCCCCCTTTGACAACAATGGCAAAGGGTGTCATAAAGACCATTGGGCACCTGTAGTAGCATGTTGTCATAACTGGGCACCTATAGCAAGATAAAAATTGAATAGACATAGACTAAACATTACGAATTTTAGATTTTCTCCTTGTGTCATGATCATAACTAGATTCATATTTGCACTAACCAAATGGGAATGTACTTTCTAGTATGAAGAACAATAATAATATTTTCCATGAAAAAAAAAATGTAAGGAGCAACAATAATCATGGACAACAATTAGCAACAACAAGTGTATGACATGAGCAACAAACATTTCATCTTGAAGAACCATCACTCTTGGAACTTCAAACTTGGCACTTCTACCCCCTTGGAGTAGAACAAATTCAAGGAAGTAAGAAGAAGTACAAGAACCTCCCTCAAAATCATAAACTTCCTGATCTAACTAAGTGTTAGAAGAGGGAGATACAACTCCTAACCTCATTCTCAAATACTCAAATGTCTCTTTGGGAAATGGTTTGGTAAGGATATCAACTATTTGCTCACCGATATTCACATATTCAAGTTGAACTTCTTTTTCACTCACTTTTTCTCTTCAGAAATGGTACTTAATAGCTATGTGCTTGGTTCTTGAGTGCATAACTGGATTTTTAGAAATATTGATTGCACCAAAATTATCACACATAATGGAAATAGGTTTTGAATATTCTACCTAAATATCTTTTAGAGTTTTTTTGATCCAGAGAACTTAAGAGCAACATGAGGCAACATATATGTATTCTACTTTAGCTATAGACAATGAAATATATTCTTGCTTTTTATTGTGCCAAGAGACCAATCTTCCACCAAGGAAGAAAGCACCTTCACTCGTGCTCTTCCTGTCATCTATGCACCCAACCCAATCTGCATTTGTGTAAGCTTGCAATGTGAAGTCATCATGTTTAGCATACCATAAACCATAGGTCAAACTTCCTTGCAAATATCTAAAAATTCTTCTTACTACATTTAAATGAGTTTGTTTTGGAGAAGACTAAAATCTAGCTATCATACATACAACTTGTACAATATCTGGTCTAGAGGCAGTAAGGTACAATAGACTTCCAATCATAGATCTAAACATGGTTTGATCAACATCAGGTGAACCATCATTCTTGGACAGCTTGCATCCAGTCACTATAGGTGTACTAATAGGCTTACAATCATCCATTTGAAACCTTTTCAACATGTTTTTAGCATACTTGGTTTGTGAAATAAAAATTCCTTTGTCTAACTGTGAAATTTGCAAACCAAGAAAGTAGGACAACTCACCTATTATTGACATTTCAAATTCTTGTTACATTTAATCAGCAAACTTCTTGCACAAATTATCATGACTTACAGTAAATATGATATAATCTACATAAAAAACAACTATAATCATATGGTTACCTTCCAATTTGGTGTATATATTGTTGTCAACACATCCTTTCTTGAAGCATTGTTGATGCAAATAGTTGTCCAATCTAGAGTACCATGCTCTAGGTGCTTGTTTTAACCCATATAATGCTTTTCTCAATCTTCATACATAATATCCTTGTTCAAGTGACTCATACCCTTCAGGTTGTTCCATGCAAAATTCTTCCTTAAGGTTACCATTCAAGAATGCGAACTTAACATCCATTTGTTAAGCTTTGTAGTTTTTATATGTTGAGAATGCTAAGAACATTCTAATAGCCTCTATTCTTGGAATTGGGGCAAATGTTTCCTCAAAATCTATGCCCTCAACTTGTGAGTATCCCTTACATACTAGTCTAGCTTTATTTCTTCACTTTACCTTCTTTATTTACTTTGTTTTTGTTGACCCATTTTGTGGCAATAATGTTCTTATCAGCTGGTCTTGGAACTAAATCCCATGTTTTGTTTCTTTCAATCTGTTGTAGCTCCTCTTTCATAGCCTTTACCCAATCTTCACTCTTGCTAGCCTCATTGTAATTCTTTGGTTCTATTTTAGTTATAAGACACAAGCTGAATTGATCACCATTTCCAACATGTCTTCTTCTAGTTTTTATACCAAGATCTTTGCTTCCTATAATCTTATTTTCAAGGTGGTACTTCTAAGCATACTAGCTTGGGGGTTTATTTGGAGTTTTCCAATTACATGTTCTTCATTTTATGATTTCTCTTCACCTTCGTCATGATGTTCTTTAATCTGATTTTTTGATTTTTGCCTTGACTACTTCAAATCTTCATCTATTCTCACATGTACACACTCAACTAATCTCTTGAGGCATTTTTTGAAACACTTATATGCCTTACTATGAGTTGAGTATCCTAAGAATATCCCATCATCACATCTTGCATCAAAGCTACCAAGCCCATCATCATCTTTCTTGATGAAACACTTACTACCAAAAACTTTGAAGTATTTGAGATAAGGTTTCTTACCATACCATAGCTCATAAGGTGTCCTTTTGTTGTGCACTCCTAGTTGGGCCCTATTTAGTGTGTACACTGTTGTATGAGCAACCTCTTTCCAATAAACATATGGTAGGTTTGAATCATTAAGTATAGTTCTTGTCATTTATTTCACACTCCTATTCTTCCTCTCAACAACTCCATTTTGTTGAGGTGTTCGAGCAACAAAATATTGTCTTCTAATCCCATGTTGTTCACAATAGTCTTCAAACTGATTTGATGTAAATTATCCACCACGATTTGATCTTAAACATTTCAACTTGAAACCGTTTTCTTTCTCAACCATTTTTTGAATACCTTGAGCCTTTCAAATGCTTGTGACTTATCCTATAGGAAATTCACCCAAGTCATCCTTGAGTATTCATCAATCATCAACATAAAGTATTTGTCACCATTTAAAGATCTTGTCCTTGTAGGACCACATAAATATGTATGTACTAACTCAAGTGGCCTTGTGGTTGAGTACTCTTTAGTATTGAAACTCACTTTGGTTTGCTTCCCTTTTTGACATTCATCACATATAGTGTTTGTTGATTTAGTTATCTTTGGCATATGTCTCACATAACCTTTTGAGCTTACCTTGACAAGATTGTCAAAATTTATGTGTCCTATCCTTCTATGCCATAACCAACTCTCATCAATTTTTCCAATCATACATTGAGCTTCATGAAATTATCTCAAGTTGTAGACATTTCCATTTTTTCTTTTTCCTTCAACAACTAATCTTCCATTGTTCTCTTTTCTGATTTCACATCCTTTGGAATCAAATGAAAGTTTATAACCACTGTCATACATTTGAATAACACTGAGTAAGTTATGTTTCATCCCTTGAACATAGTATACATCCTTTGTGAGTAGTTTCCCATCAATGCTTAGGGTTCCTTTACCTTTTATCTTGATTGAGGAGTTATTCCCAAGCTTAACTGAACCACCATTCCAATCTTCTAACTGTTTGAATTTGTTCCTATTGCCAATCATGTGGTTGGAGCAGCCACTATCTATCACCCATATATTTTTCTTCTTTGTGTGTAATGTTGTTTGTGCTAACATGCCTGACTGAACTTTGTCTTTAATCACCTCTTTCCATTCTTCCTTGGTCTCATTCTTCTTTGTTGCTACTGTTTGTTCATTTTTGTTCTTGGAGGCAACAACTACATTCTTTTCATGTTTGGTAGATATTTCTCTACAAAACTTTGTAGTGTGTCCATAGTTATGACAATAGTTGCATTCTATATTCTTATTGAACATAGGAAAGTTGAAGTCTTTATTAGTCTAACTTAAACTTTTACAATCTACACTCCTATGTCCTAGATTATTGAAATTTTTACACACTATATCCAAATAACTCAAGGGTGCAAAATAATTTTTGCTCATGAAATCTAGAGCTGCTCTTCTCAACATTTTTCACTATATGAACTTATGACCATAAGAATTGCATCTAAAACAATAACCATGGAATTTAGGGGTGTACCAATTATTATATCAAGAAATACTTCTAGTTGTTTCCATAGTAGCAATAGATCTTCTCATCCTTGGGGCAGCAACATTAACATGTAGGATAACAATGTTATTCTTTGGGGCAGCAATGCTATCTCTTGGAACAACAATATTTTTACTTATGGCACCATCAATAATATCTCTTGGGGCAGCAACGTTTTCACATGTGGTAGCATTAATATTATCACTTGGGGTAGTAGCATTTTCACTTGTTGCAGCCATGAAAATAATCTTCTTCTTAGATTTTTCACCCATATTGGAGCTCTCACCATGTTCATAGCCAACACCACTATAATCTTTGTTCTTTTTCTGCTTACCGAGTATATCATTAAATGCATTAGTGCTTCTCTCATTTTTCATTCTCAACTTTATATCTTCTTGAAAAGTTTCTAACTCTTTTCTTAGAGTTACTACCTCTTTTTCCAACCTTTGACATTCTTTTTGCTTTGCATCAACTTCTAATTTCAAAACTTCACTCATTCTTTGAGCTTCTTCCAACTGTGTCTTTAGAGTGACAATACTCTTTTTTGACTAGTCTTGTTATTTTAATGCACTATTCTTGAATTTTGTATGCTCTTTCCTCAACCCTTTTAATTCACTAAGACTACAAATCAACTCTCCTTCAAGATTAACCTCGACATCATCTTCATCTTCCTCATCACTATCAACTATTTTTGAATTTTTAGATTGAGCATTATTTTCAATCTTCTTGTCATTTATAACTTCTTGAGCCATGAAGAGATTTATCTCTTTCTCATCTTCACTGGTGTCTTCATCTTAATCACTTTCATCATCTGAGGTTTCACTTTCAATAGTGAGAAGACTTCTCTTCTTTTGAAAGTTTTTCTTCTTGGATTTATAGAACTTCTTAGGTCTAAACTTATTATTTCTTCAGTGTTTTCTACCTTCTTCTCATAAGGACACTTAGCAAAAAACTTTCCAATCTTTCCACAATTAAAACACTTACTTGTCCTTATACTTGACCAATCCTTTCTTCAGTTTCTTGACAAAATTTGCTTCAGCATTGTCAAGTTCTTTTTGATCAATGTTTGCTGCTCGCTCTTTTCCTTTCTTCACTAAGTTGAAGGAAACTTCTCTCTTACAAAGTTCGACACTCACAATCCTCATTTCATAGGCTGATAATGAACCAAATAATTCATCCATGGAGAAAGTCTTCAAGCCTTTAGCTTCTTCTATGGCAAAATCTTTGTTGTCATATTTTGTTGTTAATGACCTTGGAACTTTCTTAGCAATTACATTATCATCAATTTCTTCACCAAGTCCTCTCACAACATTATCAATATCATCTACTCTTAGTAGGTAATCAACAATCTTTTCATCTTCCCTCATCTTCAATCCTTCAAAAAGAGCTCTAAGATTTTGTAACTTGGCTTCCTTCACATTCTCATCACCTTCATAAATATTTTGTAGCTTATCGCAAGCTTATTTTGTAGATTTTCAATGCATAACTTTGACAAATTCAATATAAAACAATCCACTAAGAATAGCATGCTTGGCTTTGGCATTATATTCATATTCCTTTTTAGCATTAGGGTCAGTTAGAGGAGTTTGGGGAACATTATAACCATTTTTGACAATAAAACACACATCACAACCTAGGGAGGACAAGTAGGTTTCCATTCTTCTACTCCAGAAGACGTAGTTAGTGCCATCAAACATAGGAACTTTCATAGAAGAGGATTCATGCTTAAAAATTGTGTTCACAAATTATAATCTACCCAAGTTGGAGAAAGCTTTCTAATAGGGAACCTAATGGTCTAATACTAATTGGAGGAACACAAAGACAACTGAGAGGGGGGTGAATCAGTGGGTTGCAATTTTCAACTTTATAAGCAATGTAAAAAACTATACTAAAAGCATAAACTAAGAACTAGAGAAAGGAAACAAACCAAACACACAAAATGCATCCCACAACACAAGATATACGAGGAAAACCCAAGATGGGAAAAACATCGATGAGAATAGCTTCTAGAGACTACTGCTCTAATCTAGCCTCACAATGAAAATGATGTATGATTACAATTTATGGGCACTAACCCAAAGGAACATCAATTCCTAATTTATGAGAACCAACTCAAAGGAGCTTCTATCCCTAATCTAAGCACCCACTCAGATGATTGCAGAATAAGATATTTCTGATTACAATTTCAGTATCATGTTACAAATGAATTTTTGTAACTCAAACAGATTTATGCACTTGAGATACTTTTGTTAACTTGCTGTCCTCAAACAACTAGTCTTCAATCATTCACTACCTCTACAAGTATTCTTTCTCAACCTCACAACACATTTTGTGATCTCCTCTACATCAACATCATAAGTTTCTTCAAAAACATATCATATACCTTCGCACACTTCTGTAAAAATAAAATATCTAACACTCATAAATGCATACTCTATTTTAACAGAGTTATTCGCTCTCTTCTCCACACTCGCACATTCTCTCTCACTTTCTCAAAAGTTACAAAATTATGTTCAACACACACAAAAATGAATAACTATTTGTTTTATATATCTTACTCCTATAGCACAAGAAAACTTTGTAGCCCTAATCTTTAAACAAATATTTTTGCAACTTTCTGTCAGTAACCTTTTGACCTTCCTGTAGCAGTTTTTGTAGATTTCTGATAAATTCCCGTAGAAGAATATGAGATGAATTATCTCTATCATAACAACTTATGCAGCTACCCTAATATTCTTTAACAGTTTTCAATTTTATATTTTTGTGGAACATTAAACAAATCCTAAATCTTATTCTCTTTCAGTTATTCAATCTTCAAGTATTTAATGCTCTTCTTGAGCAACTAAAAAATTCAATGCTACTACACATATTTAAACTGACTTCCATAAAAAAACTTTTGTATTAGATTTCTTATTACATGGACTTTCCCAGTTTAATCTATAGCTTACAAATCTGATTTCAATATCCAATCTACAATAAATAAGAAACTTAATCTAGGGCATCTTCAAGAGGTATGAAATCCAGATAAAAAGATTTAAAAATATTTTTATTGAGCGCTGCTTCAGAAGGATACTTCACCACCAAGCAAAGAATGACCAAAATATGATTTGGGTCGAATCATATTACCCCCCAATGCAATTGGGCAATTAAGGAATGAGGATTATAAAATTTGAAGCTTGCCATACTTAATAAATGTAAATCTGATATGCATCAAGCTAAGGTAATCACCTATCTGATATGCATTGATTTAGGGTTAAAACGCCACACCTCATATGCTAAATAAAATGAAAAACAACAAACTTTCTTTGTAGTCCTCAAGTCTACATGTTATCCTTTTGTTGTCATGACATCTGAGCGATGACAAAGGTAAATCCAATCTCCTATAGCCACACACAACTAAACTCTATGCATACATAAACCCTAGTAGATAAACAAAGAGGTAACCAGCCAAATCTCTACATATTCACTAAGTCGTCACTCTTCCACATATGCTCTGCCATGTGTTTTCCAAATCATTGCTTTCTCATTGGTCCAAACTTCAAAGTTATCTTTTTTCATATTAAAACATTGACCATCGTTGATTTTGATTTGAAGTTGTTAAGGTTCTGTCACTATGAAGCTCCTGTCGCTATGTAGTCATCTTCCTTTCACATGAACTGCATACTACTGTAGCTACAAACTGTAAGGTTTTTGTGCCATGCTTGTTCCTATAGCTGCATACAAACCATGTTTACCATGAGTTGACATCAATGGAAATCTAATGCCAACACTTTGTAATTGGTTTTGATATTCTCTATATTGTGAGCTAATCCTCACCATGGTTTTTCCCTTATTGGGATTTCCACATAGATCTGGTGTTATTGTGTGTGTGGTGTTTCTTAGTTTTTGCTTTTGCACTTAATGATTAATCACATTAGCAGAGTAAAGGATTTGTGAATGATAGTTGATCTAATTTATGGTGGAAGTTCTTAAAGGCTAAAAATTTGTAACAACTGATTCACCCCCCCTCTCAGTTTACTTTTTCAACAGAAATCATCTATTTGGTCAATGTAGACCTCTTCCTCTAAATCACCATTCAAGAAGGTTGACTTGACATCCATCTAATAGACCTTGAAATTATTGTGATAAGTAAAGGCAAGAAACATCCTGATTGCCTTCATTTTGGCTATTGGAGAAAAAGTCTCCTTAAAGTAAATACCTTCAACTTGTGAATAACCCTTACACACCAATCTCACTTTGTTCCTCATAACTCCACCATCTTCATTCAACTTGTTTTAGAACACCTACTTTGTTCCTATTAAATTCTTCTTAGCTCGTCTCGGAACCAATTCCCAACTCTGATTCTTTTCCATCTGATTCAATTATTTTTCCATTTCCTTCATCCATCCTTCATCTTTTCTAGAATCAACAAAGTTCTTGGGCTCTCCCTTTGGTAGTAAGCACAAATTCACTTTCTCACTTGCTTTTGCAAGCCTTCTCCTAGTTTTTCACACCTTCATTCTTATCTCTAATGATCTAATCTAATGAATGGTTACTCTAAACATATTTTGCTAGAGTCTTAGGGGCCTTTTTTATTCTTGTTCCTTCTCTTATTTCTCTTCTTCTTATTCTTCTTCAATGCAGGGAGGTATATCAGATTTGCAAACCTTTGGTTCTTGTGAGATCTGACACAAATCTTCATCTAGATTAGCATTTGTGCTTTTGATCATCTTTCCCAATCTCTCATTGTAGCATCTATAGGCCTTACTTTTGGTTGAGTAACAAAGGAAGATCCCTTCATCACACCTTCATTCAAACTTTCCAAGGTCTTCTTCATCTCTCCTAATGTAGCATTTTCTGCCAAAGATCCTAAAATATTTGATAGTGGGAGGTGTTCCATACCATATCTCATAAGGGGTATTAGTGCTATTGACCCTCAATTGTAGTTTGTTAAGCAAGTAGAAAACAATGTGAACTGCTTCCTTCCAATACATATCAGACATGTTTGCATCTTTCAACATTTCATTAGCCATCTTTCATGCAGTCCTATTCTTCCTCTCCACTACCTCATTCTACTAAGAGGTCCTAGGAGCAAAAAAATATCTCCTAATACCATGATCTTAAAAAAATAAAATTCATTTGAAGTAAATCACCTCCTCTATTAGATCTCAAGCATTCATTTCATTCTCAACTTTTTCTTTGGAAAACTTAAACCTATCAAAAGCTTCCAATTTTTCTCTTAAAAATATAACCTGTCATTCTAGAGTAATCACTAATAAGTAACATGAAATACATTTCACGTTTTTTACTTTGTTCTTGTAGGTCCACACAGATCAATGTGAATTAGCTCCAATGGTATTGTAGAAGAACAATCCTTGCTCTTAAAACTTGTCTATGTCTGCTTTCCCATTTGACACTCCTTGCATAATGTGTTTCCAGGATTGGTTATCTTAGGAATATCTCTCACTAGATGAGTAGAGTTGATCTTCACCATATTATCAAAGTTGATGTATCCCATCCACTTTTTCCACAACCAATAGTCATCGGATTGAGCCAATAAACATGTTCTTCCCTTTGCCTCATTTAGATGATAGAAATTTCTATTTGTCCTAGTACCTTCTCTAACTAATCTACCTTGCCTTCCTGATCTCACAAACTTTAGCATGAGATGTAAGGTTGTATCATTTACTACACATCTAACTAACACTAAGGAGATTGTGCTTTAGCCCTTTGACATAGAGGAAATCCCTAGTCTTATTCTTTCCATCAATGACTATAACACCCTTTCCACAAATTTGTGCTAACTCATCACCACCAAACTTGACAGCTCCACCATTCCACTTCTTAAGGCTGATGAACCTCCCCTTGTCACTAGTCATGTGGTTAGAGAAACCATTGTTAATTACCCAAGCATTTTCTTCTTCCTTTGCATGAAAGGTAGTCCACACAAGCATTTATTTTTCATTATCTTTGTCAACTTTCAAGGTACATAACTTCTTAAATTTTTCACTATCACTCTTTTTGTCTGCAACTTTCAAGTCCATGAAGAGTGTTTCATCATTTGAATCATCATGATCCTCATCTTCTGAGGAATAACTACTCTCCTTGGAATAAAGACTCATTTTGAACTTCTCTCTTTTGTTGCTATCCTTTAATTATTTAAAAGGATATTTAGAGGCAGAATAACCAATTCTCCCATAATTGAAGCACTTGAAAGGTAACTTACCTTTTTATTTATCGGTGTGCTTCCTTCTTCAATATTCTCACAAATTTTGCTTCTACTTCATCAAAGTATCAATTGTTTCATATTTTTCCTTCTTACTCCGCTTCCTTCTTTGGATCATCTTTGTCAAACTCTCTCATTTAAAAGGCTATGAGAGCACCAAACAATTGATCTACTAAATCAAGTCCTTAGAATCCTCAATATCAGAAACCTTATGACTATAAGCTTTATGGAGAGATCTCAGAACCTTCTTCACAACCTCATCTTCTCTCACTTCTCCACAAAGACCTTTGATGTCATTAACTACTTCATCCACCTGGAGCATATAACTAGTAATATCTTCATCCTCTATCATCTTCAGGGTCTCAAAATTTCTCTTGAAGTTTTTCATCTTGACTTGCTTCACTTTACTATCACCTTCATAAATGTTGCTAAGTTTTTCCCAAACATCCTTAGAAAAACTGCAACTCGTCACTTTTAGAAGTTCTGGATCGACTGATCCACACATGATAGCATTCTTTGCCTTGGAATTGTTCTCATACAACTTGATCTCAGCTGGACCTATTAGAGGAGCAGTAGGAGCAATGTAACCATCTTTGACATATTGCCAAACACCAAACCCTAGGGAGGATAGATAGGCTTCCATTCTTACTCTCCAAAAGGTGTAATTTGTTCCATCAAACCTAGGGCCCTTGTAAGATCCATCATGTGCCATCCTAAACCTTCCTCAAGTAGTTAATATCCTTTTGAGGAACTTGGCTCTAATACTAACTATTGAACACACCCAGATACTAAGAGGGGGGTGAATCAACATCTTCAAAAACTTAAACCCTTCAGCACAATGCAAATTCAACCTATATCAAGATCGACAACCCTTAAATATATTAGAAACTCTTAAACAAATCAACATCAATGAAAGATTAAAAAATGAAAACACATGCACAAGATAACACCGATATACATGGAAAACCCAAGAAGGGAAAAACACAGTGAAAGATCTCACAATATATGAATAAGATTACAATTTTTTTTAAGGATTGTTGCCTAAGGAAGCACATTGATCCCTAAAGGAATTGAAGACTAAGTTGCAAAAACTTAGGGAAATATACAAAGGACTTTCAGGCTGAGGCACACAACCTAAGGGAAAGATACAAGGACCTGCTCAAGAGGTTCACTATCTCAATGTAGGATACATGATGTTTTGAATTACAACAATGTCAACAATACACTCTGCTGACTGAGCATTGAAGCACATCTAACTTATAATTTCCACATCTCACATTTATTACTTCATTATTCCACACACAACCCTTGCAATAGATTTTTTCTTCCATTTATACCCTGTACAAGTAAGGAAAACTTCAAATTAGGCTAGCCAAAATAGGAGACAAACAATGATCCAAACAAGTCATCCACAAAACATAATTACAATGAAAGTGTTCCTATGTAGGAGATAAAGAGGACCAAAAAAACTTATTACATCTTCCAATGTGATCCCAAACATCAAACACACTAGCGCACAACATCAAAAGTCAAAAACAAGGAAACATGTAGATTATAACTGGTCGGCCCAGAAACACATCTTCCAATAAAATTAATCAATGTGGTCCTCAATAGGATACGGTAGGACCCAATTTCATCTTAACACAACCTCAAATTCTAGCACATATCCCCAAGCACAACACAAACAAGAGAACAAGCCCTATCGGCCATACATCCACTAATTACCCAGAAAACCAACTCAAGCAATATGCGACACCAAAGAGATCAAACATTGATGTGTGGATCACAAAGAGATATTCCATGAACATCCAAAAACACTTCCATATACTTATTTCTCATTGTCATTCCAAAAATAACCGACACAAACCAAAATAAGACTTAAGTTTGGAAGCCCAAAAGACACAATCATGAGATAGAAAATTTACAAACAAACTTGCAGTAAAATTCAACCCATGAAAGCTAAACTGAGACACTACATAAATACTAAAAGCATGTCCACCAAGCCACAGTAACAAAAATAATAATAAGGAGAAATATGGTAAATTTTTCGAATTGGTCCTCACAAGCAAACAAATTGCCAACCCACTATAATTACTAGAGACCTCCTTGACAATACTAGTGACCAAAAATGATAAGAGTATAACATCCACATAACATAAACACTAAATCCCAAACTGCAAGACCATATATTTAAAAGTGGAGGAATGATAAGCATGTTCCCAAGTAGACTTGAAAGAAACTTCACGCAATCTAAACCTTTACCAACATTCAGAGACTAGAAATTCCTTGTAGCAACACATACTTCCTCAGGAACAACATGAGAGAGAATACAACATACTAAATACCATTAGCAATCTCTCCCCAAAATCAACATTACTTCTTATCCTCGTCTTAATATTTATAATATTCATCTTAATATATCATCAAGATATCATATTTGTTGAAAACATACTCAATACTACTTTAATTGATATGAAACAAGGCATGATATCCAACCATGAACATCAACAACATCATTTCTATCCCATCATCATAGTATACCATCAACATACAAATGTAAGCATCAATGACAGCCCAAATTGACTATTGACATCAATGATAAACAATAAAAAACATAGGTAACATATGTGCAAAAAAAACTATATAGCTAATGAAGGATCTTTGGAGAGAAAAAGCATTCTTCGCCAAGTGGTATGAGAGTGGGTTCTCAAGGCATGAGGTTCAAGAGTGGTGGACAAACAAATGGGGTGTTGAGGTAAGCATAAAATCTCTTTCCAACAATATCCTTTTGATCATATGCCCAACTAAATAATTGAAAAAAAATATAATGGAGGAAGAAATTGCAATGATGAAAGGGGTGGGATTTTACATTTAAAAATGGGAACCTAATTTTGACCCTAGGAAACATGAGATGGAGAAAATTTTGGGTTGGTAAAATTTACACAATCTACCATCAAAATATTAGGATAGGGAGGTGTTGGCATGGATAGCGGGAGAGATAGGTACTTTCATTTGCTTGGACAAAGACATACTGAGAGGAGATTATAACACATATAGAAGCATCTGTGTAGAACTAAATCCTAATGCTACAAGATGGGATGAACTAGAACTCATCACAAAGGACAATGGATGGTTGTAGAAAATAGAATGGGACTTCACTCCCAAAACTTTGAAGGAATATAGAACTCCTAAAATAGATATATTGACTATTAAACCCTTTGAAGAAGGGTTGTAGGAGGTGAGAGCTGAAGGAGTAGAAATGAAGAAACAAGGAGGAGAGTATGATGAGCTAGCAAAAGGAAGGTAGGCATTTTCTGGTGTTTTCTCAAATCATGAACAAATAGATAGTAGGGTGGGGAAGGAATTGATGTAGGATTCTCAAGGGCTCCAAAATGCAAAAAAAACTATGAACCCCTAAATCTCACAAAGGTAGGGGAGGCAAGGCAAGAGATGGAGGAAATGGAAATCATTTTGGAGGTTGGTTGTGAGATGTTATAACCCATATAGGCTTTAAAGGGATATTTAATTAAAGATGAGATCAAAGAAGAGCTTAATAAGGGGCAGATATACCAAGCAACAAAAGAAGGGGAGGGGCTAGAAGATGGTGAATTCTAGATGGTTAGGGAGAAGATAAGTGTGGTGATGTTGAATGAGGAAATGAAACCAGATATAGACCATCATGAAATAGAGAGTTTGGGTATCAACTTTAGAGACTTGGCGAAGAAATCCTTGAACTATGGCAAGAGAAAAAAAGGGAAGGAAAACGAACGTAGAAAAGAGATCCATAGATGGTGAGGCTAAAGGACAAGTTAAGATAACTTGAATGTTGAGATTAGGGAAGGGAATTCCCCTTCTTAGAGAATAATGAGGATCATCTCATGGAATGTTAGGGGCTTAAATTCCCCTAACAAAAAGCACCTGGTCAAGCCTTGTATGGAGACATCACTGGCAGATATCTTCATGATACAAGAATCTAAGATGAACAAGGAAGACATAGCTATTTATAAGAAAATTTAGGGTATGGAATATGAAGATTGTTGAGTTATAAGGTGCATCAGGTAGTCTGATCACATTTTGGAGACCCCAATTAGTGTATGTAGAAAATATGGAAGTTCACAAGCATTGGCTTCTATGTGAAGTAAGAAGTTTGCATATTGACTTACCCTTTACCATAATAAATTTTTATGACCCTACTTGTTTCAATAAGTAAAGGGAGATTTGGAGGGAGTTAGAGAACCAATTATCACTGAATTCAATGGAAGCATACATTCTAGGGGAAATTTCATTGTTATTTTACACAATCATTACAAGTAAGGGGGTTAAAATAAAATAACAATCCCAACTTGACTTTGAAAGGTTTGTAGAGGTAAACAACTTGATTGAAATCCAAATTTCCAATTGAAATTTTACTTGGACCAATAGACAGCTGGGTTTCATTAATATTTTGGAGAAATTAGATAGGTTTTTCTTCAAAGGAGACTTGTCCATCTTTCCATTCACACTAGAAGGCAACATTGTCCCACAATCAGGAGTAGACCACTACCCAATAAAGCTGGAGATTGTAGGGGATAAAAGACCATATAGGTGCCCTTTTAAATTTGAAAATATGTGGATAAGAGATCAAAATTTCAAGGGGCTGATCTCAAAATGGTGGAATGAAGCTAAACCACTAGGTACTAAATTTTTTGGTGTGGTCACAAAAATTAAATTTTGTAAAGCAAAAGCTAAAATTCTAGAACAAGACACACTTTAAAGATAATTTCAAAGAAAAAACAAGGGTAGAAGAATATTTAAGGGAACTAAATAAGGAAATCCTCACAAAAGGAATGGATAATGTGAGTTCTCAGAAAGAAAGATACTTGTTGAGGGAATATGAAGAAGCACAACCTAAAGAGGAAATATTCTGGTGCAAACAATTGAGAGAAACTCGGATAAAAGAGGTAGATAAAAACTCTAAGTACTTTCACAATATCACAAAAGTTACCAAGGATATCAATTGTATAACAAGGATTAAAAAGTATAAAGGAGAAATTATGGAAAAACCTACATAAATAGTCAAGGAAGTGGTGTTTTTTTTGAAATCTACTCAAAAAATTGGATGACTTGGAAATGATCTCACAAAATATATTATTACAAGATATTCCTAGTCTTATCACTAAATAAAAAACCAATTCCTAATGAAAAGATTCATAGAGGATGAAATTAAGAAATTTATCTTCCAATTACACTAGGATAAAGCACCATGTTTAAATGGTTTCCCTTCAAGATTCTTTCAACAATGTTGGAATATAGTGTGCAAGGAGGTGGTGGCAGCAATAAAATATTCAAAGGAGATGGGTAAGGTTCTAAGGGAGATAAAAACACATTCATAGCCCTAATTTCCAAGAAGGAAAAGCCTATAATGTTGGATGACTTTTTCCCAATAACATTATGCAACACTCTTTACAAAATCATGGCAAAGGTTGTGGCAAATGACTTAAAGTTAATCCTCCCCAATATAATCTTGGATGAACAAATAGAGTTTGTGCCTAATAGATTGATCTTGGAAGGGGTAATAATTTCATAAGAAGTGACACATCCTATCCAAAAAAGGAACAAGCAAGGAATGATGGTTAAATTGGATATCAAAAAATCCTACGATAAGGTGGATTGGTGTTTCTTATGTAAATTCTTAAAGGCATTTGGCTTTAATACAAAATGGATAAATTAGATTTTTAACTGCATAGCAAGCCTTGAATTCTTAATCCTTCTAAATGGGACACCTAAAGGATATTTTGATTCCTCAAGAGCCATTAGGCAAGGAGACCCTCTCTCCCATTTTTATTCATAATCATGATAGAAGCACTAGGTAGGGCAATCTCTCTAGCAATAGCAAATGTGTTATGGCATAAAATGACACCCTAGTGCAATTTCCCATAACATACCCTTACCTTAGCCTTATAAAATTGATAATGCGAAATCCCATTGTCATAAGCCTTTTGTCCCATCCACACCTTGCCAGTTTCTATCAGTGGAGGGAATTTTGACTAGGATGCTTTCATGTCGTGTAGACATCTACGTGCCATACAAACGTACTTAAAAAATTCCTAGGCCAATAGATGTTGGGACGTTACACTTACTATCACTTGCAAAGTGTAATGCTTCTTGTGACTATAGACCCACCCAAAAATGGTTATTTTTCATCCAAACCTCCATTTTGAACCTACAATTCCATTCCATTCAACTCTAATCTTCATTCTTACTGTTCTACTCACTTCCTCCACTTCATTCTTGCTCTATCACTCTTCCATTCTATCTACACCATTATTCTTCCAAGTTTCAAGCCATTGGCACTACACTCTTACATGATCATCTTGCATTCTCAAATCTTTCTTCCTTCCTCTTGGCTTCTCCAAGCTTGTAGAAGGGAGGGTAATCTTTATTTCATGGTGTTAACTTCTTTATAGTTAGCATATTGATTATCTTTGCATTTCTATAGGTCTTGTCTATTACTTTATTTATCATTATTTCTACATTGTGGTCTATTTGGTTGTCCATGGAGGTGGAAATACCAAAGTGGGGGTTTGATTGAGGCAAGCCCCAAAAAGTAGCCCCAAATTTTCTCATTTTATGTGTGTAGGATCTGATTTGTGTGGAGCTTGTGGGAGGTTGGACCTATCATGATTTGGATATATCTCTCCTTCTATTTGTCATTTTGTTCATAGTTAGTTTATCTTTCATCTAAAGTATTCTTCTTGTTATACTTGTTAGTCATTTTATGTGTTTCTAGCATTCTATTATTTCTTGTTAAACTATCAGATTCTAGTATTCAAGTTGTTAGCAAGCCCTGAGTGCTTTTCTCACAAAATTTTCTCTCTTTTTTTGTATGAGATGCAAGTGCATCCAAGAGATGACATCACACCATATTTTCATTTGTTTCTCGTGCTACTATCCTCTAGCCGAGAGCTAGTTAGTCCATTTTTTGGAACCTTTGTGGTCTATTCACTTGATTCCTGAAGTCCATCTTGAAAAATCAAAAACATAGATTATCTTTTCCTTCATTTTCCATCATTTCTTTTGACCTTTGTCATTGAGATGATCGAGGGAAATTCGCTACTTTTAGACCTTATTTGTCTTGGGACTTGGGAGTAGCAAATACCATCCTTCACATTTGTGGTGAAATTGACGTGAACCATCATTCTCTATTCATCCTTATTTCAAAAAAAATCTCACGTGTTAGGACGTGTAGTTGGTAGTGCATTGTGACACTCTTTATGAGCTTTACAACCCAATCAACTACCTCCAACCACATTGCTAGAAGGAGATGTCAAAATTTAGACATGGGATCTAGGAGGTTCTGTCCTCCCCATTTCAGCCTGTATTTTGAGGAGTTCATTATGAGACTCTCCGCCAAATATACTCCTCCTTTCATTGAATATAGAAATCATGTTCCTACCCCTCCTACCTCACCTTCGATCATTGTCTCCTCTTTGGAAGTTGAAGCTACTCTCAGGGTCCCTACAGAGCAGGTTTACTCCTTAGAGTTGAGACTCGTAAAGCTTGCAAAATTATTGGTAGGAGACAATGCTTTTTCCCAGGCGGCTCTCGTAGTTGAAAGTTTGAAATATTTTTTAACTAAATATCAAAGAGGTCTAGAGTTTATTCATGGTATTGTTGATATTGTAGAGACCCATGTTCCCTCCTACACCTCTACCTTGGGTGCTACTCAAGATGTAGGATCAAAGATCACTGAAAAAAATTGGAAATACCAATGCTTAGGGTGTCAGTGTGCATGAATGACACGGGTCGCTTTACTAGCATCAACACCATACCTAAGAAAAGTGGAATTGTTAAAGTAAATATGGTAGCTTTGGGCTTTAGTTATTCCACACCTGAAGATCAGGGCAGACCCCTAGTTTTGGTATTGGTGTCAGTGCCTCTATTGGTGCTGATGGTGGCACCTCTTTTGGTTTTGGTGTCAGTGCCTCTAATTGGTGTTGGTGTGGGGGGATCTACTTGTGTGGGAGAGTGGTTTTTTTGGTGGTTATGTTGGTCATACCTCATTTGTTGATCCAGTCCTCAATGCTTTTTTACAAAAAATGAGTGTAGTGTAGGAAAATGCATACCCTTGCATTTTCAGACTTGTTTGGGCCCTCCTTGCTTTGTTTATCCCTATTTATGTCTTAATTGATCCTATTTTTCATCTTTAATCCTAATAAATTATATCTTTTTATGGCTAATCCCGATAAAAATCAAAGGATAAATGATAATTTAATGATTCTGGCTATGTGTCCCTTATTTTTGGGTCGAGACTAAGATGCCACCTAGGGAATGTTTGTCCCCCAAAGGTATTGGGACCCTCTTTTTAAAGGAACCTTAAATGGGCCCCTTTTTGGATTTTGTGCCCCAAGTTTCAAGCCTTGGGACTAAGACGCCACCTAGGGCATCTTAGTCCCCCTTAAGTTATTTTTTGGATTTAATTTCAAATCTTGGAGGTATTTAGCCTCCTTTAATCAATGAATTCATATGTTGGCTTTTTGTGGTATAATTTCAAGATATTAAGCATGGATAAGTATTAATACAAGGTTCTTTCACTCATTTTCACCTAAGACTTTTGTGAGAGCTTTCCTAATAGAAAATTTGAGTTCACAAGAGCAGTCAAGAGCAATTATTCAAGTATTTGGAGTCATCATCAAGATTGAAGCATCATATCATGGATATTATTGCATCATGTGTGTTTTTGAACTAAATTTTGTGATGTAGGGTTTTCATTCAAGCAAGCAATTCAAGTCAGGATATATCAAGCATTTAAATATTTCAAGATCTACATTCAAGCTATCCATCTCACACAAGTTTATAGATTTCATAACAAGAGTTTGGTGAGTTTCAACATAGCACTTTGTTCATTCATCATTTCCCTCCTTTATTTCATTTCATTTCAAGGTTTAATTACCAACAAGGGGTTTGACCAAGGCAAACCCCCATTTACTAACAATCAACAAGTTTTTCCTCTCTTGTGTGTTTGTGTTTATAGATTAAGGTTGAAGACTTGAAGATCATTTGAAGTGCAAAGTTGCAAAGTTGCATAGAAAAGTTGTCATCTTCATGAAAACTCACCTACATGCCAGATCTAGAAGTTTCAGGACCTAAGATCTGAGAAGAAGGGAGTGTAGACATTGAGCCTTAGGATCACATTTAGAGATTTCCAAAATTCAAAATGGAACTAAGACAACAGTAAGGGTGTCTTAGTCCTCCCAAGGGTATTTTACAGAGATTCTTTCAGATTCTGTTTCAACATTCGAAGATTCAGTATTTCCCCTAAAAAATAGTAGCAGGACTAAGACAATAGTAAGGGTGTCTTAGTCCTCCCTAGCATATTTTGACAACATTTTTGCATTTCCAGAAGCCTCATGACATTTACAGACTTCCCAAGTACACATATCATAACTTGTTGCTTAATTTTATCATTTGCATGCATGATTTGACTTGCATTATTAGGTTTTGTGAGTTGAATGCTAAGTTGTCTTTTCCAGGCTTTTGCTTCGTGGTGAACCCTTCAAAGCTTAAAAGAACCCCTCCTAGGTTCTCCTTGTTGAGAATTGACTCGCCTTTGGGTTGATATTCAATCCAATTTGGGCTCCGAGGAAATTCTTGAATGGCAATTGGAGAAGAGTGGTATTCTATGACCTAGGTTATAAAACATTCCCCCACTTTTTCCCATTGTTCAATGAGAGACATACAAAATTAGCTAGCGAATTTGGCTAGCTCATCCTCCCAGTCTATGTTTCAAACCTTTTGTCATTGTAGTCCTCTTTCTATTTCCATTTTGAACACTCCTATCCCTCAAGGAGTGGAGATTCAAAATTTTGAAAAGTATAATGACCGTGGGAATTTGTGGACGCATGTCTCATCCTTCAATATCATGTGTATTGATTTCTTCCATAATGATGCAATTTTTTCCAAGCTATTCCCATATTCTCTCAAGGATTTTTCTATGGAATGGTATTGTTCCCTATCTGATAATTATATTTTCTCCTTTGATCAACTAGTTAATCAATTTTTCCAGTAGTTTTAGGCCAACATTAGGTTGAAGATCACTTTCAATGATCTCGTTCAATGCAAGTAGACAACGCAATTGATTTCATACTTAGTATTAGGCCATATTTGCTCAAATTTCTTATCCTTTACCTGATTCTAATATTCAAAATGTGCTTATCAAGAACTTTTTTCTTTCGTTACAAGAAACGATTATTTTAATGAAATATCATTCTTTTGTGCATCTATGTGCTACCTTGTGAGAGTGCCATCAAATAGTTTTCTAGTACGAGGATTCTTCCTCGCACTCCCGTCAAGATGGTTGGTCAGTCGTGTCAGTCTCTAGCAAGAATAAGGTTGTGGAAAACATGGTCTTTGTTCCAACAAATTAAAATTCTATAGGACGTAATAGAACATTTATCAAATTTTTAAAATCATATAATAACATCCTACACAAATTATTGAAAGATAAAGTAATAAATTTGCTAGAGATTAAACCACTGTCTGAGTCATATCCTTAATGGTATGACTCCCAAAATTTCTTTCAATACCATTGAGTTGCTGGACATGACATTAAAATATGTGTTCACCTACATCCTGTGATTCAAGATTGGATTGATAATGGGACTATCCACCACAATTATAGAAAATAGAACTCTAACAAATCCGTAGAAAAGCTGAATAGCTAGTTGCAGATATACACAGATCCTTTCCTGTCACACTTTTTCATTGTTTTCTGATTTCACCCCATCTAAATATGTGAATATAGTCTCATTCACTCATATTCCTCCTACAGAGCATGTGAATGTTGGCCCCAAAAATTTATTCACTTCACACAATTTTCCCTTGAACAAGGAGCTTTCTTTGCTTTACATTCCCGCTTGTATCAATGATAATGTCATAAAAAGCATTATGGTTGATCACTCAAGCCGTGTGAACGTCATTATGGAGGAGACCTTTTTTATCAATAATTTACATAAGGAGAAATATGATGACTCACAAGCTACCCTTCAAACACACGATGGGTTTCTATTGTGCCTATGGGCACAATTTCTTTGTCAGTCTCGGTAGAACCTAGGACTGTGGAAGTCCCATTTGTTGTGATTCCAAAGTCTGACTTATTCAGAGCAAGGCTAGGAATTCTATGGCTAGCCTCCATGAATGTAGTTGCTTTCATGATCCAAAAAATGTTTAAAATTCCCCCACAAGGGTACCGTACAAGTTATCTAGGATACTAGATGCAAGCTGCTGGTAACATGTGGGGGCTTCTCCCTTGACCATTTTTGGCCTACCCTAGTTGGAACTCTTGCTCCTAGGGGGGATATTTTGTATAGATATTATTGTAGATACAAGACTTAGGGTTCGACATCAAAGGGTGGTTTTCCCTCGTCTTCTTATGTTTTTTCTCTAAAGTTCTGCTTGCATGCATAGTAGCATGCTTCATCTTCTACCCCTCCAAAGGGGAAGGACAAGCTTTCTCTTGCTCTTGATCCTCCCCCTTCTAGTTCTTCTTCTATACCTATAGCTTCCTCTTCCCATCCCTTCATGGTGTCCTCTGTTCTTGCTACTGTGCATAGAATAGGAAAAGGAAAGGTTCCCACATTATGGAAGTTGAAGCCTCTAGTCTTTCAACTTCTTGTTTTACCCACGGTGCCCCAACCCACCCTATATGGAAATGGGAAGCATTCCCATGGGGTTGTTCTTTCATTTTGGCCTTCACAACCTCTACCTATTCCTCCACCTGCTCTAAGAGGGGGGAAAGGAAAGGGGCTTGCCACTAAGACACCCATTTATGTTCTTGCTTTTGTGCCTCCTCATCCTGCTCCTGCTAAGCATCCAATCCTTCCATTGGCGACAGTTGTAGAGGTTGCTCATGTGGTAGAGCAAGAACCCTCATAATCTTATTAGGTTGCATCTTCTAGTTCCCACATTCGACATAACTGGATTGCGTGCGAGTGTAAGTGCCAACAAAAGGCTCTAGTTAAGGAGCACACTACTTTACAAAAGTATAGGGAGGAGCCTATTGTTTATGTTTTAGCTCATGTTTCTTCTATTTTGATTCCTTCTACTCTTGTCTTTTCTTTTTCCCCAGTTCCCATTGCCTCAGTTCTTCTTCTGGCCTCATCTATGGATCTCAATGAACCTCACCCCAAAAGGGTGTAGGTGTTCATCACTCCTTCAGTGCAGCCTCCCCTTCTTACCTCTCTTCCTGATATTCTTCCTTTCTTGTATCCCATGGATGTACCTCACACAAAGGTGGTGTCCTTTGTGGCTTTTGGGAAAATGTGTCTCAACCTTGTAATTACATAAGGCACCATTGATATGTCAATGATGAGGGGGTGTGGGGGGTTTCCCCCATGAGGGTTCTAGAGGGATCATCCCTTGATGAGAGGTCTGGGGGTTGTGCACCCCGACGGGGGCTCGAGGGTAGTTCCCCCAAAAGATAAATTTTATTTATGTTCTATTATTGTAAATCTGGACCGTTCATCATTATGTCTTGGATTTGATGGTCGATATTTTATTAGCTTGACTTGCCCTTGAAGGAAACCCTATTTTATGAGGGTGTTGTATTACAGTTGTGTATTGTGATGTATTCTTAGAGTCTGATAGCAGTTGTGTTGCCTTTGGATCTCTATTTTGTGATACTCTTGTGAGAAGCTTTCTTTGTAAGTATATTGTAATCTTCATGATTTTTGAATAATATATTGGGAAACTTTTGGAGTGTGGGGTTTTTCCCTCAAAAGGGTTTCCCCCATGTAAATCACTGTGTTGTGGTATGCATAATATTTATGTTTATTTTTGTTTAATTTTCTATAACTATTGAAATATTTGTAAAGTTTTGCATTATCCTCCACTCAAGATTAGTGTAGGAAGGTGTTTTGATAACTTATCTTCCTTCCAATGGCATTGTCTCCTTCTTCTTCCACTTCCACTTCATTTTTGGGGATTTCACATCCTCCATTGAAGCACAAGTTTGAGGATGACCTCACCACAGGTGATGGTCATAAGAAATTGTCATCTTCTCTTGATTGTTATTTTTCTTTGGCCTATGCCATCCTTATGATGGGGGCAACCCCCGCGTCCCCTGAGTTTGAAATTGACCCTTCTCCCAAGGTTGATATCGAATCTTGAGTGTCATGTCCTCCCCCTACTTAATCGACATATGGTAATCCTGAAAAGTGCATGTTCAAATCATTGGAGGACATCCTGACTATGTCCTTAATCTTTGCAAGATCGATGACCTTAGTCTCACAAGAGCTTGGTGAAGAGGACCTTGAAGGGCCTTCTTCCTTGGCCCTTATTGTAGGCGAGTCAGTTGGTGCAACCCATGCTATCACTCCCCTCCAGGCTTGTGCTCCCTCCCCTTATAATGATCTAGATTGGAATTAGTATGACCTACTGGTAGATTTAGATTAGGGTGGCACCCTCTTCTACATTTGTAGATTAGATTTGTGTGATTTTTTGTGTTCCTCTGTGCTTGTCTATATTTTTTTGTGCTCTCACTTGGAGGACCCTTGCTACCCTTGAAAGTGCTTGGATACAGGAGATAAAATCTATTATAAACTTTTTCTATTTGTTTCATCATTCCTCTATATAATGTAATCTTGAATTTTCACATTAAGGATGATGCAAAGTGTTGAGGCATTTCCGCCTCTTCCATGTTGACCCAATTTTTATTTTCCATTTTTCTTCCTACGCTCTTCTTCAAGTTCAGATACATTTGGGGATTGATGATAGTTAATACATATATTATATTATATTTGTGAACCCTAATTTCATACCTGCATAGACATGACAAACAAACACATTAGTTAGTTGATATGCAAGATAAAACAAGGATTCCTCATGAAATCCATTTACAAATACTCAAAATAGGAAAAAACAAGAACAAACATGAAATATGGATGAAATCCTAAATTAAGCAAATGCAAACTCTTGATCCCATGGGGGAGGTGGTGCCAATTGATATGTCTAAATTGTCCCTTTCCCAACTCCTTTGTAAGCTTGATGATTTGATGGAGATTGATCCACTTTGTTGATGAAGAACAAGATGAGTTCTTGAGAAAATATGCAATAACCTAGCTATGAATTTGATGAGATGGATGAAACTAGATATGCTTGAGGATGAAGTTGAGTATAGTAAGTTTATTCAAGTTGTGGATGTTTGAATGAGAGGAAGAGTCTCTCATTTATAGATTTCCAAAAAAGAAGAGAGAGTGAAATTGAGCAATGTGGGATAAAAGATAATCTAATGGCATTGTGCCACTTGTCCACATGTGATTGAAGGAAGAATGAGCACATTTTGGTCAATGTACATGATAAATGCTATGATATTCAAATTTGAAATTTGAATGTGACATGTTGGAGGGAGAAAGAAATGGAGTTAATGTCACTTGGCTCAATG
This sequence comes from Sequoiadendron giganteum, assembly GCA_007115665.2. Taxonomy (NCBI): domain Eukaryota; kingdom Viridiplantae; phylum Streptophyta; class Pinopsida; order Cupressales; family Cupressaceae; genus Sequoiadendron; species Sequoiadendron giganteum. Next base: position 301,075,457 of record CM021101.1, read on the forward strand.
CACAAGGACATATAAGAGGAGTGACTGCCTTGTTGGATGTACAAGTCCACTTGGATTTTGAATTCAAATTTAAAGGAATATTCCTCCTTTATTCCATGTTGAGAGAAAATAGGCAATTAAATAAATCAAAGTAATTGATTTATTGTGCAAGTTGCATTCTCTAGAGGATTTTAGTGATTGAGATTAAATTAATCAAGATTTGATCAATTTAATGAGAGATTAGGTGATTTGACAATTTTGACTCAAATTTATGAGTTGATTTAAATCAAGAATTGAGAAGAAAAGGATTAATTAAATAAAAGATTTGATTTATTTAACTAAAGAGGATAGTGTTAGATTAAATTAAATAAGGTTTAATTTATTCAATTTAATAAGAAGACTTTAGAGACTTGATTTAAATAAAATGAATTATTTAAATAAACAGAGATATAAGGTTAATTAAATTAAATTGATTAATTTAATCAACAGAGGAGAAAGACTTAATCAAATAAATAATGATTTATTTAATTAAGAGACAGAAGGTGATGATAAGCCGAGAGTGTGATTCAGGAAGAAATGTCGTTAGTAGTCAGGATCAAGTGTGCCGAATCGAATTGTACATTTTCCATGTCTACATTTTGCCCCTCTTTGAAGCAATGTACTTGTTGCATTGGTTCAAGAATAAACTACTGTGATCAAAATTCAAAAAAAATTTGATTTTTCGAATGCCCCACTGTCGCCTGAGTGGAAGGATTATGCTGAAATATTGCCCCCTCGATAGATCGAGAAGAAATTTTGATTTTTCAATCGAGATCGCGATAAAATGCGAGAGGAGTGGTTCTATTGATCAGAGGACGAAAGACAATTCTTTGATGTAGGCAATTCTGATGATGTATAAACAGTCATCGACCATGGGTAGCCTCATGTATATTTTGAGATCTCACACCTACTTGATACTTGGATATAAATGTTAGTAAAGATAGAAGGATAAGAAGAATAAGATGGATGGAAGGAGGATCCACACAAGCCTACGTTATTAATGATGATGATGATTTGCTTACCAGGAGTTGGGATTTTCAAAGGGTCAATTACATTATGTTTGATAACACACGTAGGTATGATGCATCAAGGTATAAAGGACTAGGATGGTGTTGTACCTAGTGTGATGGACTTTGAATCGACAATCAGATAAGAGTGCTCTTGTTCAAACTCGACATACAAAAACCTTGCTAGGACGGACCTAACAAAGAAAGTATTCACCAAGTTATTTTACAAGAATATCCAACAAGCACAACAGACAAAAAGATAATGATCATTGCCCCATTCCTTTCTCTCTAAACCTGTTTTGTTTAGGCATCATCAAGAGGTCCTTGGAATGAGCACAAAATAAGATAAGCCAAAAAGACCAAGATAAAATAAACAAACAAGCTAATGTTCTTCATACCACTAGCCAAGGCTAAACTACTGTGAGATACCTGATGCTTATGTCCATCGTGGGAAGGATTCATCCTAGGACATGTTGTGATCAGGGTTTTGGTGGGACTGATTGGGTGATAAGCTATTGATACTCTGAGTTGACCAACTTGCTTGCTTACTGACTGAGACTTGAGACTTCTGATGATTAGGTGTTCAGTTTGGAACCTACTAGACTTGTTTCCGATTGCTTCACCAAAGGATGAAGATGACGATGATTTATTAGGAATGATGATTATCGCGGGTGAAAGCGAGATGAGATGGATGCACCATTTTGGGTTTTTCAAATGTTTTGAGGTTATTTTTGGGTTTTTTGAGATTTTACAATGTTTTTGGTATTTTGTGTCTCGAGGGCTGATCAAGGATGGCCTTGCCTACGTTTAAGCTCAAAGATGACGTAGTTCGGATGATAATTGACTTGAATCAATGATGAGATAGATGGGAAAACGGACTGCTAGATTGCGACGGATGCCTAAAGGACTGACACAGAATGTGAAATAGATGGGAAAATGGATTGCCATTGCGACGAACGCCTAAAGGACTGACCTAGGGTGTGAAATAGATGGGAAAACGGATTTCCATTGTGACAAACACCTAAAGGACTGACCTAAAATGTGAAATAAATGGGCAAACGGATTTCCATTATGATGGATGCCTAAAGGATTGACCTAAAATGTAAACTAGATGGGCAAACAGATTGCCATTGCGATGGACGCCTAAAGGATTGACCTAAAATGTGAAATAAATGGACAAAAAAATTGCCATTATGATAGACGCCTAAAGGACTGACCTAAAATGTCTCAAGGGATGATCAAAGATCAACCTTGCCTACGTTCAAGCTCAGAGACGACATAGTTTGGCTGATGACTTTGATGTTGATTTTTCAGATTTTTGACATGTTTTAGATTTTGAATGATTTGGATGTTTGGATTTTTGATTTTCTGAATGTTTTTGGATTTTTCGCATGATTTTGATGATTTAGATATGGATATGTGATATCAATGCTCTGTTTTAGGATTTTGTTGAAAACCAAGCTAGGATTTGATTGATCAAATTGATGGATTGATAGTTTGACTAAGTGTGTTAAGTCAAACAAAAGTGATCATGCACTCGTAAACTCTAGGAAGTTGTGTTATCCTAGAGTAAACTCGTACACGAGCGGGTAGTTTGACTAAGTGTGTTAAGTCAAACAAGTTGATGATGGATTGGTTAATTTGATTAAGTGTGTTAAGTCAAATAAGATGATAATGCACTTGTAAACTCTAGGAAGTTGTGTTATCCTAGAGTAAACTCGTGCACAAGAGGGTGGTTTGACTAAGTGTGCTAAGTCAAACAAGGTGATAATTGATTGGATTCGATTGATCAAGATTTGATGAAGCTTGATTTGGAACAAAATTGTTTTGATGATTTGATGTGACATTGAAGTACACATTAGATGCAACTGATATTGATTGTTTGTTTGACGATAGATAGAACTTGATAAGGAACATCGTCTTGTCAAAATATGCCATGGGCTAGTGATTCAAATTCTTGCTCACAAATTATTGACCAATTTGATTTCATGTTTTCCAATGTTTGGATTACTTCATAAGCTGGAGGATATATATCAAGATTTATTCTCGAAGCAAGATGTAAATATCTGCCCCTAGTGTCTAGCAATGTATGGAATGCCATGGATGGATTCTTGGATAGATGGATGGATGGATGGGTATGGTAAGCATGTAAAGGATGCCAAGGATTATCTTGCGATAAGATAAGGGGTTCGAACAAAGGAATGCTCATTTGGATAATGCTTCAAGGCTCAGATAATGTTGGGTAGGATAGGATCAATGAAAATGACCCATGTCAAGATGTTCACCATAAACAAGTGTAAAGTATGCACCAAAATTGTATCAAGATCAAGATAGCTTTGGAGTATGGATGCAGATATATGAAAATGGATGGGATAAATGGTTCATGGATGAACAGATTTATTATGGATAACATGGAGGGAATGTTGGCTTTATTATGGATGTGATAAGATGCTTTCTTCTGAACTAACGCATGTAGATGCTCGATTCTACACATGATGCCTATTTTCTAGGTTTTCATCATGGTACTTGTCCAAAGTGCCATTGAAGTGGTTTTCACTAGAGGATGATTTTTTTCTTTACTGTTTTCAATCATTTTTTGATTTTTTATATTTTTGATTTTTTTGTAATTTTTTGAGAGATTTTAAGCTGATGTTGAATCATCTGGTACTACTAACATTGATGCTTCTATCATAACATGCCACTGGTATCCTTCTTGAAGAAGTTGCTTTGCCAAGATACATGCACTTGAAAGCAGCTTTTGAGATTCCTGATCTACTTTGCTGATACCGGAGTTAACTTTGTCTTTGTGCACACATCGTGATAGAGTGCCTTTTGAATCCTTATGATGAAGGGTTGCTGCCAACACATGGTCAATGTGAGGATTGGATATCATGTGTGGAAGCATGGATGGTGGAGTGTGTATAGGAATAAAAGATGGATTGGTTGATAGTTTGGAACCTTTGACTCTCCAAACTTGGGAAGATGAGGAATAATGGGTGGCTACGAAAGTGTGCTTCGAATTAGGACCAACAGCTTGATATGCTTTGTGCGTCGCTTGAGAAGCCTACTTTTTCCTTTATGGACATCTTCGATGGATAATTTCCCCTTTTTAATTTTTCCCCATAGTTTCTTTGACTAATGGAGTATGATAGGGATCATATTTCTTTTTATCTTTTGGTATCCACTTATATTTGATTTGTTTGATATGCTTCTTAGCTTCTTTGCTTTGATTCAAATATCCCTTTTGATGTTGGTCCCAATTCATGGATGGGGTGATGGGTGGAGGAAGATTCATGACGTGGTTGGTTGTAGTATTGGCATTGGTTTCATCATAAGGATTCTTTGTGCCCCCTATGTTGACATTTGCTTGAGATGAAGTTGCCCCTAGTTTTATAGTGGTATCATTGATATGTTTAGATCCCTTAATTATCGAATACCCAAGACCTTGATGCCTAGGATTGCCAATAATCTGCACTAGTTCTAGGATACCTTGTTCATGTAGGCCTAATCCTCTACCTTGATAATTTATCTATTGAAACATTTTATTTGCAATAGTATATGATTTACCTTGGAAACAAGGTGCTACTCCTCTACTCTGTGGTGGATCTTCAAAAATGACAGCTTCTTTATTGATAAGATAATTTTCCCTTAAAAAGGCAAGTGATCCAATTTTATAAGTGATAGGATCCTCCATATGTGGGATGACTTCTTGATTGATATCTTTGGTTTGATCTTGTGAGATATAAGATTTTAATGCTTCTCCAAGAAGTGTCGATGATTCACTATCCATATAAAAGTCTTCCTCATGATTCATTTCATAGGATGCTTTTGATTCAAGACTTATGTAGAAGCCTTCTTCATGACCCATTTATGATATGTATCTGGATTTTTCTATATCTTGATCATGTGTACAAATGTTAAGAGTAGGAGACTCTTGTTCCTTGGTAATGATATCAAAAGTATGAGACTTTTTTTGAATGAAGATCATCTACATGTCCATCCAAAGAAAGCATCTCATGGGTAGATGGAGGAGTATGTGCTATATGGATGTGATCATCATTTGCGACATCTTGTATAGATAGGAGTGTGTCCATTATATCATTGTAGTAGCTTGGAGATACAAATTCTTGATCTCAAATGATTTTGGAATTGCTTTCAACATGCTTTGGATCAAGTTCTTGACATGGGTCAATTTCAAAGAATGGATTGCCTATAAAGGGCTCTTGGATATCTTCATTAGGTATCGAATGTTGCTCAAATTTCATGAGGTCAAAGGATGTCCATATGTTTTGGAAAGGATCATTGCTAGACCTTGGTAAAAGATGTTGATCATGCTTTGGAATACGTTCTTGAGATATATCCTCTAATTCATTAGGTGATGTAGAGAGATTGTAAACATGATCATTGGTGGATGGATCATGGATTATGTCAATGGGATCAAATACCATCAACACTCCTTGAAATAGATCTTTGAAGGAGGGGTCTTGATCATGACTAAAAAATGGCTCTTGATGTATGTTGATTTGATCGTTGGATGAGGTGGAAACATCTTCAAGGTGCTCATCGATGGATAGATCTTGATCATTATTTTCAACAATTTTGGTGGGAATTTGTTGCAAGCTCTGCTGTGCGAGTAAGGCTTGCTGATATGCCTACTGAGCCAACAACGCTTGTTGTTGGTTGTGTCATTGTGTCAACAATGCTTGTTGTTGGGCTTGTTGTTGAGCTACTTGTTGATACACTTGTTGATGGATTGCTTGTAATTGTGCCTGGTATTATGGTTGTGTCTGCCGAGCCTGGTGTTGGGCTTGCGCTTGAGCTTGTGCTTGTTGGGCTACTTGAGCCACTTGTGCAGCTTGTGCGACTTGTTGGGCTTGTGCAGCTTGAGCGACTTGTTGAGCGGCTTGAAACATGATGGAGAATGAATTTGCCATGTTGTGTTTTGGCGGTGGTGGCGGTGGATTGGGAATGGTGTTGATTGTTGGGGTTTCTTGGATGGTTTCCATCTATTGTTGTGATATCGATGGAAAAATGGGAGGATTTGATATGATGCTTTGGTTTATGATTGGAGTGTTGCTCAAATTTTGTTGATTGATGGCTGGTAAAGGGGGAAGGCTCATGCCCTAATTGTTTGGTTGATAGATTTGTAAGTTCTGATTTAAATCTACCAAAGGGAAAGGTGTTCCAAAATTTAGATTGGGAAAACTCACATTTGTTGTACCATTGATGTTTGGAGGAGATAATGATCCCATGTATGGATTGTACAAATGAAAGTTTTGAAAATTGATTGGAATTGTAAGGCTTGGATAGTTTGGTTGAATTGGACTACTCATGATGTATGAATCCGGTTTATATTCCATGTTCTTCTTGTGTTTTGACCTTGTTGACCTCTGAGGGGTTTAGGACCAATGATGAGATGAAGGATGAAAGGGGTGAATGATATGGGTGTTTGAAATTTTAGGAACTTTGGATCAATGCTAGACTTTAGGACTTGTTTTGATGTGATTTTGATTGATGAAATTTTGACTAAGTGTGTTAAGTCAAACAAAGTGATAATGCACTTGTAAACTCTAGGAAGTTGTGTTATCCTAGAGCAAACGTGTACACAAGATGATAGTTTGACTAAGTGTGTTAAGTCAAACAAAGTGATAATGAACTTGTAAACCCTAGGAAGTTGTGTTATCCTAGAGTAAACTCATACACAAAAGGATAATTTGGCTACTGTGTTAAGCCAAACAAGGTGATGTTGATTTTTCCTAAAAGTCTAGCATAAGCGATGTTTTCAAAGTTCCCAAGAATTTGTTGGTGAGATGGAATTTTGATAAATGTTTGGATGGGGTGAAGTGTTTGACTTGATCCTAAATGAACCTAAGAGGACTTGTTTACTAGACCAAGATATTGAAGAACATGCTTTTCCCTAAGAGTGGTTCAAACCAAAAGACCATTGTTTGCATGAAAACCAAATGACTCAAAAGATGACCAAGCACATGTGTGGTTCAATTGTTTGTTATCTTGCTTAGGTTTGATTCTTTTTACCACAAACACTTTCTTGATTATGCTTTTCAAACTAAATGTCTATGTCTCAATTCCTTTTCATTCCACAATGTCTATTATGTGAAATCAAGGTTTCAAGAGCATAGTTTCCTATTTGTTGAATTTAGTGAAAACAAATGATGATTAAACCCAAGCACTTAGAAACCTCTAAGGATATAATCCCTAGGGAAAGCAAGAGCACTTAGATTTGTCAAAGGATATTTGTTTCCCCCAAAGGGTTTGAAATTTTGATGATTCATTGAATGTTTGTTTACCACTATTTTAGATCCAAGAAAAGTGTTTTGATTTCAATGATATGCACATCCCTAGGCTAAAGAGATAATATTTGTTGGGATCCCACTTGGATAAATCCAGCTGCGCATATTCAGTGCAGATGATTAGATGATTAACCACACAGGCTCCCCCTTACAGTGCATTCGCTTCTCGGGTCAATCAAACATCAGTACCCATGAATCTCCCATGACATAATTTTCATCTCTATAATAGAACCGCATGTATAACATGGGGCGGCTTCAAAAGACATGACCTTTTGCACCAACAAATAGATAGGATTTTGGTTTTTTGCTAAACAAGGGTTTTAATGCAAGCATTCCATTCGTGGGGGACTATCCATGTAGCGAGAGACAATTTTTGCCCTTCTTGTTGGAATAATCCTCGTGATTCTCAAACTTTCCTCGAGAATCCACACTTATATATCGGCTGGAAGTCGCTTGGCTTTAGCGTGTTCCCAGTTGGGTCGTTCCCTTGGGTGATTACTTTTTCCCACAAGGCAGGCCCGCTAAGATAAACAAAAGCAAGCTAGCATATCCCATAGTTCAATCGACCTTCGTTGAAAAACAAAGGGAGAACACTCGCAATATACCGTGCTCACATTCGCATGTTTGGTTCAATTTTAATTCCAAAAATAAAATGTGGAGGCAATTACTTACACTATTTAAGATCACCACCAAGACTTTTGATTCTCAAGATCGCAATAAAGCGCGAGAGAAGCACATAAGTCTTTTTAGTGATATTACCTTGGGTAAGTAATTACAAAACAAAATAGCACTTGTTCATTTTAAGCCCACAAAGCAAAATGAATTCTTTTTAAAGCACCAAAGGAAGTGTGAGATTTGCCTTGTTCAATTGTTAATCCTTAAACCAAATCTAGTGAGTTTGTCCTAAAGTCCATTTTAACCCTTTGTTTGCAATTTTTTTTTGAAGATTTGTAATGTGCTTTTTAGGACCCAAATGAAATTTAGTGTTTCCTAAGAGCATGAAAGTAAACAAATCCTTAGAAAGGGATTATAATTTCTCCCAAAGTGTTTAAAAACACTTGATACAATGAGATGATAAATTCATAAAGAACCCTTGGCCTTCGTTTTCCTTCCTTTACTTTTAATCAAAAAATTTCCTTTTTTGGCAGATTTCAACAATTGTTAGATTTTTCCATTTTTGGTAATTTTTGCATGCATGACTTTGAGGCCTAACTTTTCCCAATTTTTTTCTAAAACTAAGATAGGATGAATTGCCAAAATAACTTTTAAAAAACTAGGTAAAAACACTAAAATGTCATTTTGAGGGCCAAGATGAAAGATTCAAGCCCCGAAAATGTGCCAAAATGGCTACCAACCCATCTAGGATGGTTGCCAAACCACATGCAACCTCATAATGACACCGCCTGTAAAATTTCAGGCAAAACCCACATCTGAGTCAAAAGTTATGACTTAGGGAAGTTCCTGCATCACAAAAAAATTGTTAAAAAAAATCAGAAATTTGCAGGTGCAACGCAGTTTGGAAATACTACGGTGCAGTTTGGAAAATCAACGATGCAATATAGCGCCACACCTAGACTAAAAGCGGTGCTCTGCAGAAAATAGAGAGTGCAAATACGGCGCTGTTTGAGCATGCAGCACAGTTTGGAGAGTGGAAAAGTTTGAAAATTTAAATTTCTTAAGCGGGAAACAAGTGCGATGCAGTTTGAGAATTTGTGCGTGGTTCAATATAGCGCCGCATCTTTGAATGCAGTGCAATATGGCGCCATGTCTCTAAAAGCGGTGCAATATAGCGCCGAGGGACTGTGTGCGATGCAATTTCTTGGGACCTGCAAAAAAAAATAGAAAAACACAAAATTTTCCAAAAAAACGTGATTAGAACTTGAGATTTTCCCTCCTTCTAGTGCCAAAATGTGAACCCTAATTTCATACCTGCATAGACATGACAAAAAAACACATTAGTTAGTTGATATGCAAGATAAAACAAGGATTCCTCATGAAATCCATTTATAAATACTCAAAATAGGAAAAAACAAGAACAAACATGAAATATAGATGAAATCCTAAATTAAGCAAATGCAAACTCTTGATCCCATGGGGGAGGTGGTGCCAATTGATATGTCGATATTGGCCCTTTCCCAACTCCTTTGTAAGCTTGATGCTTTGATGGAGATTGAATCACTTTGTTGATGAAGAACAAGATGAGTTCTTGAGAAAACCTGCAATAACCTAGCTATGAATTTGATGAGATGGATGAAACTAGATATGCTTGAGGATGAAATTGAGTATAGTAAGTTTATTCAAGTTGTGGATGTTTGACTGAGAGGAAGAGTCTCTCATTTATAGATTTCCAAAAAAGAAGAGAGAGTGAAATTGAGCAATGTGGGATAAAAGATAATCCAATGGCATTGTGCAGCTTGTCCACATGTGATTGGAGGAAGAATGAGCACATTTTGGTCAATGTGCATGATAAATGCTATGAGATTCAAATTTGAAATTTGAATGTGACATGTTGGAGGGAGAAAGAAATGGAGTTAATGTCACTTGGCTCAATGCACAAGGACATGTAAGAGGAGTGACTGCCTTGTTGGATGTACAAGTCCACTTCGATTTTGAATTCAAATTTGGAGGAATATTCCTCTTTTATTCCATGTTGAGAGAAAATAGGCAATTAAATAAATCAAAGTAATTGATTTATTGTGCAAGTTGCATTCTCTAGAGGATTTTAGTGATTGAGATTAAATTAATCAAGATTTGATCAATTTAATGAGAGATTAGGTGATTTGACAATTTTGACTCAAATTTATGAGTTGATTTAAATCAAGAATTGAGAAGAAAAGGATTAATTAAATAAATGATTTGATTTATTTAACTAAAGAGGATAGTGTTAGATTAAATTAAATAAGGTTTAATTTATTCAATTTAATAAGAAGACTTTAGAGACTTGATTTAAATAAAATAAATTATTTAAATAAACAGAGATATAAGGTTAATTAAATTAAATTGATTAATTTAATCAATAGAGGAGAAAGACTTAATCAAATAAATAATGATTTATTTAATTAAGAGACAGAAGGTGATGATAAGCTGAGAGTGTGATTCAAGAAGAAATGTCGTTAGTAGTCAGGATCAAGTGTGCCAAATAGAATTTTACATTTTCCATGTCTACAATATCTATCAATCTTTATCTATGAGCAATTATGACGCCAAATTATTAGATCCCCCTGTGCTCTTTATTTCTTTGTCTTTGCTTTTATGCTTCATGATGTTGTGGTTTCTATGTGTTGTCCCTCGCATGTGTGACAACATTCCATGAATGCATCTCGCTATGTATCTTGTGCCATGAAATCTCTCATATTTATCTCTTCTCCATAGAATGACATGTGCTCCTCTATGTAGCACACATTATTCTAAGGGGGCTCTCATATTTGCTTAATTTTCAAAAAGGTATATTCTTTCAAAAGGATTCCTTGATGAAATAATCACTTGATGAAAATTTCTTTCAAAAGGATTCCTTGATGTTTTATGTCTTGATGTCTTATATCTTGGTGTCTAGCTTAGGGGCAACTTGACTAGACCTATCTTGTCTTTTTTGTGAGTGTCCTGGAACATAGTCTACAATAGCCATAGGCCTATATGCTTGTCATATGGACTCTAGTAATGCTAGCCATACTTATCAGTGCCTTCTTTATTTGATCAAATTGTCTCGTCTTGTTTCTATGAAAATTGTATCGTGTCTATTCTTTTTTTCTTTTTTGACTAACATGTTTGTCTAAAGCTAACATATTTATGGTGAGATCACAGTCGGCTTTGCAAGATCGAGGACCCATTCCTCTTTTCATTTTGGTGAAGCTCCTTTCACATCACGTATACTAGATCAAAGTTTTGCTTCCTTTCCATTTTTTGTATAATATTCTCTTCTACTTTAGCTCACACATGCTTTGACACATACGCTTGCTAAAGTGGGGGCAAAATGTTATGGCATAAAATTGAATCATAGTGCAATTTCCCATAACATACCCTTACTTTAGCCTTATAAAATCGATAATACTAAATCCTGATGTCATAAGTCTTTTGTCCCATCTGTACCTTATCATTTTCTATATGTGGATGGAATTTTGACTAGGATGCTTTCACATCACACAAACGTCTATGTGCCACATGAACATCTATGAAAAGTTCTCAAGTTAGTGGACTTTCAGAGTTACATTTATTGTCACCCATGAAGTGTAACACTCCCTATGACTACAAACTCGCTCGAAAATGGATCTTTTGCCTCCAAACCTCTATTTTGAACCTACAATTCCATTCCATTCAACTCTGATCTTCATCCTTTCTATTCTACTCACTTCATTCTCACTTCCTCCACTTCATTATTTCTCTATCACTCTTCCATTTTCTCTACACCATTATTCTTGTAGGTTTCAAGCCATTGGAACTACACTTTTGCACGATCATATTGCATTCTCAAAGCTTTCTTCCTTCCTCTTAGCTTCTCTAAGTTTGTACTAGGGACGGTAATCTTTATTTCACGATGTTATCTTTATAGTTAGCATATTGTTTGTCTTTGAATTTATATATGTATTGTCTATTGCTTCCTTTATCATTATTTCTACATTGTGGTCTATCTAGCTGTTTGTGGAGGTGGAAACACCAAAGCAAAGGTTCGACCGAGGCAAGTCTCAAAAAGTAGCCCCAACATTTTCTTGTTTCCATGTGTGTAGGATCTCATCCATGTGGAGATTGTGGGAGGTTGGACCAACCATGATTTGGATATCTCTCCTTCTATTTTTCATTTTTTTCATAGTTAGTTTATCTTTCTCTTAAAGTATTCTTCTTCTTGTACACTTGTTTTTCTTTTTACACATTTCTAGAATTTTGTTATTTCTTATTAAACTATTAAATTCTAGTATTCGGGTTGTTAGAAAGCCTTGAGCACTTTGGTCACAGACTCTACTCTCTATCCAGATGAGATGCCAGTGCATCCCTGAGATGACATTGTGTTGTGATGTCATCCATTTCCCATGCTGTCATCCTCTGGCTGAGAGCCAGTTAGTCTTTTCCTTGGACCCTCTATGGTTTGTTCACCTAATTCCTAAAGTCCCTCATCTGGAAAACCCAAAAACCCAAAAACATAGATTAGTTTTTCCTTCATTTTCCATCCTACCTTTTGACCTTCATCATCAAGGTGACCAAGGGGTAATTCACTCCCTTTAGACCTTGTTTGTCTTGGGACTTTGGAGTAGTGAATCCCCTTCACAAAATAGAATTTTTGAAGATATCTAGATAAAAAGTAACGTGCTAAGAATTACCCATCAACAATTTACTTATGACATAATGCTTTTTGGGACAACCAAGAGAAACAAAGCACAACAAATGAAGAAAATTATAAATCTTTATATTATAGCATCTGGTCAAGAGGTGAGTGAGAAAAAATCTAAAATCTTCTTCAACATAAAATCAAGAAAGGAGCAAGAAATTATGAGAATACTTAAGTTTAAGAAGGGCCAATTTCCATGCACATATCTTAGTCTATCCCTAGCCAAGGGTATTAAAAGAATAAAAATATGGGACCCCTTAGAAAATAATGTTAGAAATTGGTTGGAGTCATGGAAAGGAAAATGGATTTCTTGGGCTGGAAGAATAAATATGCTAAATATAGTAATTTCGGTCATCCCAACATATATTTTGTCTTGCCTTTCTTTACCAATGAGATCTTATTACATTCTCAATCATGGTATGAAAAATTGGCATGGCTCATTTGGAATAAAACAAAATTGTATTAATAGCATGGGAAAAACAATCAAAACAAAGGGGGCTAGGGGTACAAGACTAAGAGACCTACTACTCGACAAAATGAAGCTCTAGGTAAAAAGCTAATAAGGAAAATGTACATAGAAAATAAATCAAAATGAACACAGATTCTATAAAATAAATATCTTAATAGTAGGGATGAATGTAGCATTCTCCTCTTTGATAGTTTTCCCAATGGCTCGAGAGTGAAATTTCATGAAAGAATGCCACCCCTTAATCATGGAATATATCACCTAGGACATATATGATGGAAAGTCAGCCTTATTCTGGGATGATTCTTGAGGGCTTTTTGAGTATAAGCAACCTATTGGAGGTGGATGAAACAAAAAGTACTATGTCTTAGGTTTGGGGAACAAAGGTCAGAGACTACTTAGTAGTTAGGAAAAGAGACAGATCTCAAGGATGGCAATGGAAAGACCTCAATAGTCTAAATTTTCCCTGAAATGAGATTGACTAATTACAAGTTGTTCTTAGAAACATAAAAATTTTCTTGCAAGAAGGCAATGGAATCCTAGTTTGGTCAAGATTAAACAATGGTTAATACAATGCAAAATACATTTTCAAATTGCTAGGGAAAGAGGATGCGAAAAAAACACTACCAAGGCACCTCTATTAGGGAAATAAGACCCTCCCCAAATCTAGAGTCTTTGCATGGGATACTCTCCAAAAGAGGATACTATCTGCAAACAAGTTTGAAAAAATGGGACATCTAGGCCCCTAAAGGTGTGTCATGTACAAAAAGCAAAAGAAAATGTAAATCATTTACCGGTGGACTATCCCTTTACACATGCCTATTGGAGATGGTTATGCACTAAGCTAGGTTGGATAAGCGCCCTTCAAAATGAAATAATTGCATTATTCCAATCTTGGCCGGTTCTAAGTAAGCACACCATGTTCTCATGTTTATGGATAATCAACCCATCAATTATGATCTAGGAGGTTTGGAAGAAATGAAACAAAAGGATTTTTGAAGCAAAGGAAATGAATTGGTTGTCTTTTATCAATAAGTTGGAGGCCGCTATAGTTGGCCAATAGAAATGTGGAAAGCCTAAATCCATAAAAGGCGTCCTTTACTAAATGGGACTCTAAGATGAGACTAGCATGGTTTGGCCTCCAAACCCCTACCTATGAGGAGACAGTGATGAAGAAAGTAAAGAACTTGAGGGCTAATGTTGTATGGAAACCTCCCTTAGAAAATTGGTTCAAACTTAACTTTGATGGGGCAGACATAGGGAACCTTGATAATTTTGGTGTTGGGTGTATTGTAAGAAAATGGGAAGGCAAAAAGTGGGGTGAAGCTTCTATTCCATTTCTAATGGGCACAAACAAAATCAAAAAATTTCAAGCATTGATCATTGGGCTAAAACTATGTAAGTATTTAGGTATTAAAGAACTGGAAATAGAAGGTGACTCAACACTGGTCATTAACACCCTGAGATCTAGGAAGACAACAAATTGAAAATTTCAAGCAATCCTAGCAAAAGAAATGGAATACATTAGGGACTTAAGAATGTTCATAATACAACATATTTTTTTTGAAGAAAATGATGAAGCAAACAAATTGGCTAAGGATGGGGTGGATGGTATCAACCATAGATGGTTGAGGGCATAATTGAGTGCTCTTCACATACAAATATGATCTTGAATAGAATCTTGGAACCACAAAACACAACAAAGTTCATCAAGAGAATAGGTAATGTATATGAATTGCATGAAAAGACCAAGTATTTTAAATACCTCACAGAATAATACTTCTAAAACATACAATTTTTGTTTATGTAATGGTATATTAGTTGGAATCATTATTAATGGTCACAACTAAGGTTTTTCTTTGTTCGGTCAACATTCTAAGCTCAACTATTCAAGAATTATAAGAAGACATAAATATTGTTTAAGGGTCATGGCTGATGTTTTATACCATGTGTGTACAGTTGCAAAACACAATGGAGTGTGTTATTTTAGCATCATTTGCATCTCTCTCTATGGATCAAGTCCTATAATCCCAATATGAATTTACAATTATTGAAAGATATAGTGCTCAAGGATTTATGGTGGTTGACAAGCTAATATTAATCACACCCGAACATTTGAACATCCACCTAGTAGATGTTGGAGCATCTCTTTCACTGTTAGTTGAGGATAATTGTGGAGACCATATATGTACATTTAATTCAAAACATGACAATTTTTTTCTATGTGTTATGGACAAGGTCATTGAGTTTTCCTAGCAAACACGTTGACTCGGTTTCAATGAATGAACCTCCACAGGGGTAGGATTGTTGCTTTGTAATTAAAGGCCATCATTCTTGTCACAAATTATGGGTCGATAAATAACACATGAAGTTTTCCATTTTCACTATTCAAAGACTTTTTCTATGCTCTAAAACTTCAACAATTAAGAGTGTAGGCCTTGAAATGGACACATCAATTAGACTCACATGCCTTAGAAGGTAGATGGCATTTTTAGGGGCAATTTTTGAGCTCAGACTCAAATCTATATACATGGTGGATCATTACTTGGTAGTTGAAGCCATCAAATTAATTCTTGGGTGTGAATTCATGGTACTAGAGGAAAGGTATAGAGTAAAAATTGATATTTTATCACGTATTATGGCTGTGTTGCTAGACTTATAGATTTTGGAAGTCATGGTGTTAGCATTGGTTGGAATTCTGGTCAAACCAATGTTTCTGGGTGATATTGACGATATAATTTCAATGAAACAATTGAGGATTGATATTCCCGGGCCAAAGGAGATGAGGTTTCTCTTCATCCCAGGAATGACTATTTGTCACTACCCACTTTTGCTAGATGTCAAATGGGTTGAGTTGTGGAGCCACCATGCAAGAGCTTTAAGGGGAGTAGAATTTCTGAAGTGACTCCTACTTTTGGAACTTGTGTAGTGTTAGGAAATAATGCATCATACCCACATTCTTAATCCATTTCCTACATAACCCCAAGAGAGATAAACATGCTTAGACCATAATACATAGATCAAATAGACAAGCCACAAGATATACCTTGGGAAAACCCTCAAGAGGGAAAAACCCAGCCTCCAAAAGCATCCATACTCTATCTATTATTAAAAAATAAACCAAAAAAAAAGTTACAATGAATACTTCTGAAGCATCAAGCCTCTCCAATACATCCTCCATGTGTCCAAGCATGAATCCACAAATCCCATGCCATTCTTCACATATGCACTCCTAAAAAAGAATCAATAATTACAACCCACTCACCCAACCAACCTTAACCACTAAACATGTGCTTGCTTTTATAGACTCAAGCTCACACAAATACAACCAAGTGGTAAGATAAAGCCATATACCACAAAACCATGTGAATACACAACCATTGAATCCTCATTTAATATTGGGTACTAAGTTTTCACTTTATTGAATATTCCCCAATATGAAATTATTATCCCATGTCTCTCACACATTAGATAATAATACAATGTTAAAATACAACATAAAGTGGTCCCCAAATAACTACCTAGTGTGATTAACCACACCTCCTAGGTGGATCACAAGTAAAAAATTATTTAATTACAACATATAATATAACATTTTTTGTAATGGTGTACAACACCATATCCCAACATGTAGGACTTTGAATGCGTTGGCAACTTCATCAATTATCTAAAGGAAATGCTAGACGAGTAGTTGGTTTGATGTGATGTTTCTCCAGTAGGAGTCTAGAGGTTTCTTTTTAGCTATAATTCATTTAGCATAATATGTAATTTGGGCATTGCGAGACCCATATAATCATTTTGGGGATGGGAATTTTTGCATTACAAGTTTTTTTAGGTTTTCCCCACTATTTTGACCATGGCTATGTGTAGCCCATAGTGGTGTACTATCGAATATGCAAGTAATGTGGATGGGTATGGTGCTACATGCACTACCAACTTTGCAAACTGTAACTATGTTAAATTAAATTAATAATAAATACATTTCTTACATATCAAAAGAAAAGTACTTTGAGAGTTATGTCTATGCAAAATTTCATATCATTATTGTTGAAATAGAGTGTAACTATATGATGAGATTTGTTGATCTTAATGCAACCAAATTCAAAATGAGATCATAAATGAAAATAAAAATCAATCATAAAATAGTTGCAAGCCATAACATGAAAATTTATGTGGAGAAGTCCTTTAAAAAAAATCCGCACCCAAACATACCTAAGCCTATATTAAACATAAATAAGTTATAATACATCAACTCATCCCTTTATAATCCAATAGTATAATGGTTCTTGGATCACATATAAAGCAACCTAATCTACTACCATCTTGTTTGTGTAAAATTATATTCACACTACCATAAGTTTATTAAGTAGTCTTATTAGGAAGTTATTTTCCTATTTTTAGTTTTTCTACTTTGTTTATTCTTAGAAAATGTGGATGTATATCTAATTTTTTATTAATGAATGAATTCACCTATACTATTTAGCATGATTTTTCTCTAATTTTTCTCTTGTGTAGTAGCTCTCTTCTATATCGAAGAACTATTACAGAGATCCTTGATTCTTGTAGAGATACATCTCATCTCTAGAATTCCAAATGTACAACTTTCTTCTCTTATTTTGAGGGTTTTCACTATGAATAATGTTTCCAATGGTGAATAATATTTTTTGTGTGAACAATGTTTTTAGTATGAATAATATTTCTATCGATAATATTGCCTCCAATTTTTTTAATGATTTTGGCCATGAATAGTATTTTTTCATCTATGAACTATGTTTTCATGCCATCAATAGTGTTTTCTATCCTTTTTTTCATGCACAAGGAGGTAGTTTTATTTCATAAGACATTGTTATAAATTATACACATTAATTCTAAAAATGGATTTTTTTAGCATCACTTACTAATATTTTGTTCATGACTAGGAACTACCAAAGATAAGCTATAGACAATGATCACTAGTTATGAAAATGATGTAACTAAATTTTTATTATTTATCAAAGATACTTAAATTTTGATTATATTTCTCATTATATTATAACAATGATAAAAATTAGTGGAATTTTAAGTTGAATGATTGAGGCGTTTTGTTTCATTAATTTTTTATAGAAAAAATTTAAAATTATTCAAATCTCAAAACTATTATTGAAGGGTGTTTGTATATCTCTGTTGGTGAAGAGTAAAGCTCAAATGAGGGCTCAACATGGAAAAAGAATAATTAAGAGAATCATTCCTCTAGATAAAAGATGAGATAGATTCCCAACTGATGAAGAAGCTCATGTTCATACTAGGAGCACAAAACAACCTATTTAAGAATCTTAGTGCAACTGCAAGAACAAATAATAAAACATTGCAAGAATGGGAGTGGAAAAAAGATGACATTGATGGATCTCTTAAAGATGTTGATGATAATGGGATGTTCACAAGAAGTGTAGAAAAAAATAAAGAATCCCAACAACCACTCTCACCAAATGGTTAGGTGGGATGAAATCAACATCAAAGAAAGGTCCTTCAATTATGTTGATAGAAAATGAAAAGTATTTAATTGTTGATTGGTGTAAAGAGATAGCTACAATAGGTCATTACTTTGATATTGTCAATCTCAAGACAAAAATTGTTCAAACATACCAAACTAGATCCAACCCAT
The DNA here is from genome assembly GCA_007115665.2 of Sequoiadendron giganteum. NCBI lineage: Eukaryota > Viridiplantae > Streptophyta > Pinopsida > Cupressales > Cupressaceae > Sequoiadendron > Sequoiadendron giganteum. The sequence continues at coordinate 301,094,217 of CM021101.1, forward strand.
TTAAGGATGGGTTTCGTAGTGGACTTGATTTAAAATATGTTATCCTGAACTCACCTTGAGGATAGAGGAAGGCCTTGATAGAGATAGGGAACCAAATATCATGCCTAATATTATCTTCAAATTTTGCATGATATTGTCCAAAGCTTATGATGCAAATCAATTTGGACCTCAATGGATATGGAACTATGATGAGATTGATATTTAGGATGAGGAAAAATGGTTCCATAAGGGTGCTGGTGAAAAGAGGTAGTATAAGTGTATCTTACATCATTTTGAAGAATCAGTTATGAATTAAAATTGTGTATTTGTTAATGTTTTTGGATAGAGCATACCAATATTTTATTTATTTAATGGTAAAAGGAAGATGAAAAATTACATTATTGGTTGTGAACTTAGTTCTTGCATGGTAGTCAAACCACACACATGGATGACCAAAGAAATTTTTATGAATTGGTTGTAACACTTTGCATGGTTAGTTCTAGGTAGTGTGTCACCCATAAATAAACACTTTTTGATTTTTTATGACCACAAAAGCCATGCCACTATTACAACTATCTAAGAGGCAAGGATATTGGGGATTGAATTTCTTATATTATTGGTGCACATGTGACATAAACTATATCCCCTCAATGTGGGTGTGTTTTTGGCACTTAAATAATACTTCAAATCTGAAAGAGTAGTTTAGATAGTAGGGTTTCCAAAAATTGAGATTAAGACGGAAAAAATGTCAGAACTATGAAGCAAGCCATTTAAAAATGCATTAAAAGTGGAAAAAATCATAGCTATATTCAAGAGGCAATTTATATGGGCCCTTAATCTAGAGGTTGTTATGGAGGATATGTATCCTGATGATATTTCAATTTAGCATACATGACGATGCTTTTGTAGTGTAGAATATCCTTAGTCTATTCAAGGTTAATGTCTCACTAATAGAAGTGGGCAACGCATTATTGTCCAATATTACAAATGTTAAATTACATCTTACAACATAATCATTGGTACAAGAAAATATGCATGATTCACCTCAAATTACTCGTAATGATTCAACTATAATAGTGGTGAGAGATCAACTACATGATGACATGGTATAAAATCAACATGATAAAATGGAAGATGGACTTAGTATTCCATCATAACCAAGCCAATAATCATGGTTGATGGAGGGAGCTATGAATTTGGGTATTCATTTACATTTGCATGAAGAATAGGGTACTTTTTTCTTCTCATATCTAACACCCACATTTACTATGCATGAAATGGTACATTACTATGCTAATTATGGAGGTTGGGATGGTGGAGGTAATTTTGAGTTTAGTCATGATAATAAGGTATTTCGTAATGAAGACAAACACATCATTGATGCACAATTCAATTAGACATTGGATTCCCAAATAAATTCCACTATCATTAAATTCCTTAAGATGTATGTGCACATTGTCACAAAAAGAACCAAGAATGTAGATGATAATATAATTTAGTTTAGTTGATAGCCTCAGATCTAAATAATGGATGAATATATAAATATTTTAATGCAATAAGAGGAAATGAATAATTAAATTGAGGAGATAAAAGTATGAAAGAGACAAAAAATTGAGGATAGAAAGGAATCATGTGTTGTGGAAAGGGAATTGAAGAAGCAAGTTAAATTGGATAGATAATTACAAATTCAATGAAGAGAGAAACATAAAGTATTACAAAGGTAGGAATAGGAGAAAAAAAAGGAGCAAGAGAGGACTCAAAGGGAGCAAGACAAAAAAGAAAAAGAACTTGATGTGGCAAGGAGGGCTTTACAAAGACAAAGAAGTTTGAGTAATCTAATAAACCCTTTACTAGAAAATCATGCATTATTTTGAGATATGATGAAAATTAATACCCCTTAGGATTGTGTTACTATGAATTGTATAGGTTTGACCCCATCCCATTTAAAGAACATTTCATTTCCAAGTCTAACCCCTACTCATGAAACTAACACTCTAATTCTAGCACCAATGGGCAAGAACATGGTTGGGATAACAAGCACACGTTTCCAAGAAACAATAAAATTTGTCACATCATATCCATAATATTTTCCCTTATGGTTTGAGTGAGTTTGGGAGCAACCAATCATTATACAAAAATAATATTAAAATTGTAGCTTAGGGTGACATCTTTTTTATTTTTTATATGTCGAGGATTTCAAAACACTATTATAAATATAAGTTTATAATTCTTTCAATTTCTAATGAAATGGGATTTTATATTTATGTTTGCCATATGGCAACAACATGCATTTTATTTTGACATTTTTTTTTATAAATATGCCATGTGGACACTAAGGAGACATGGAGTGTGGTAATTTTCATTTCGTTTGGATGACTAACTGATGGTGGGTCAGGAGGAGACTTGGTCCCTGTGTACCATTTGAGTGGTATGTATTCACCATTCCACATGGTGAGTAAGAACAATGCCACACATTTGAGCCTACAATGCTTCAATAACTCACATTTATCACTCACCAGCACCCCACTACTTAGACTCATCTTCCTGATAGTTCATCATAATAGACACCAAAACATGGTCACCAATTTTGGGTTGGTGCTTGTTGCCCACCTTCTAGGCCATCATTTGTATTAGTTCATATTAGTATGACACATTTGAATTGGGGAAAATTTATTATGCTAAATCATTTTTAGTGTTAGAATTATGTTGTAGTTATCCATATATTAGTTTAAAATGTAGACTATAACATAGCTTAATCCAAAAATGCCTTTGGGTTCAACCGAGTCTCTAAAATGCTACCACCTCATACTAGCTTAGGTTTATTATCCTCTATGATGTAAATTATGTTTTTACTACTGTTTAAATTCCAATATGATGTAAATGTTTTTTTATAATATAAGCAACATTTACAAGGTGTTGTACCCTTTACATGAAAATCCCGTAGAGCCAAAAAGGAAACAAGTTCATCAAAACATCATAAAAACTAAACTAAAAAAAATAGAAACAAGACACAAACACTACACACTAACATCAAGAACCTAACACAACATAGACTCGACCATTAATTGTCCACACTTTCCCATTTCTAGATGAGGAGGTTTAAAACATCATCCCAATCCAGTTGGGACCTTCACCCATAGCATTCTTGTCTGCTTCCTCCTTGATGACATTTGAAAGTATGACGGTTGATTTGTGAATCATTTTAATAGTGAAATGAGCCAGACTATTGAATTCTCATTCAAGTTTAATAACCCACTCTTGCAGCATGTTGAAGTCCTCGTCCTTGTCTTTCTTGCACTAGGTCACCTCTTGCTCACAAGTCTTAGGATCCAAGGAGTGGGTGGTGTCCTCCTTAAGCATCTAGTTCATATATGAGAAATGACTAGGGCCCTCCATGAAATATTCTTCCATCTCCTCAATAGTGTATTTTTTGCCTTCAGTTATGTTGCCAGTCTACTCTAAATCACTAGAAATCTCATCCACCATAATCCCTTTTTTGTTCTTCACTAGTCTGTGGGGCCTCCTCACACTAGTTTGTTCCATCCACACATCAAAGCTTGTGGTCACCATGGTGTCACCCTTGGAGTCTTTTTCCTAAACACTTTTTCCTTCACTATCAGTGGCCAATGCGCCCACTTGGCACAAAGATTTTTTCCCCTTCTTCTTAGCAGTGGGTCTGCTATCCTTCTTGATGGGTTTGTTTTTTAGCTCGCATAACCCAACCAAAACCTTGGATTGGGCCAACCTGACCTCTCCCTTCTTCTTTTTTTATGGGGTTTAGACTTAGGCTCAATACAGGGTTTATTTTCAGGCATGGTGGTTTTCCTCCTAGGACCCATCAAAGTAGCAGGGGACAGTTTATTGGAGGCAAATTTAGGATGTTCCAATTTCTCCACACACACAACTAAGATAGGTTTAGGAGGGAACAAGGCCAAATGGAAGTGATAGAGCCTAAGGATTAGGCCTTGGTTCAACGATAGGGGAGGCAAAATATCGGGATTGAGAGTGGCATCATCATGGGATTCTTTGATAGAATTTTCTAGGGAAGTCAGTAGAAAGAAGGGAAAGTTGAGGATCATTTTGTGTCGTAGGTGATTTAACAGTGGTAAATGGTAAAAGTAAAAAACCTTGAATCTACCTTCTAATGTAACATATTTTATAAGAGCAAGACACACCTTGTCCCAAGGTTTAGGTAGCACCTCACGTTCAAAACTCGATTGCTTTTTAATCGGCTTCTCATTGTCCTTGAAGAAGGAGATGAGACTCTCCAGGTCTTGCATTTTGGTGTGCTTTTTGTATTTCTTTACATAAAAAAGAGGCTCGTCGCCTTACCAATCACTTCCTCATCCACCTCGAATGAAATGCCTCCCATGGTGACATGCCTATCCTTCCACAAACTAGAAAATTGTGCCGACATTTTGTCATCATGGCCCACTAGAATCTTTAAAAGTGGCACCAAACCTCCCTTCATATAGATATGCCAAGCTATGGGGTCCCTGTGAAACTCCTCACAATTTTTGGGCTTGGTCTTGACCTTATTGCCACCCATCTCAACCCACAACACACAGGAACTGGCCTAGAGAAACAAAGTTAGCCAAAAAATGGACTGGCCGCCAGTGAATTTACCCTTTCTTAAACCATCATTACCCTACCACCCGGGACAGTAAAGCACAATAAAATCAATTAGACGTTTACATGCTTCAACAATCATTCCTAAATATTCCAACTTCGCAGAGCCATAATCATCCCTTAGGAACCACAAGCTAAGGCAATAATCCATGATAATGAAGTTTGGATAATTAATATCCATCGTTCCAACTGTCCCATTGAAGTTACACATTTTCCCAAGCCTTTTAGCCATGGGGCCAAGATTTTAAATTCTTAAGTACATCTCATAAGATCTTATGCTCATCATAAGGTTGATTAAATTGGAATTATCAAGCAAGATGGGGATGAACATAACATTACACACATTCCTAGAGATTTGATGGGATATGTAGTACATTTTAAAAGACAATCTATAAAGGCCAAGGACCCCACTATACATAGTTATGAAATAAAATAACCACTTGACAACCCACTTTAAACTCGCTACCTCACTCGACCTAGTCCTCGTCATTCAAGGTCTCGACGTGTAGTGCCACCTATACCCATAATAATTAGTATTGTTTACCATTATTGAGTGTTTATATTCCTTTGTTCCACAAGGATTAATCCTTGTATATTTTTTGGTAACACCTTGAGCCTTTTCAACCACTTGCATAGACTCCAAGTGGAGCCCAAGTTGGCCAAACCATCAGCCACCTAATTACCCTCCCTATAGGTGTGAGTCAAGTACTTCCTTTCCAATTTTGAAAACAATAAATTTATGTCTAGTAAGATATCCTTGATGTTCCAACCATGCAACTAACCATGATTAATAAAGTCAATCACAAAGTCCCCTTCAATATGTAAATTTTTTATACCCAGTGTAAGAGTGATCTCGATGCACTTGAGCAACGCCTGTGAGTCAACATTCATAGAAGATTGAATGTCAATTACTCCAAAAACCCAACAACCAATTTACCCTTGTAGTCCCTTATAACACCAACAATACAGGCTATACGAGGGTTCCCCTTGGCCGCACCGTCAAAATCTAGTTTAAACCAACCCAAACCCAAAGGGTTCCAAATTGTGTTATTCCCACCTCATATTGATGTTTTTTACTAGAATTTACTCCTAGATAATAGGCTTCTTCATGTATATCTTCATGTAAGCATGTTTTAAAAAAGGAAAAAACAAATTTACTTGTTAATTTATAGGTTGAGTGCTTGCTTGGGATGAAGACTTAAATATATATCCTCTTGTTTTGATTGCTTGATCGGTGAGCCTCATACCTTTGGGTGTGCTATTAACAAATATGCATGAAGGAACTGATATGTACTAGGATAATTATCACTTGAAATTTTATTTTGATGATGAGAAATGGGAAATATCAATTTATTTGATGGGACACATGGTCATGAATTTTATTTACAAATCAAATAGTTTATTTGGAAAATAGTATGTTATTATAGGTGGTTGCTTCATATATTGTTGGTACAATTGTAGTGTATCTTTTCAATATGTATACTTAATAGTAGAAATTAGGTTTCATATCTACTAAATAGGGATTGTGTATATTTTATGCCAGTTTAAGATCAAGGAATTATATTTGTCATGGCCATAGAATTGTTACAACCTATAATATTAATGTTCCAAATGTAGACAAACATAAATTGCAACGAAATATATTTAGTTATAGTACAATGGCTACAACATTTACATCACATATATAACATATAAGCATCAACAATATATAACAAACATGCATTAATAGTATAACTAAAAATCCTATAGATGGAATAATAGTATAGTGGCTACAATATTTACATCTTATAAAACATAGAGGCGTTAAAGATATAACTAGAAACAACATATACATAATATATAAGCATTTACATAATACTGGCTAGAGAATTTACATCATATATAACAAATAGGGATTTATAAAATAATGGTAACAACATTTACATCATATAGAAGAGATAGGAATTTACACCATAGTGTTTATAGCATTTTCATTCTATAGAATAGATAAACATTTTTATAATAGTGGGAGTAACATTTACATCATATAAAATAGATAGGCCTTTACAACACACTGTCTAATAAATTTACATTATATAGAGAAAATAGGAATTTATACAGTAATGACAACACCATTTTTTGGTGTGAATAAGTCTTGTACCTAGTTAATTATTTACCAGGGACTTATTGGACTTAGTTCACATGTTAAGTTTAATTAGGATATAAGCTTTCTTCTAGAAGTCTTAGTTATCTTATCTAGAAATCATAGTTGTCTTATCTAGACTTTATATTATCCTAGGTAGTTATGAGTTAGTTGTCTCGTGTGATAGGATTAAGACACTCATCATGATCTTGTCTTATCCTATCTCTCTCCCTTGACTTTATAAGCAAGGCCTCTCTAGCATATTTTGCATAGTATTGTATTGCATAGCATATTGATCATATTGTATCATACTGCAATTCTTGTTTTGTATAATAACATCTTCCATTGTTGCTTCTCTCTATTTCTTGTGGAGGTTATTTGGTGTTGTAGATTGAAGATCTTGGTTGCTCACTTCAACATGGTATCAGAGCTTTGAATCTTGCAAGCCCCTTCCTTTTTTATTAGAGATTTTCTACCATCAAGTTTTTCTATTGTGATTTGAGTTTCTTTTATGATCTTGAAAATTCCTTGTATGCTCTTCTCTTGCGTTTCAATATGATTTTGAGAATCGAAAAGGGTTTACAAATATTTTTTAATCCTATATTGCATGTATGCATTTTGGTGATATCTAATGATTACAACACTTCTAGCTATAGTGGCAGTATTTTAGGTTGTCTCGTTGCGTCCAGGAGGCTTGAGAAAGTCAAATTTAGCTTTCATTTAACTCAATTTGGTCACCATTTGCAACTTTGGCTTGAGAAAGTCAAATTTGAAGCTCAGATCCAAGAGGTAGTTGATATTTCAGAGAAATTTGGGTCAAAGAAAACCTTTTCATCATGTTTGGAAGGCCTGAAAAACCTAAAGATTGACTACCAAATCGTTGATTTTTGACATTGTTAGTTGGAGGCTAAGGCAAATTTTTTTTTCCCAAACAGGCCATATGGCTCTAGAACGGTATAGTTGACATATTTTCACAAAAAAATATTTTTGCAAAATATTTTTTGTGGCTTTTATAAAAAAATTGGGGCAAAATTTTGTTTAATTTCAGGCATATATCTTTTTCAATAATTTCAAGGGTTTATACAAAAACTATGTGGGCATAAAATATTGCAAACTCGCCATTTATTGGGAATATTCCTTGTATCATTGTTTGTATCCTTCAGTAGGGTACGCCATCGGTTATTTCTCCTTCTGAATTATTGTTAACTCCTTCGACAAGTACTGGTCAAATAAGATTGACAGCTAGATCCTTCTCCTAGCTGGTTATTCAAGCATCCAATCGACATATTATAGCATAAGTTGGCATACAAGTCATTAAATTCTTCTGTAAATATTCCTCCATCATTGGCCTTCACACCTGGCCACGTTAGCGATAGTCTTGTCACACTTTGTTGGCTCACGTTTCTCATTCCACTGGATCACTACTTTTATTTTTTCGTCGGTCACATCATTTATGCCCTTGTCGTCCGACTAGCATAAAATCTTGTACCGATGGTTTTTTGTTTGAAGTCACCATCGAAGCATTTTATTTTGGGTGGCATCGAGAGAGTTTGTTGTTGGAAGATCTTTCAATAGGGTTTCATCTATCCTTTTCTTGCGTCAAACTCAATGATTGTCAAATCGCAGTCTTTGTCGGCATACCCTTGTTAGCGCTGGTTAAATCGCCATCAAATCGCAAGGTTCATTTACTAAACTTTGGTTGATCAACTATTTTTATATGTATTAAATTTTTTTATTAATTTTTTTTTTAATAAGCTGACACATATATTTTAGCCGACTATTGTGTGTAAACTGCCACGAGGTGGGGTGGCCCGCAGGAGCCACCATTGGGGCACCACCCCCGCTCTGCCCATCTGCCGCCAATGTTGGCAGTGGGTAAAATAGTTTTTTAAAACCTTTTCTATAGGGGGCGATCATATGGTCAACCAGGGGCTTGGTTTTTGACCCCATTTAGTGATTATTTTTGTCCTCGTTTAGTGTGAAAGGTCATTTTCTAGGCCTTTTTTTCATTTTTGCATAACTTTTGATCCAGATGGTGAAATTTTGCAAACAATTTTTTTCTGAAAAGCTGGTGATGTGTATTGTCTAGTGGTATAGGTGATTTTCAATTTTTTTTTCTATTTGGCTGCATTTATAGCCTATTGAAGTTAGATATCCATTTTTTACTCCCAAGCTCATAACTTTTGCTCTGTTCCTCTATTTTTTGTGATTCTTGCGGCGTGGGAAAGGTCGTTCCGAGCTCTTGAGAGTTAGTCATGCACTTTTTCTAGATTTGTCCCCTGGTATAATTAATTCAAATTTTTGTGTTTTAACACTCTAGTTAATTACTTGGATATTTTGGCTCCTGGAATCTTTTTGTTTATATGGGATGGATTCATTTGGGTTGCTTTATATGTATTTCTAGATTTTTTTCCTTTGTGGGAATTTTGAGCATCATTTGTAAGCACTTTATTATATGTAAATGCACTAAAATAAAGTGCCACACTATTGTACATGTATTTTGGGGATTTTGCACATAAGGTTGTGCCATATTTTGTACTTGCACTGTATTATAAAGTGCCATGGGGGGTTGTGTAGTGCCTTTTTTATTTTCCATCACACCTTTATCAAGTGAGTTCCCCTCAAAGACAACAACAAATCTATGTGATTCTTGCCTCATGCATGTGTGCCTTGTTTTTGCACACCCTTTTCAGTTGTAGGTACTTTCTTGTGCACTTTTAGATGTTGTTTCTTCTCCTTCATGCACTACATGGTGATACACACTGTTTTAATGGATCTTTCATGCCTCTACTAGGTCAAAATTATGGGGGATATTATACTGTTTGTGCTATTGCTTCCTTGGTTTCGCTTTGGAGTGAACTATGTATCTAGTATTTGTTCCTATGTACTAGGCAGATGTAGCAATTGGTTACCCATGCATTTCGGTGAGATGGAGCATTTACCATAAAGAACTCTTACATTCCTATTTGTGGAGGACACCATTAATCCTCATTTGATCAGTGTTCTTCGAACTATTGGCACCTGTATTTTCAACTTGCATTGGTTGAGTAGTGTCGTTGGCGTCACTTGTATAGATTCATGTGCCATCTGTATCTTCGATTGACAAATGTTTTTCCTTTTTTTTCCATCTGATCATTGTTCAAGTAGTGTCATTGGGGGCACTCATGCAGATTGTTGTCTTCTTGATCCTAATCATCCTATTTTTAGAGGACATTCTTTAGTCATAGCACTATAGTAGTCATATTTCAACAGTTGTTTGCAACTTCTTCCTACTTCATTGATGTTCTTCATGTTCCTATTCTTTGGGAATTTTTTTGGAGGCTTCTTAGACCTTCATCTTGTTTTCTCTCTTTTGGAGAGGAGTTTTCTCCCACATGGTTTTTCTCCTTTTCTCTGTTTATGAGAGATTTTAGTTTTATTTTATACATGGGTACCTCATTAGGCCTTGTTGTTGGGACCCATATTTTGCATATTTGCATTAGTTTGTTCCTCCCTAAGTTGCACTTAAGGACGGGTGTTGGTGCAAATAAGTGTTGCACCTATTTAATTCTTTACGAGGGACTTAGTTCACATGTTAAGTTTACTTAGGATATAAGCTTTCTTCTAGAATTCTTAGTTGCCTTATCTAGAAGTCATAATTGTCTTATCTAGAAGTCATAGTTGTCTTATCTAGACTTTACATTATCCTAGGTAGTTATGAGTTAATTGTCTCATGTGATAGGATTAAGACACTTTTCATCATCTTGTCTTATCCTATCTCTCTCCCTTGCCTTTATAAGCAAGCCATCTCTAGCATATTTTCCATAGTATTGTATTGCATAGCATATTGTTCATATTGTATCATATTGCAATTCTTGTTTGGTGGAATAACATCTTCCATTGTTGCTTCTCTCTATTTCTTGTGGAGGTTATTTGGTGTTGTAGATTGAAGATCTTGGTTGCTCACTTCAACACCATTTACATCATATAGAAGAGATAGGAATTCACAACATAGTGCCTACACAATCTACGTCATATAGAATAGATAGGAATTTACACAAGCTATTGATGGTTGGAAATGATACTAAAGTGTAAAAAATCATACATATGAGTATATACAAAATTAGATGCACATTAAGTTATGGTATTTATTAATAATTGCATGATGGAATAGGAGACAATTTAGATGGCGGAACAAAACCCTAACATGGGAAAGCTAGAGTATGGATAACAATATAGAATAATTAGAAAAATGAAATTAGATGTATGGGCATAATTTTCATCTTTTCCTTCTAGTGAGAAGATTAAAGATATTGTTAAGTAGGATGTGTGAAGATATATTATAAAGTTGGATGAGCCATATTAGGAGAGGTAGGTGGCCATAAAATAAGTTTTCATCCTAATAGATGAAGGATTTAGAATAAAAAAGGGACTACAAATGAGCCCTTACTAAAAAAATAATAACACTATTAACTATATCCTCCACAAATAAAAGGATCCTATTCATAAGAAAATACAATACTTATAGGTAAGACACACAACTAAAGAAATAGCATGGAAGAAATATACCAACCAAGAAGGCTCCACAATGGAAAAAATCTTCTAGATAGATTAAAATTAGAGTTTAACCAATAAGCTCTTATATGTCTAGATTCTATATATGGGATAAATTTTTAGTTGAAAAATGTGTAGTAGTATTTATATATGTGGAATAAGAAACTAGAAAAGCACAAGAATGCAGTAAAATAAAATGAGAAAAAACCCTAGATAATTGAGATATAAGATACTCTAATACCATGAAAGGGGAAAGGCAAGGAGAAGGTAGTGCAATCCCTAAGGTGCTAAGAGAAAAAATAGACTACAAGTTGGGGATAAAACCAATAATAGTCTAAGAAGAAATTTAAAATTAGAGACTCTAGAACCTAATAGAGTTTTTGTATTTCAGAGGTATAAGAAAGGGTGAGACCATAAATTACTAGGTATACAAAAACAAAAGTAGACAAAGAGATAAGGTTATTCTATGGAATTAAGGTAGATAAATATTGTTTATTATTGTGCTCATATTTGTCATAGTAACGATGTACTATAACCAAACATGAGTAAAAATTAGTAAAATGCAATCAATTAATTTTATAACTAGATAAAATCACATGTATAGGTGTTGTCAATGAATCATATGATGCATCAAAACTAACCTCTCGATGAACTTGTAAGAAAACTCTAATAACACCATGAATAAATTAATATAACACCATGAATAAAATATGATATTGGAAAAAGGGATCTAGGGCCTAAATCACTCTAGTTCCAATATCACAAAAGGGAAAGTTGATTAAAAGTGATCTCAACACCCAATTGAATACAAACCTTAATGGAAGAGCTAGAATGGTGGATCAATATTTTAATTTCTTTTGTTAGTTTGATGTTTTGATATGATTAATTGATTATTAATTGACTAAATTTGATGATGTAATGTTGTTCCTAGGTTAATTATGAAAATGTAACAAACTATTGAGATTTTTAGCAAACAAAAAATTGATAAGTAGAAGTTCAAAGTTCATAATAGCACAAGGTAGACACAAAAGAGCTTGGAATTTGAATTTGGGCTTGAAACAATTGGACAAGGGTGTTGGGTACCCTAGACTAGGTAACAACTACTTAAGATCTGATTTCACTCTCCTATTCCTCATGGTCTGTGTGCTCTTATATTTTGGACTCATTGTTGAAACTCCGTCTATTGCTGATAAAATCCACTTTCCTTTATTTGATGACTTGTGGGACTTGAATGCTTGAATGAGAAATTAGGTTTTTAATCTTCTTCCAATTCACTTAAGATCTATAACCTCCACACATGAAAGAGAGGGGAGGATTGTTTTGTATAGGGGCTTGCCTAAGTCAAACCTTGTTTTGGTATTTCTACCTCCATAATAGCTATGATGATGTAAATAAAGAGCTTACCCTTGGTCAAGCAAGGCTAAATAATAAAGAAGTGATAAATTGATAATTGTTGCAACTCACCACTCAAATTTACATTCCTTGATGGATTGAAGTCAATGTCTCATCAATTTTAAGGAGAAATTGATGCTTGATTTGAAGTCTTGCAAGTGTTAGTACCCATAAAACAAATGAACATGAAACATGAATAAACTCACATAAAAACATGATGCATGGCTAAAATGATGCTTGATTAAAATAAATGTTGATGTAATTTTGCAATTCTACTCTTGACTACTCAATATTAATCTTAATTGCCTTATGATCTTTCTCCAAATTTCTAGGATTAAAAGGCTAAAAATTATTTGTATTTATATGCAATTCTTCTAATTTATCGAAAAACAAATACCAATAGTCAAAAATGATTTTGGATTTTCAAATATTAAAATGTCAACACCGACATATTTAAAATTTAACCAAATAGGTTGAACAAGGGTGTTGGGTGACCTAGTCTAGACCCATCCTTTTCAGGGCCTTAAACATTGGTATTAAATATTAAATGTTTATTTTCAATCCCACCTTTTAATTTTTGAAGATATTTATAAAACTAGAAAATTAAATGCATTATTAGGTCCAAGCACACAGGGGGAGATAAACCTAGTGTGAAATTGTTAAGGGTGACAATTTATGATGCTACATTTAGCCCCCACTTTAGTTAGAGTATGAAATTACACTCAAACTCACACTAAAGTAAGGATAAGCCAAGAAGGGTTCAATTATCCAAAAATTGAAGAGATGGGATGAAATCGGATCTAGGGGATGCACTAGCCCCTAGATTCAAGATCCTATGACAAGGAAATGTAAGGAAAAATGAACACACACATGAGGTGCAATGCAACGTGATAAACATGAAGCATACACAATGAAAAATAAAACATAACATAATAAAAATAGGAACATAAAATAAAAACACTACACGATGCGAACATAATGCAAACACAAATAAGACACATAACAATCACAAACAAAAACATATGGTTAGTACTAAAATGATTCGAGTTGGTAAGAAAAAGAGACATCAATCTTAAATTTGTCTCAAATACCAAACATTATTTCTCAAATATGATGTTAGACAAGATAGTGCTCTCATAAGGGCCATCAAGATGTGCTATGCTAGGCTACTCATGAGCTACATAGATCTAATGGCTAGCAAGCTGCATTATGCTAGTTGACTCATGAAACACATAGCTCCATTGGCAAAAAAGTTGTGTTATACTAGGTGACCATGTTAAAAGGGCTCAAGTTCATGAATCAAAAAGTTGCATTATGCCAAATACATGGACTATTTTATAAATCATGCCCTAGGGAGTGCACAAAATTTTAATGTCATGGGGGACTGTTTCACGTCATAGGGGATGAGTCACCTTAGGGGGTGTACAAAGTTTAACATCACAAGGTATGAATCACCTCAAGGTGTGTATGAAGTTTAATTTCATGGGGATGAATCATAAAGCCATGCCTTAGGGGATGTACAAAGTTTAACATCATGGGGGACAAATCATAAAGCCACAACTCAGGTGGCATTATAAATAACACCACTACAAAGGGTGTATGCCAACAAGTGGATCCTTACACTTTAAAAGATATTACTTAATGTATGGGAGGTCATACCTTAGGGAGTATCATATATGACACCACCACTAAGAGAGGAAAAATGATGGAATGAAGGGCCACACCTAAGGGGGTATCAAGCATAATACCACCACTAAGGGGACATATCATGACATGAAAATTCACACTTTAGGGGGTATTAGGAATAATATCACCACTAAGAGGACACTAGCATAGATTGAGAAAGCCATGCTTTAGGGGATACCCTATATGATATCACCACTATATGAAATACTATGTGAGGTGCAAAACCACACTCCCAGGGGATGTTATGCAAAATATCACAACTAAAGGGGCAATATGGAGATGTAGGGCCACAACTTAGGGGATATCATGTATAACATCACCACTAAAGGGGAAATATGGAGATGCAAGACCACACCTTATGGAATATCATGCATAATATCACCACTAAAGGGGCAACATGGTTTTATATTTTTGTAATTTTGTCCAAATAGATAGAAAATGTTAGTGTACTTGCTACACAAATATTTTAAGGAGATAATAAAGGAAGAGATGATCTTTTGGAAATAATAAATATCACACAAGACTAGCCATCCTTGCCCCCCAAGTGTGAGGACAAGGATATTATTGTGTTTCTCCTTGTTGATGAAATATGGTTGTACAAGATGTTTTTGTGGCCCCATGCATGGAAATGAGCATCCTATGATACTAAAAATGCCACATTGCAAGGAGAAACACCACAGTAACTAATTTATTATTTTTATGGATCCATATCAATGCTGTATAATTGAATTAACCATTACAAAATTTTCTTTAAAGCATAATATTCATCCGTAGAATGACCAAATGTTCCATGATATGCACAAAAGGAAAAGTTTTGAGTTGTTTGTTTATTATCCTTTCTTTCATGAATAGGTAGTAAAGTTATTAATTTCCCTTACAAAAGTGTGCATAATGTATGTTCTATCTTGGATAAAGGGTGTGAAGCAGGAATAAGGCCATCTCCACTTGGACCATGAAGTGGTAGTGGAGTTGAAGCTAGAGTAAATATCTTATGTAAATGTGGAAGACCTTGATAACAATCCCTTTTGTAGAGTCTTGCGGTATTTTTCATAAGAGAGTGTGAATTTCATGTTCATTCTTTGTATCAAAACCTTCTTTAGCAAGAATCTTAAATCCATGACCATAGCTCTTTTTTAGATTAATGGGTGTATCACTAACTTTGTTTGTGTAATATGGATGATCAATTTTGGACATATGCTTATGTTTATTTACTTTGGAAAAGGATTTCATATGTAATAATCGAAGGACGAATTATAAATTACTTTCTTTGTGGGAGGAGGAGAACATATCAAGTGAAGTTATGGTAGGCTTTGCTGATTTTTGACAAGGGTGAGTACGAAATAGTGATAGAGGAAAAAGGAAAATGTTGGTTCTAAGGGTAGGTATTAGGTAATGTATTATTTAAGGAGCTATCAATGATCTATTTATCTTGCACCAAGATATCCTCACTAGGAGGACATGCATTGAGAGACTAGGAAACACAAGCTTCATCACTTGTAGGAGAAGCATTGCCAAAGACACAACATGAAACATCAACCAATGATCTCAAAGAAGACATCATTTTTCCAAAGAACTCAGAAATTATAAGGGTTTATTACTAACAAATATATGCACTAAGATAATTATTGTTATAAAATGATGAAAACAAAAATTGGGACTAGATCTAGATCTAGACATAAGACTCATTGTCACCAAAATTTGATAAAAAAACAACCAGGATAGGGGCATTGGGTGCCCTAGACCAGTGAACTAATTTTTTTTTTTTGAAATGAGTTACAATGTCTAAGGATTCTAATTTGTAATTATTCAAGTTTGGTAACAAGCAAGTTTCCACAACACACAAAATTTCAATTTTTTGAAATATGGAGAGCATAATTTTGTATGTAATTTTTAGATTTTTCAAGTAATAATGTAGTCCAAATGTAATTTTAGATTTCAAATTGCCGTAATTAACTAATCCTAATTTGACAAATCTAGAAATTTAAAAAATTTCATCTTTAAAATGACAATAGAAACAATACAAATTTTCACTATTTCCACAACATGTATATGCATAAATGACAAATTTAAACACTTTTATATTTGTTTTCAACCTTTATTATGACTTAATGCAGATTTTTCAATGCAATTATGAGCTAGATCTACCTTGCAACAACAAAAAATAACTCTATTTGGCTTTTGAATAAAAGATGCTATGCTCAAATTTTGATTTTTAAAATATTTTTTTATGAAAACTATGTATGCATAAATGATGAACTCACACAACCTAAGATTGCACTTAGATTTTAAAATGATATGCTTCAGATTTCAAAAGATTTTAAAGTGCATAGACAGCCGAGTTCACTAAAATGTGATATTAGAAAGGGGGTCTAGGGCCTAAATCACACTAGTTTCAATATCACAAAAGGGAAAGGTGATTAAAAGTGATCTCAACACCCACTTGGCTACAAACCTCAATTGAAGAGCTAGAATGGTGGATCAAGATTTTAATCCCTTTTGTTAGGTTGATGCAATGACATGATTAAATGATTATTAGTTGACTAAGTTTAATGATGCAATGATGTTCTTAGGTTAATTATGAAAATGCAATAAAACTGTTGAGATTTTTGGAGAACATAGAACTTATAAACAAAACTAGAGTTTAGAACAATAGAGGGTTGACATAAAAGAACCTGACATAGAAATTTCGGTTTGAAATAGTTGGACAAGGGTGTTGGGTGACCTAGACTAGGTAACATCTACTCAAGATCTGATTTCACTCTCCTGTTGCTCCTGATTTGTGTGTTCTTCTCTTCTGGACTCACTATCAAAATTTCGTCTGTCGCTGATAAAATCCACTTTTCCTAATTTGGTGACTTGTAGGACTTGAATTATTGAATGGATTTAGATCTACAACCTACACACATGGAAGAGGGGGAAGAGTTGTGTTATATAGGGGCTTGCCTAAGTTAAACCCCGTTTTGGTATTTCTACCCCCACAATGACTATGATGATGTAAAAAGATAGCTTACCCTTAGTTGGGCAGAGGCTAAATGATAAACAGGTGATAAATTGATAATTACTGCAAGTCACCACTCAAATATGCATTCCTTGATGGACTGACGTCAATGTACTCATCACCTTCAAGGAGAAATTGATGCTTGATTTGAAGTCTTGCAAGTGTCAGTACTCACAAAACAAATGAACATGAAACATGAATAAACTCACATGAGAACATGATGCATGGCTAACATGATGCTTGACTGAAATAAATGTTGATGCAATTTTGCTAATTTTTCTCTTGTCTACTCAATAATAATCTTAATTACCTTAAAATCTTTCTCCAAATTGCTAAGATTAAAATGGTAAAAAATAGTTATATTTATATGCAATTCTTATAATTTCTTTAAAATCAAATAATGATAGTTGACAAATGGTTTTGGTTTTTTAAATATTAAAATGCCAACATTGACATATTTAAAATTTAGCCAAAATAGGTTGGACAAGGGCTTTAGGTGCCCTAGTCCAAACCCATCCTTTTTGAGGCCTTAAACATTGATATTAAATATTAAATATTTATTTTCAACCCCACCTTTTAATTTTTGAAGATATTTATAAAACAGACAAATTACATGCATAATTAGGTGCAAGCACATAGAGGGGAGCTAAACCTAGTGTGAAATTGTCAAGGGTGACAATTTTTGAGACTACATAAACCCTAATAACTTCATGAATAAATGCAAGTAAACTCTAAACCTATTAAGGGTTTAAAAAACATCTAAAAAATCTGTAAGCATAATATATGTAGAGACCCTAAGGAACAATGCACCCAACTTTGCAATATTATTGACAACCACTAAAACTTCTAATAACCCATTTGTAAAAAAAAATGGTAGTCTTAAAAAACTAATTGAGAGAACTGTAAAGTTAATTTATAACTTAAACTAGGTAGGTCACATTGATGCTCTAATAGAAGATTATAATTCACATAATAAATAAATGTTACAAAACACAAAATACATTTGTGGTGATAAACACTCTTGAACGCCACTTTTTGAGTTTGGAATCTTTGGAATCTTTTTAGTAAAAAGTTAAAGAAACAAAATGTCTCACACATTTAACTTGAAATTCTAGCAACCTCATATAAGAAGGAAAAAAAGTTCAACTTACACATCAAAACATAGACATGTGAAGAGGAAAACAAAGAAAAGAGAAAAATAGAGATGTAAATGCTAGCATGGTTCTTTGCCTTAGTGAGAATAAAAGTCCTCACCTGGATCAAACACCTACAAAGGACAACCTAGAAGAGCAATGCACAATGACACAACATTGGTGACTTTTCCATTCTTCAACAATAGCTCATGTGGAAAGGAAACACAAATAATCAAAATATAAGTTAGTATTCAACCAAAAATATCAAAACACAAAGATAATAAAATTATTTTTGTAACATATCTTTTTGGTGGAGAATTCATGATAGTTGATGTTTACCTTAGTGCAAATAATGATGTTTAAGAGGAGCAACGAGTAAGGACCTAACATTGACGACCATTCCTTTTGTGAAAGCCTTAGTGGATACATAACATAAGTGAACATGTTTTTGTGCCTATTGAAACAAACTATTGAGAAGAAGAGTCTAGGTAGTGGGGTGTTAGTGAGCCATAAATGCAAGATACTAAAGCATTGAAGGCTCAAATGCATGGAAAGTTGGCATCATGCCATACAAGTAAATGAGAATGAACACATAGTGAATGTGGTGGGTTGGGAAAGAAAGAGGAGGTGGCACACATTTAATGTTAACATGTTGAGGAAAAGAGTGGTTCTTTGTTTGCTCACCACACATCAAGGCAAACATGTACCACTTAGATGGTACATAAAAACCGAGGTTCCTTTGGCCTATAATCAGTTAACCATCCAAACAACTTGAAAATTACCCTACTCATCCATGTGGTAGATTAATTGAACACATCCATGTGATAGATTAATTGAATAGCTATCAAAACAAATATTTTATGTGCATGGTGGAATTGCTAATGTGGTAAGATAACTTTTTTTAAATTTTGTATCCATGTTAGCTTGCATTATGGGCCCCTCTCTCCTACTAAAGTCTCCCTCGTGTACCCAAAAAATTATTTTATGTCCATGGTGAAATTGCTAACGTGGTAAGACTTTTTTAAAATTTTGTATCCACGTTAGCTTGCATTATGGGTCCCTCTCCCCTACTAAAGTCTCCCTCGTGCACCCAAAAAAAAAAAAGAAGGTGAAATATTTGTTTAAATTAAGAAATCTAGGGGAGAGGAGTCGATACGTAGGCGGGGGCCCGAATGTGCGATGGGACATGCGCTCATTGGGGCCCACACCTATACGCTGGTCCTCCACAAGGTAAGCTTAATTTCATCCATAGATAGGCTTGATCACATCAAACATAAATCAGATATAAAATGCACACAAGTTAGCATTAATTTTAAAACTTAACAAGTACAAGGTGGCAGCCAAACATGATGAAGTGTATCTAACTTGTATCTGACATTAAACAAGTACCATTCCGACATGGAATTAAAACAACCCAAACACTAAGACATGCACCCTTCCCCGTAAACTATTAAACCCAACTTTCGCACCAATACAGGCGTCACTTTCACATTAGTCACAACTACAAAAAATAAACAAGATGCCAACTCAACAACTTTGAAACCCATCTGACCCATCTTTAACCGACTGGCGAACCCATTACAAGATTGTTTCCCATCGTAGCATAACCAAACTAACACACAAATGCATTCGCTTGTCCCATCTACCATGAGATCTACAACACATATCAACTTCAATCTGTCCCATCTTGCCAAGTAGGGTGCGCACATACTGGAGCCAAACACAAATATCCCACCTGCATCCATTTAACACTCCTGTAAGGCCGCCATTATTCAAAACAAAAGCATGGAAACAATTTTAAATAATCCACCAAACCAATCAAGTCAAGAATTAAAGGCTGAAATCAATCAAATATCCAATTCATACGAAACATAACTCAAATTCAAAAGAGGACAGCAAGTTATTTCACCACACCAAACAACCATCAATCAAATTCAAATAATTCCCAATTCAAATAGCCATGAAAACCAGCAAGTATTTAGTTATTCTGTAGTGAGCGACATAAGAAAAGGAGGAGTGACAAGCACATAATACAACGAGTTTACATCAAGGGGAGGCAACAACTCAAATTCCATTGCACCAGGATCCATATTGTACCAGGTTTTCCTTTTCACACTTGTTCTTCATTACAGCTATTAACAACATCCATATTGATCTTCATTACACCCATTACAGTCATATTACATGTTTCTTTATGTACCGGTAGGGTTTATATTGCAAATATTGCAGTCATAGGTTAGCATAGTGTTCCATAGGGTTTATAATGCATATATTACAGTCACGGTTTACCATTTAAGGCTTTCCCTAGGGTTTATATTGCAAATATTATAGTCATAGTTTACCATCTCTATTTCCCTAGGGTTTATATTGAAAATGTTACAGTCATAGTTTACCCTTTCTGTTTCAATAGGGTTTATATTGCAAATATTACACTCATAGTTTAACATTTGTGTTACATAGGTTCTGCATTATCATTCACTCTGCTTATCGTAGTCTCACATCGTAGTCTCATAGGTTCTGCATTATCATTTATATGTTACATATTGGTCATGGTTTACCATTTCTGTTTCAATGGTCGTGCATTATCATTCACTCTGATTATCTTATTCTCATAGGTTTTGCATTATCATTCACCCTAGTTATATTATTCTCATAGGTTCTGCATTATCATTGACTCTGCTTAGCATAATCTCACAGGTTCTACATTATCATTCACTTTGCTTATCTTATTCTTCTTTCAGTTCTACATTGTCATTCACTCTGGATATCTTATTCTCATATCTTCTGCATTATCAGTCTCTAAAGTTTCTATTGTTCAAACATGAGTGTGGTTTTCACTTTCCTATGCATGAGAATGTTAATGTTGTAAACGCTTAAAAGGTTATGAGATGTTCTTAAACTCTAACTCCCTTGCATAGCTTGTAATTTTGTGCTTCTTACTCCTCTACTTCCTTATGTCACTCACTCTAGAATAGATAACTCAAGATAACAAACTCCTGTTACAGAAGATAATCTCAATTGAAATGCAAGAAACTAAAAATATAACACATACACAAACTAAATAATCTTTTGCTCAAGCATAACTCTCTTCATACATATAAAGATAATTGTTAAAGCATTTGTGTTTCATAGTTTACCATTTATCTTTCCTAGGTTTCGCATTATCATTTACTCTGGTTATCATATTCTCATATGTTCGGCATCACAAACTAATTATTCTTCTATTCAAGCATCATAGGTACATAGATGTATTTCATAGTTTACACATAGTTTACACTCTCTTCATACATACACATAGATGTATTTCATAGTTTACCATTTATGTTTCATAGGTTATGCATTATCATTGACTCTGCTTATCATATTCTCATATGTTCTGCATTACAAAGTGATTGTTTTTCTGTTCAAGCATCACTATTTTGATTCTAATTATTCTATGTAGATGGCCAAGGGCAATGCAGTGGTGACCCGTATTGGGAACAAAAAAAAAGAAAAGAGCCACGACAAGGTTGCCTGCTGAGAAACGAGGATGCAGATTCCCCCCTGAAATAGATCATGTTGCACAAGTAGATGAGGTTTCTACTCCTCAAATACCACAGATTGAGGTTACTACACCTCAAATACCGCAAAAGGTAAAACAAATACATAAGCTGTGGTCTGAGGATGACATGAAAAGGGCACTCCATGATGTTGAAGAGAATGACATGTTGACAAGGGGGGCTTCCAAAAAGTGGTCAATCCCAACAACCACACTGTCCAAATGGCTAGGGGGTCTAGCAACAACTTCCAAGAAAGGTCCGCCAACAGTCCTCACAGAAGAGGAAGAAAATCACATTGTGGAATGGTGCAAGCAAACGACTGATATTGGTCATGGTCTTGAGATAGTCAATCTTAAGTACGGTTGCTCAAATATGTCAAAATAGGCCAAACCCTTTCACCAATGGCTTTCCAGGGAAGTCCTGGTGGACAGGCTTCAAGCATAGACATCCTCAACTCGCATTACGAACTACTAAAGGCCTAGACAAAGATAGGGCATTCAATCTTAGACCTGATGTTGTAGATGCATTCTACAAAACATTGTTTGCATCATACAAATCCATGCCATATGGTCTTGATCGCATATGGAATTGCGATGAAATTGGCATCCAAGTAGGCAAAAATGGGTCCATGAAGGTGCTCGCAAAAAAAGGTAGTAGGAATGTCTCTTACATTATCCCAAAGAGCCGTGAATGGATAACCATTCTATGTTGTGTCAATGTTGCCGAGTAGAGCATTCCAGGATTCTACTTGTTCAAGGGGAGTGCGAACATAGATAATTACATCATAGATTATGAACCAAGTGCTTGCATGGCAGCCCAACCACATGCATGGATGACCAAAGACTTGTTCATAGATTGGTTGACCCACTTCAAAACCTCGATTCCAGGTGGTGTCTCGCCCACGAATAGGGTCTTGCTGATCTTTGACGTCCATGGAAGCCACGTAGCGCTCAAAACCATCCAGGAAGCAAGAGATATTGGTATAGATTTGTTAACATTTCCATCACACACATCACATAAGCTACAACCATTGGATGTGAGTGTGTTTGCACCTTTCAAAGCTTACTTCAAATCAGAATGTGCAAAATTTTTGTCAAGGTTTCCAAACATTGAAGTGAGGAGGAGAGAACTTGCAATGTTAGGCAGCAAAGCAATGAAAAGAGCTTTGACAGTTGACAACATCAAGGCTGGGTTTAGAAGGACTAGTATATGGCCGCTGAATCCCGATGCACTTGTCAACGACATGCATCCAAGTGAGACATTTTTGGTCAGCGAGGATGCTGACGCAGTTGAAAACATTCTCAGCCTTTCTGGACTTGGTGTGTCAAGTGATGATGTCACACTATTGCAGTCCACTCTTCCAGATGGACACATACAACCTGCAACAAAAACACAACACTCACCTCATATATGTCCTATTGAATTAGTTGCACAAGTGGTGGTTAATGAACACACCCCTCCCATGGTGGACAAGATCATTGATCAATTCAACAAAAGTTTAGATCTTCCATCACAACGAAGCCAACCATCCTGGTTGGTTGAGGGAGCAATGAACTTGGGCATTCATTTGGAAGTCCCAAAACAAGAGGATACCTATACTTTTCCATCACCACCACCAGAAATTGACCTTTCTCTCAAGTTGTCCATTACTATGCTCCTTCTTGCAATTCAGATTTACAAGCCAATGAAGATGTACCACAGGGCTCACAGGTAGTCGAGGAGGTCATTGGTACACATTCAGATGGGACACAACAAACACAAGCAATTTCGCACATCAGCAAGTTCCTCAAGTTGTCTGTGCACACTGTCGGTCAAATGAAATCCAAAGTAGGTGCACTTCAGATCAGTAGACAGTCTCAATTGTTGACAACAGATGACTACATGAGGCTGTTAATGGAGCAAGAGCAAAGGAAGAAAGAGGTCGAGGAGATAAAATCAAGAAAGAGACAACAGAAGAGAAAAGGGAAGCAAGAATTGTGGCAGTGGAGTTGAAGGAGAATGCCAGAATTGAGAAGGACATACTGTGAAAAGAGAAAGAGCAGCAAAAATTACAACAAAAAAAGGATAGAGATGCAAAAAAGGAGCAAGAGAGGGTTCACAAGGAACAAGACCGAAAGGAAAAAGAGATTGAGGAGGCACAAAGGGCTTTACAGAGAGAGGCAATTAAGGAACACTTCTAATCCGTTGTCTCAAAGTAATGGAGTCTTCCGTGATATTCTCAACATTAATATCCCTCAGTTCTCCACGGCAATGAATTATTCAAGCCTTTCCCTATCTGACTTTAGGGGCAGTCAATATCCATATCAATTTGGCACTCGGGATGTACAAATGTCTTCACCACCACCCCCAACACATGTCACTTGCACCCAATTTACCACTCCAAGTCCCACTCATGTATGCAACAATCCCCATCGACTGGAAGGGGATGAGAACATGGCAATTGGCACCCCAACCAGCCAAGATCCTTTTCACAACAGCAGCAGCTAGATTACAAATGCTAGTTTCATAGACTTTAGAAGTATTGATATTTACAAATGCACCAAAATTGTGGACAGTTGTAATTTTTTGATAAGTACAGATTGACCGTTATTGTTTTGTTTTGTGAAGTAATTTGATCAGATTCAAAAAAGTGTTGTATGTAATTTGCAATGTATGCTTCTTCGTTGACATTTTTAAATATATGAGAATTACAGATGCATCGTTTTTGTTTTGATTTGCAATGTATTAGGATCATATTGCAATGTGTGTTCTATGTAATTTGCAATGTGTCACTGTTTCTGTTTCAAATGTTTGCTTCTTCATTGACATTTTGTCATTTTCTATTCCTTTTTCCAAATATTTTGCCACGTGGAAGGTCCAACTTTGTCCACGTGTCGAAAAAAATGGAAAAAATACCCGTCGACCGATACAGACGCACCTCGGGTGCCACTACGTGTGTGGCTCGACATCTGAAGGTGAAAGCCTTGCCACATCAACTCTTCCTAGTCCGCCACCCTAACAATCCACTACTGAACATTTATCACTCGCCGCCACTTCCTATTCCTATCTACAGTCTCAAATAAATGCTGCCACCTCTCCTAAGCTCCACGCCACCTCGCAATTTTATTCCAACCAACCCATACATATACATATGCATATGTATATGCATATACATATATATATATACTGCATATACATATGCATATGCATATACATACTTATATGTATATGTATATGTATGTAGATATGTATATGCATATACATATGTATATGTATATAGATATATGTATATGTATATGCATATACATATCTATATACATATACATATGCATATGCAAATACATATCTACATACATATGCATTTATTTTGAAACGAACTGCATTGAATGGTCCCAGTGCCTCTCTCTTCTCGCTATTCAACCAGCCTTTCATTTTCTTGAGTAAACATTCCGTCTTCACTTGCTCGCCGGTACCTGCTCATTTTGTTGTCTGCAACCTTCACCATTTCACGACAACCTGCAATGCTCGGAGACCATATCTTGTTTGGGTAGAAGCCGATACGGAGATGGGTAGATGCCAATTACCGAACGTCACCAGCAGCTCCACTTCCGCCATGCAAGCAACGAACGGGTTCCTCGCCGCCATGAATGGGTTCCATATACATATGTACATATATATATGCATACATCCACATACATATATTGTATATATATATATATATGCACACATACACATACATATACATATGTATATACATATGCATATGTATATACATATGTATATGTATATGTATATGCATACATATACATATCTATATACATATGCATATGTATACACATATACATATTTGTATACAATTAAGTTGTGCAAATATTCTATCTTTTTTAGGTGCCATTGATGAATTTGGGGGTGTTAAATTTTTCATAGGTGATGGCAACCTATGTTGAACGGGTCCACAACTCCATTCGAATTGTGAAGTGTTGCATAGATAACCATGAGAAGCCTTCACAAAACCAAGTCCCCTAAGTCATTCAAATACAAAGCTATGGACACCAATGTGAAGTGCTACATAGGCCACACATGTATATACATAAAACATAGACATACAAATATACATATAGGTTATGCTTCATCATTTCAATCAACTAAGCAATAGAGACATGTTTTAGGGAGACTTGATTTTGTGAACGCTCGTTTGATGGCAACCTATGTTGCACGGGTCCACAACTCCATTTGAATTGTGAAGTGTTGCATAGGGAACCATGACAAGCCTTCAAAAAACCAAGTCCCCTAAGTCATTCAAATACAAAGGTATGGTAATCTATGTGAAGTGCTACATAGGCCACACATGTATATACATAAAACATAGACATACAAATATACATATAGGTTATGCTTCATCAATTCAATCAACTAAGCAATAGAGACATGTTTTAGGGAGACTTGATTTTATGAACGCTCGTTTGATGGCAACCTATGTTGCACGGGTCCACAACTCCATTCGAATTGTGAAGTGTTGCATAGGGAACCATGACAAGCCTTCAAAAAACCAAGTCCCCTAAGTCATTCAAATACAAAGCTATGGTAATCTATGTGAAGTGCTACATAGGCAAGCATGAAAGGCCTTGGGAAAACTAGGTCCCCTAAATACATGTTGTAAGAAAGCTTTAGTGCTCAATAATGATCTATGGTAATACATGTGAATACTTGAAGGTTTTCATGGCTATTTGACTTGGGAATTATTTGAATCTGATTGATGGTTGTTTAGTGTGGTGAAATAAATTGCTATCCTCTTTTGAATTTGAGTTCTGTTTCGTATGAATTGGAGATTTGATTGATTTCAACCTTTAATTCTTGACTTGATTGGTTTGGTGGATTATTTGAAATTGTTTCCATGCTTTTGTTTTGAATAATGGCTGCCTTACAGGAGTGTTAAATGGATGCCAGTGGGATATTTGCGTTTGGCTCCAATAAGTGCGCACCCTACTTGGCAAGATGGGACAAATTGAAGCTGATACGTGTTGTATATCTCATGGTAGACGGGACAAACGAATGCATTTGCGTGTTGGTTTGGTTATGCTACGATGGGAAACAATCTTGTAATGGGTTCGCCAGTCGGTCAAAGATGGGTCAGATGGGTTTCAAAGTTTTTGAGTTGGCACCTTGTTTAAATTAATGCTAACTTGTGTGCATTTTATATCTGAGATATGTTTGATGTGATCAAGCCTATCTATGGATGAATTTAAGCTGACGTTGTGGAGGACTGGCGTATAGATGCACACCATATAAAGTTGACACCCCCAAATTAATAAATGACACATATAAAAGATACAATTGTTGCAGGTCTGAATTTATGAATATAGACATATACATACACATAGACATAGACATAGACATAAGTGAATTAAACACGACTGTAGAGAAGTATAGGAAGAGGCAGCAAGTGATAAATGCGACACAGTGGATTGTTAGGGTAGTTGACTGAGAGAAGTAGACGTGGCAAGGTTGTCCACTTAAGACCTCTTCACACATCTATACCCACACACATTTACATACATACATACACATTCACACATACACATTTACATATACAAATACATATTTACATATAGACATAAATATGGACATACACATACACATACACATAAACATAGACATAGACATACACATAGACAGACATACACATATCCATAGACATAGACATACACATACAAATACACATAGTCATAGAAATACACATAGACATTCACATACACATATACATATTTACATATCCATACAGATTTACATACACATATACATTGACATAAACATACACATATTCATAGATTTATTTACACATATGCATAGATTTACATACACACATACATAGACATAAACATATACAGATTCAAATACAAAGCTATGGTAACCTATAAACATATACATAAACATAAACATATGTATATGTATATGAATATGTCTACACACACACACACACACACACACACATATATATATATAAGTAAGATGCAAAGACCTTAAGTATATACAAGTTGGATACACTTCATCATGTAGATAACACCCCCAAAATAACCAATGGCACCTAAGAAAAGATAGAAACATTTGCATTACAGATTTATTGAAGGATATGGGATTTTTTTTCATTTAAATGTTATTGGTCCACGTGGCTTGCCATGTCAACAGTGTGATTTTGGGTGCATACGTATCGGCTCCTCTCCCCTAATACGTAAGCGGGGGCCCTAATGTGCTATGGGACATGCGCTCATTGGGGCCCACACCTATACGTTGGTCCTCCACAACATAAGGTTAATTTCATCCATAGATAGGCTTGATCACATCAAAAATAAATCAGATATAAAATTGATGGAGCATTTTCATCCATAGATAGGCTTGATCACATCAAACATAAATCAAATATAAAATTGATGGAGCATTACCCAAAATCAGAATCAATGATAATGCAAGACCTATGAGAAAACAATAAGGAGAGTGAATGATAATGCATAACCAGTGAGATTACGATAAGCAGAGTGAATGATAATGCAAAACATATTGAAAAGAGATATGATGTAATATAAGCTAGAAAATTCTTTGAGTTCTGCTTCCCCTTTGACATCAAATAGTTTCTTATTTTTTTTAGTTAGGATATTGTTTTCACTATGTACCTGAGGTAGAGGATTAGTTGGTTGATTGTGATAATGAATTTTAGGTGAGAATAAGAGATTGGATGACACTATCATTAACACATGTTATAATGTTTAATCTAAATTGGGATACCCAAGGCATGAATAAGGATGAGTCTGATTCAATGGATAAAATATACTTCAATCATGTACAAATGATGTTCATTATTGCTATTAATTTGAATTATAAGAATGTTAAACAAACATAAATGGGAGAACAATAGTTGCACTAAAGAGGAAAAATGGAATGGATACTAAAGGACAACATAGAAATAATATTCTAAGGAAAAAAACTATAGATAGGATCCTCTTAGCTTTTATTTCTATCACATATGAAAATTGAGACCTATATGCTATGGGATCATATCCTTCTTTAATGAATCTCTAGTGGCCCTTATGGTTTATTGGGGCTTTGTGGTCCTATTCATGTTATACTATCACATCCCTAATTATAATTGAAACAAATCAAATAATGATACAAAGTGTAATAGAAAATTGAGACATGTAAGATTGATTCTAATGGATGAACAAACTAACCATCCATCTATACCATAGCATTGTTCGAAGTTATATATACATTTGATAATGTTGTATGAAATTATATTTCAGTATCTATATGAGAAATGGTTATAGCATAAGTAGGAGTCAACCATCATCATAGTTAGTTGTAAGGGAGAGGGGCCGATATTTACAGTCACTTTAATTGAACAACAAACAAAACGTACATCCAATTAGGTTGTATATATACACATATACATATATGCATATGTATATGTAAACGTATATATGCATATGCAATGCATTTTGAATGGAGAGTGTAAGGAATGGAAGGTACAATGCATAGCTTAAGGGAGAGTGTAACGGTGTTCTTCTTTCAAATTATGCATCTTCCATCCATTCGCTACACTCTACATCTAAAACAACTTCATTTTTTGTTTGCATATGCATATATACATATACATGTACATATGCATATATGTATATACAATTGCATATGTATATGTATGCACATACATATGCACATACATATGCATATACACATGCATATACTGCATATGCATATACATATACATATCAAATATTGATAAAAAGTGTAAGAACAAAATCATACATGTAAGATTGAGTGTAACTAATGAACAGAGAAACCATTAATGCCATCATGAATAGTAGTTTGGTATATCTTAGGTAGATTAGACTTATTTCACCATAAGTCCACAATTGTAAATCTTATATCCTGAGGTGATGAAGGGCAGGTTTGCAAGGAAACAAAAATTGCATGTTATAGTATGACATAAAGAAATCATACTCTTAGAAATAATTGAATGATACAAACTGAAACAACAATGTTATACTTGTAAGAGTAAGAGCTATCAAGAAGAATAGAGCTATCAAGAAGAACAGATTGAATAAGGATGAGTCTAATTCAATGGATAAAATATACTTCGATCATGTATAAATGATGTTCATTCTTCCTATCAATTTGAATAATAAGAATGTTAAACAAACATAGATGGGAGAACAATAGTTGCATTAAAGAGGGAAAACGGAATGGATACTAAAAGGACATTGATTTGCAATTCAATGGAGTTCTTGAGGTGTTCCATTGTAGGTATTGCATATGCTGGAGGTTTGACAGAGGTGTAAATAGCAATGACATAGACATAGACATACACATAGTCACATACACAAAGACATAGACATACACATAGTCACATACACATAAA
Organism: Sequoiadendron giganteum; assembly: GCA_007115665.2. Classification (NCBI taxonomy): domain Eukaryota; kingdom Viridiplantae; phylum Streptophyta; class Pinopsida; order Cupressales; family Cupressaceae; genus Sequoiadendron; species Sequoiadendron giganteum. The sequence goes on from CM021101.1 coordinate 301,124,617, forward strand.
CATACACATAGACATACACATAGTCACATAGACATAGACATAGACATAGACACATACACATAAACATACATATAGACATACACATAGTCACATAGATATACACATACACAAAGACATACATATACATAGTCACATACGCATAAACATAGACATAGTCACATAGACATAGATATAGACACATACACATAAACATACACACAGACATACACATAGTCACATACACATAAACATACACATAGTCACATACACAAAGACATAGACATACACATAGTCACATACACATAAACATACACATAGTCATATAGACATAGACATAGACATAGACACATACACATAAACATACACATACACATACATATAGTCACATACACAAAGACATAGACATACACATAGTCACATACACATAAACATAGACATAGACACATAGACATATACATACACATACACATAGAAATACACATAGACATAGATGCACACATAGTCACATACACAAACATACACATAGTCACATAGACATAGACATACACATACACATACACATACACATACAAATAGACATACACATACACATAGTCACATACACATAAACATACACATAGTCACATACACAAAGACATAGACATACACCTAGTCACATACACATAAACATACACCTAGTCACATGCACATGCACATGCGAAACGTATGAGAATACGAGAAGTAGAGTGAATGATAATGCAGAATCTATGAGAAAACAATAAGCAAAGTGAATGATAATGCAGAACCTGTGAGATTATGCTAAGCAGAGTCACTGATAAGGCAGAACGTATGAGAATACGATAACCAGAGTGAATGATAATACAAAACCTATGAGAAAACGATAAGCAAAGTGAATGATAATGCAGAACCTGTGAGATTATGCTAAGTAGAGTCAATGATAATGCAGAACGTATGAGAATACGAGAAGCAGAGTGAATCATAATGCAGAACCTATGAGAAAACGACAAGCAGAGTGAATGATAATGCAGAACCTATGAGATTATGCTAAGCAGAGTGAATGATAATGCAGAACCTGTGAGAATACGATTTGCAAAGTCAATGTCAATGCAAATCCTATGAGAATAGGATAACCCAAATCTATGACTGTAAAACTTGCAAAATAAACCCTACCGAAACATAAATGGTAAACTATGCGTGCTATATTCTCAAAATAAACCCTACTAAAAGAGAAATGAGGTAAATATGAGTGTAATATTTGCAATATAAACCCTACAGAGCAAAACCCATATAAACAATGAACATTATTACATGTCGAAAGAAGAAAACAACCAACTGCGTAAATATAATTCATACGAAACAGAGAGATGTTTGAACAGAAGATTAATTTCCAAAGATTTAGTGTGTTTATGAACACAAATAATGTAGTGTTCATAAACACTCAACTTCAACAAAATAAACGAAATCTACAACACCAAAAAACAGATAAAACAAAGCGAAATTGCAAACCAAACACAAATAGAAGAACAATGGCTAGCCTTAGTGAGCAAGCTCACCTGGGTCGAACAGGCGACGAACCCTTTCGTTGCTTGCGGTGACCCTCATGGCGGCGAGGAACCTGTTCGTTGCTTGCATGGCGGTGAGGAACCCATTCATGGCAACGAGAAACCCGTCCGTTGCTTGCATGGCGGAAGTGGAGCTGTTGGCGACTTTCGATAAGTGGCGTCTACCCGTCTTCGTATCGGCTTCTACTCAAACAGTATATGGTCTCCGAGCATTGCAAGTTGTGGTGAGAGTGCGAAGGTTGCAGATGACGAAACGAGCAGGTACCGACGAAGAAGTGAAGATGGAATGTTTCCTCGGGAAAATGAAAGGCTGGTTGAATGGCAAGAAGAGTGAGGCACTGGGAGCATTCAATGTAGTTCGCTTCGGAATAAACGTGAGGTGGCGTGGAGCTTAGGAGAGGTGGCAACATTTATTTGAGACTGTAGATAGGAATAGGAAGTGGCGGCGAGTGATAAATGCTCAGTAGTGGATTGTTAGGGTGGCAGATTGGGAAGAGTTGATGAGGCAAGGCTGTCACCTTCGGACGCCGAGCCACACACGTAGTGGCACCCGAGGTGCGTCTATATCGGTCGACAGGTCTTTTTTTCGTTTTTTTCGACGCGTGGACAAAATTGGACCTTCCACGTGGCAAATTTTATTTAAAAAAAATTAAAATAATAATTTATTGTTTAATTAGCCTTTTTTCTATAATGAGTTTATTTTTTTTAAATGCTATTGGTCCACGTGGCCTGCCAACTAAACCGTGCGATTTTGGATGCTTACTTATCGACTCCTCTCCCCTAAATTATCATTAGGAATTTACGACCCTTATCTTGACGAATTCGCTGTCAATGTGAAGTCGTTTTTTCAAGCGTGTGAGTTGGTGAGACGAGGAGACAAGACCCTCAGACACTACCTCGCATTATGGGGTCCACACGGAAGTGCGACTCGGCCCGCCTGACTTGTTAATATTTCTTTAATCGTGAACGGGTCCAACACCCTCCTTCGACTGCTTCCCGCGGCATATCATTTCTTATACGCACAAATCCCTCTCAACATCTTATACCAAGGAGCGGGAAAAATATAACTCCAAGTTCCGCGTTTTCCTCCTCTAAATATTATTACCTGGAGGATTACATTCGCATCTACCGACCACGGCGCTTTTAGAATTTTGTTTTTTGGGGCCCTGGAATGATTGTATTCTTCTTATCCAATCTCCCTCTGCATTGCTCCCATGCTCTGCATATCAAGTTTAAAATGCGGATAAATTGCAGAAGCTTCGTAAGAGGAATTGGAGGCGTAGGAAAGATTTCGCATTTTATGATGAATTCAATCCGATTTTGCTGTAAGGCAAATTCTTTTGGAACTCGAGCTCCCATGGCCGGGCCCTGCGAGCGATTTCTGGTTTAAGCCGTGTGCAATTGCCGCAAAATTGCAGGTTTCGATATAAATTTCTGAATGTTTGCGGTCCAGGGCGGCGACAGAATTGAGAGAGAGGGAGAGGCTTGGCTGCGCCACAACTCTGATTTGTGTGGGAGGTAAGATTCACTGAAAATGGTGGATATTTGCAGCAAACTTTGGAGCAGAGGTATACGCTTGGAGAGGTTGATTTCAGGCTTGTATTTTCGAAAATTTGAGGAAATCAAACAAATTGAGCAGTCAGGATTTGAGGTGTTATTGCAGCTCTAATAATTTGTTTTGAGGAAATTAATCAAATTGAGCTGTCAGGATTTGAGGTGTTATTGCAGCTCTAATAATTTGTTTTGAGGAAATTAAACAAATTGAGCAGTCAGGATTTGAGGTGTTATTACAGGTCTAACAATTTGTGATGTCAATACTTCTTATACACTGGCCAACAAAATGTATTCTCTTAAGTTTTGGGGCTGCATAAAATTTAAGAAATTCAGTTATCTTTTTCCATACTGGTTTAGGGTTTTCTTATGTTTCATATATAACGTTTAATTGCTTAATTGTCTCATCTTGTGATTTATGTGAATCTCACTGCCAATTCATTATCACAAGTTGTATGACATAATCTTTTTATGTATGAATCTGATTGTAAGGCACACAAATCTTTACAGTAGAATTGATTAGAGTGTGATGTTCTTTTGGATTGAATTGTGAGTTTTTAATATCATTCTTTATTATTGTTGTTAAGAGGTTTGCAATCAAGTTCGATTCTGAGTCTTTTTCGATTAAATTATGTGTATTTTTTACATTGTTTTTTCCAATCATACTATTTAATTCATAAAGATTCAAATTCCTTACTATTATTGTTAAGAAATTTGCAATCAAGCTAATCTGTTCATTTCTATCAAATTTTCGAAATGTGTGCTGGTTATATGGGACATTCAGCATATTAATTTAACAAAGATAAACAAATTAGTTATCAAGAAGCAATTATTCCTTCTCACATGTCAACAAATATACACGAGACGGTTCAAGCTCTGGTTAATAAGTTTGTAAATTATGATTTTTAGATTTAGATGTCTCAATATTGATTGTGAGTGTTATGTTTTCAGTTGATAATTTTAGATTGTATTTTAATATTTACTTTATCACAATGTTTCCATATTTCAACCTTTGATATAATATTATTGTTTAATTAATTGTATTGTCTTTTTCTCTGTCAAATCTTTGTAACCTTGTCCTTTTTTAATTGATTTCCACTTTATTTAATGGTCTATAAATATGTGGTGATGAACAACTGCCCCTAATCATTAATGTTATAGTTAATTTAATATATATATGAAGTCCACAATTATGATCCAAAATCATAATTATATTTTTATATGATCTTGTAAATCTCTAAATATGATAATATAAGATATCATTATTAACAATATCAAATTTCTACAATCTATTATTATACAATTAAAATCTAATATAAAATCCATTTACATTTATATGATAAACAAACCAGTTATTAAAAATAATTACTCCTTTTCACATTTGTTAATACATCTGCAAACTATAATCCCTAAAAGCATCTCAGTATTGACTATGAATTGCACATCTTTAAATATTTGATTGTGTCACAATGTCAATTCAACGGTATAATTATTTATTAATACTTTTCATAAAATATTATAACTTTATTAGCTGTATAGTCTTTTTCTATCAAATTACTGTTTTCTTATCCTTTTTGAAAATCTATAATATTATAACTTAATTCAACATTAAAATCATCATTAACATCTTCTATGATCGCAGAATCTGATAATTCATTTTTTTATATATTAAATTAAACAAAAAGACAAAATTAAATGAAGAGAAGCTACAATTATTCCTTTACCATGCAAAATATGCATGTGGTGCCTACGACAATCTCACCAGTATCTTCTTCCTAAGGCGTAGGTAGCAGGAAGGAAAAAATATTTGATTTATGTTAGAGTCCCTTAAAGTTTGACTTTGTAAAATATAATAAATTTGCAGGAAAAGCGAATTTGATTACTTCATTGAAAGGAGTCAATCATGCTCTTATTCGCTTTCAATAGTTTATCAAATATCATAATGTAGCAGCACCTAAATATTATAAAATTGCTCTTAATCCAACCTTTTTCGACGAAAGATGATATATAACAAAATTTTCATTAAAATAATATAATTAATATCATATATTTTGTTTTTTTATATTTAAAAAAAATATAAATTTTAAAATTATGAAAATAAATTTTAAGTTTCAAAAAACTTAACTAGCACTTGCATTTAAAGGAGGTTCAAGGAATATGTTGATAGAAAACTATATGTATGTTAATATTCTAGAGAGTACGTATTTGTGCATGGGTGTGCATGGGTGCCATATGCTACAAATTTTTGTTGTGTGTGGTTAGATTAAACAATTAATAATAAGTGCTAAATTATGGAATGAAATTAACTTAAACAAATTGAGATTTTTTCCTTAAAGAAATTAAGTATTATTTGGTTTTGAAATATTCGCATACAAATTTAAAACATAAAGCAATGCAAATTAAGAAAGAAAGCTGTGATCAAATTGACAAAAAACATTGCAAATGGTTTACCATTGGTACCTAAAACTTGTTTTCCGATGAATCAACATGGTTTGCAGCGTGAGACTTGTTTCAAGCTTTAATCTCATGCTATATGTAGCCTATCCACTAATAGGTAATACAAATGACTAATGATAATTGAATTTTATCAATAATTATTTGGAAGATATAAATAAGAGATTAAAAAAAGTCATTTTAATAAGTTACATATTTTTATAATGGTGAAATTTATATAATTATGTCATTTTATTTACTTTTGTATTTATTTTGAGGAGTAAGTTTTGATATATTGACAAGGGACAAAATTTTGTGCAATGTTGGATCACTTGTCCCACATCACCTGCTTATCCATAACATACATTCTTCTACACCTACCCATTACTCCATCCATATGTTCACTCACACCAATTCTTTCGTTCTATCCATGCACTTATTATAAATGTACATGCATATACCCCCATATACCTTCATCATGTTAATTTGACCCCTTTTATGTTTGGGGCTATTTATGTAGTCAGAGGGTTGACCCTATAGTCTTGAACATGACCCTTTCAAATTTTAAATTTGGACCAACTTCTATTTGTATCTTTCTTGCCAAGTGTTGACTATACCTAGATTTATGATTGTTTATTACATGTCCTTTTTATTTAAATGCATTCAATGTATTCATTTTCTCATCTAGATCTTCTAAGATATATTTGCATTTCACATTTCTTTTGGCGCACTAAAAGAAATCCCAAACTACACAAGCATTCTATGAGCATATGCATATTTGAAGAGTTGTTCAAAATTTTCTAAACACATTTCCACAAGTTGACCTAAGAGAGCACGTGTACCCTAACAACACAATGACAACCCTACAAAGTTGTTATTAATTACTACCAACCTTAAAAAATAAAATGATTTTTCTGGATCAAACTGTGTTTTTAACATTATTGTTTCAAATTACAGTGCATGATTCATGAATACTCAAATTATCTAATATTGTTGTTAAGATGTTTTCAACCCAACCACTTTTTCCAATTTTGAGTGTTTTTGGATTAAACTATGTGTGTTTTTAACATCATTTTTTAGAATGATACTACATGATTCAAAAACACTCAAATTATCTATTATTATTAAGAAGTTTATAACCAAACTAATCTATTCATTTCTATAAAAAAATTGAAATGTGTGTTGGCATCTTGGATTGAACACATAAATTTAACTAAGATAAACAAATTAGGTATGAAGAAATAATTATTCCTTATCACATGTCAATAAATATACATGATATGAATACTATTCAAGTTGCATTTAATAATTTTAAGCTTTGATTTTCAAATTTAGACATCTTAGTATTGATTGTGAGCTCATTATATTTTCAATGGATAGATTTAGATTGTGTTTTAGTATATAATTTATCAACATGTTTCCATAAATTTATTGTATTTAATATTATGGTTTTATTAGCTACATTGTATTTTTTCTTCTCTTAAATCTTTGTATCCTTGTCCTCTTTTGAATTGTTTTCCAAATTTTTAATGGTATATAAATATATGTTATAATTAATATAATATAAATATATGTAGTCCACAACCATTATCAAACATTATAAAATATATATATAGAGTCCATAACTATCATCCAATATTATAATTGTATTTTTAGATATAATCTCGTAAATCTCTAAATATGATAATTTAAGATATCAATTTTTCAAAGTCCATGATTACATAATTAAAATCCAAAAAGCACTCATATTTGAGATAATTTATATTTATATGATAAGAAAACCAGTTATTAAGAAATAATTATTCCTTTTCACATGTGAATAATATTGTAGTAAATTTGCAAACTATAATCCTTAAATTTAAACATCTTAGCATTGATTGTGAATGTCACATCTTTAAATATACAATATTTGAGTGTCATGATTTTTGATTCACCATAACAAAAAGAAAAAATTACAATGAACAACATCTACAATTATTCATTCTACCATGCAAAATATACATCTAGTGCCCACAACAATCTCACAAGTTTGGAAGCCTCTTATAAATCCTCAAAGATGATTTTGTGTCTTCTTCCTAAAGCATAGATAATAGGAAGGAAAGAATATTTGATTTATGTTTGATCCCTTTGAACTTGGACCTCAAAGTGGCCATATTTATAAAATAAATAAAATTACAATAAAAAGTTAATTCAATCTCTAACATTCAAAGGAGACAATTATGCTTTTAATCCCCAAGAATGCCTTAAAAAATACTTCTCAACACCTTTGGTGAGGGTACTTAAATAACATTGAGTATAAAGTGATCAAATGCCATAATAGAACATTAGCTAAATATTATAGTGTGTTCTTCATACAACCCTTTTTGAACTAAGACATGATATATACGAATTTTTTTCTTTTAAAATAATATCATTAATATTATATATTTTGATTTTTTTTTATAAATTATACAATTATGAATAGTAAAATTTAAGCTCCCCAAAAATAACTAATAAATTTAATTAATGATAATTGAATTCTATCAATAATTATTGAAAGATATAATCTCAAGAGATAAAATATTTCATAAATTAATAAGTTATATATTTTTATAGTGGTGAAATTTGTATAATCATATCATTTTTTATTTAGTTTTAAGTTTATTTTGAGGAGTATGTTTTGATATATTGATATATTGATAAATGACATCATTTTGTGCAAAGTTGGGTCCCTTGTCCTATATCACCTACATATCCATAACATACATTCTTCTAAATCTACCCTTCACTTCATCCATATGTTCACTCATCCCAATTCATCCACTCTATCCATGTACTTGTAATAAGTGTACATACACATACTCCAATAAACCTATCATCTATGCTAAATTGACCCATTTTATATTTGGGGCCATTTATTTAGTCAAAAGGTTTACCTTATAGTCTCAAACTTAACCCTTTCAAGTTTTAAATTTGGATGTTCTATCTATATCATTCTTGCCAAGTGTTGAATAAACCTAAATTTATGTTTTTATTACATGTCATTTTATTTAAAGGATTTCAATGCATTCATTTACTCATCTAGATAATTTATATTCACACTTCATTTGGTGCACTAAAAAGAATCTCAATCTACATTATAAGCATTCTAGGAGCATATGCACATTTGAAGAGTGTTATTTTTTAATTTTGTGAGCATATTTCCATAAGTTGACCTAAGAGAACATGTACCCTAATAACACAATGAAAACACTATAAAGGTGTTATTAATTACTACTGCCTTTCGAAAAAGAGAAAAAAAAGAACACCAACAAATTAGACAAGGTGAAAAAGATAGTTTTATAAACTATTATATCAAGTTTGTAGGTAATGTCCTAATTTTTTAGAACTATAAGCCTAATCTTGATCCTTAGACTTGATCCTACATAGTGAAAAATAATAAATTGTAATCCAAACTCAAATAATAAACTACATATACTATTATTTCAATCTTGAGTCAAAATAGATTCTAGTCAAGGATTGATTAGTATGGGTTTATTGTGTTTGTATATATATATTATAAGTAACAAAAATAGAGCAAAACTATGCATGAATATAAAAAATAGAATTCAAAACACAACTACTCTATCCACACAAACCTTTGATTGAGTGATGAGAGAAAATGCACCCAAAATAAACCTCTATTGAACACAAGATAAATTATATTGCTTCAAAGTATGTATGTGGATACTCTCAATTTATACAAAATAACATTAGCATTCTTTGGATGATAGATTTAGGGTGATCCCACAATAGTGGTTTACAATTTTTGGCCAAACTGGACACTAAAATTATTATTTTTAATTAAATTTTCACATTCGGGCAACTATAACGGCTAAACCGTGAGGAATTTGAAGATGATGCAAACTAGAGTCTCGTCACATTTTGTTTGTAGATTCTAAAAATATTTTTTTCAAAATTTTTGGAATTAGATTGCATTTCTTTTTCCATCTCCCACGAAAATTGGTTTTTTTCAAAAAACAACATTTTTAAAAAGTGACGCTCACCGTATGCAACATAATTTTTTTTGTATGAAGGATAAAATTCTTATTTTTTTCGAATTTAGATTTGTAACTACGATATCTAGCACTTTCATTTGGTCTCATAGTTTTTTATTGAATATTTTTTCCTTAATCAAGTTTCGAAGTCAAACCAATTGCAATTTAGACATAGGCAGACTGTATACAACATAAATTTTTTTGTATGCATCGAAATTCTTTTTTTTTTTTTTAATGGATCAAAGACATCAATACCCAGATCAAACATATTTTTAAAAATTTTATTTTGATAATTTGCTATTTTTCCACATGTGCAAAATAAAGAGCTTGATGTTCGATGAAAAACCTATATTTAATAAAACTAAAAAAAAACATAAATAATAAAACCAAATCATATTAAAATTATATTCGTTGGATAGCTCGATTTGAGGACTACTTGATTGTAGTTGGGTTTTTGAAGATTCCTCTAGTTTCATCCTGAACCCGAGCTCCGAAGTGCCAAAATTTAGGTTTTTTTTGTGTCTTAGATGGGAGATGAGGGATAAGGGGGGTTCGTAAGAACCCATAGGGGTTCGAGTGAACCTCTAGGGGACCCCTATCCTATGTATTTTTTTGTTTTTTATGGCGGCCAAGATTCAAAGGGGTTCACTCAAACTCTGGTTTGAGCGAACCCCTTATTGGTTCGATCGAACCGGCAGGTTCATATGAACCTCTAAAATCATTTTTTTTTTTTCCTTGGGGTCATTTTTTGTGAGTTTTCCTTCCTCACCTGAATTGTAAACCACTATTATGGCTTCACCCTTTAGAAACATATTGTGTTCTATGAAAAATATGGGTGAAGAGTTGAATTTATAAATTTATAAAAATAAGAGTTGATGGATGATATTTGATTTTAGATTGCATGGATTGTTGAGTGAATATAGAGAGGTAAAAATCATGGAAGTGTTGATAATTAATTTTATTGTTTTAGTTAAAATAATTATTATTACTAAACTAAATTTGATAAGTGAGTTAAAATAAGTTAAGTATTTGCACAAAATAGTTAACTAAGTGCATGGAAGAGCGAAATAAGTGGATGGAATAATTGACTGATGAGTAAGTGCAAAAATATGGAGGACCAAAAATTGGTCATGCCACTTTTTAGTCTCATATAAGACATAACATGAGTGCGTTATAATGTAACACACTCGTACCTCTCTCTCTTTTCTCTTCCCATCTCTCTCTACCTTAGACTATATGCATGATTTTTTTTGTAAATGACATTTATTTTATTATAATGCTTTAAGTTATATTTTATATGTATAGTTTTAGGATGTTTGAGAATGGTTTCAAATCTCTAAGAGTTATAATGTTTATTCTAGGTTTTGAAAGATTTTATAATTTTTTAGATAGTCAAATTTCAGTAATCAACATCCTCCTATCATCTTTCTCTCTCTATGTATTTCAATCACTCTATCTCCCCTGAGCTCTAGACCTCTCTCTCTCACTCACTCTCCCTATCACCATACCTTTCTCTACCTCTCTCTATCTAACTCTCTTTTTCTCCCCCCCTCTATCCCTTTCTCTACCTCTCTATATCTTGCTCTCTTTTTCTCCCCTAAGCTCAAGACTTACGGTCCCCCCTCTCTCTCTTTGCCTCTCCCTCTCCCCCTCATCCCCTCTCTACTTCTCTCTATCGACCATTTCCATCTCTCTAATTACCTCTTCCTCCCTCTCCCTCTCCCTCTCCCTCCCTACTCTCCCTCCCTCCCTCCTTCCCTCTCTCTCTACTTCTCTCTATCTCCCCTATACCTCTTGAACTACCTACTTATTCATCCCTCCATATACCTCTCTCTCCCTCCATCCATCTCTCTTCCTTTCCCTCCCTCCTTGCATCTCTACTTCTCTATATTTCACCTCTCTCTCTCCCCTCTCTATCTCCTACATCTCCCTCCCTCCTTCCCTATCTACTTTATATATCCTCTATCCCTCTCTCTACCTACCTCTTCCTTCCTCTACTTACCTCTCCCTCCCTCCCTCTATATATCAACTCTCTCCCCACTCTCTTCCTCACCCTCCCTCCCTTCCTACCTCTCCCTCCCTCCAACCCTCCATCCCTCTCTTTCTCCTTATCCCTCCCTCCCTCCTTCCCTCTCTACTTCTCTTTATCTCACCTCTCTCTCTACTTTTCACTATCTCCCCCATCCCTTTCTATAAAACTACCTCTCCCTCTTTACCTCTCTCTCTCTTTACGTACCTATCCCTCCCTCCCTCTCTACTTCTCTCTATCTACTCTCTCCCTCTCTATCTACCGCTCCCTCCCTTTCTCCCTACATTTGTACCTCTCCTTACCTCTCTCCCTTTCTCCCTACATCCATACCGCTGGGTAAAAGCACAAACTTGTGTCACACTTTCGACCAAATAAATAGTTATGTATGAACTAATTTTGGTCAAAAATGTTTCGGCCAAGTATTTTTCGGTTGAAACCATATGGCATATACGTGGCACACATGGTTTCGACCGAAACCAAAAAAATTAAAATTTTCCCTTTAACTTTCAAATCGGCTTCTAATTTGGCTTATTATATGTGTGGGGTTTCTATCAAAAGGGTTTCGGCCGAAACCCAAGTCCGATAGAAACCCTTTCGGCCGAAACTATCTAGTTGGCATCCTAGTTGGCAGCCAACTCAACATTTTTCACATTTTCTGAAACTTTCGACTTTAACTAAGTATTTCTCCAGTTAGAATGATTTTTCTGTAGAAAGAAAAATACCCTTTTGTAGAGCTCGAAGTGGGGAATCCAAATATATCATTTTTTAAATATTTTGATTAGTTTTAATATGTGTTATTTTTAAAATAATGCAAGTAGGTTGTTAAAATTAAAAAAGAGGATGATTACAAATTTAATTTTTTTTAGTAAAACATATTAAAATTCTTTAAAACTTATATGGTCCAGTAGAGGAGAGAGTCTTCTTCAAAAGGGTATAATTTTTCTTTTGAAAATGATTAAATTTTTTGAAAATAGTTGACGACCCATGAAAACTGTCAAATTCTAACATGTTTGACTTTAAAACGTCATTACAAGAAAAATATACATCAAATTTTATTTTATTTTTCATGTAGTAGATATTGAAGTTACCTATTTGGAGAAAAAAAAATAGGGAGAAATGAATAAATGAAGTATTTTTCAATTTTTTTCTTGATGGCCCGCGAAGTCACTCTTTTCTGAAATTTCCAACATTCCAAAATTTGTCCTTAAATTGAAAAAAACATAATGAAAACAATTTTTTAAATTTTTTTAAAAATTACAAGAATAAACTTCATCAAAAGTTCTAAATTTCATTAGTTTACACCATTTTGAAATTCAAAACATAAAGACCACTTTTATGTGGTTGAAGTTTAGAATTTTTGTTGTTGTTGGCTGATTCCTTTATAAAGTGTGACATAGGTTCAAGTGCTTTTACCCCATCCCTCCCTCTATCTCTCTCTACTCCTCTCTATCTCCCCTCTCCCTCTCTCTACCTATATCTCCCTCCCTTCCTCCCTCCCTGCCTCCCTCTCTTCCCTCTCCTTCCCTCCTTCCCTCTCTTCAATTTTGTGGTGATAGGAAAAGCTAACATTAAATTGGGCACCTAAATCATGCTAAAATATATACCCTTAAGGGCATGAAAATAAGATCATGGTTTGAAATGATTTCATGAGGTATACTGTGAAGACATAATATCCTTTTTAAAGGTACATGCCACTTTCATGATGCTAAATAATCCCTTCATGGGTGAAATATGGGAAACCTTAGTTAAAATATCTACTATCACCATGATGGCATCAATATTTTGAGAAGAAACAACCAAACAAAAAATAAAATCTAACAAAGTCCTATCTTATTTTGACTCATGAACATCATGAGGTTGAGGAGAGTTTTTGGATGTTGATGCTCAACTTTCATTCTCTACCATTCAATACATCTAGCAACAAAATATGTGATTTCACACCTCATTCTCGCCCAATAGAAAAAATAACAAATATTAGCATGCATTTTCTTTACACCTAGATGTGTTACATAAGGAGCATAATGGGCCTCGACCATCACAACCTGTCAAAGGCCACATAAAATTAGAACATAGATATGAACAAGATACCATAATACATGTGTCAACTTTTTATCAAATAATTGACTATGACCTTATGATTTATCATGATGTAGTAAACACTAAAGTAATATTCACAAAAAAAATCATCCATCAATGTTGTCAAGAAGATGACCTCCAAGCTACAATGGTTAGTACAAAGCTAAAATTAATGGCCCAAAAGGAAATGCATCCATCATAAAAGTGCATGAACAAATATTACCAACTCCAAATAATAAGTGGTGTATTTTAACTCATGATCCTTAAGTTTACATGACTCATAATAAATAAATCAACACTCCTACATAAGGACATATCCAAACTTTTTAATGACACATCTATGCAAAATTATTTTTTTATAGGATTAGGAACTATACAGATTGGTACACAAGAGTTAACCATTATTTCAAACCTTGGATTAATTTCTCACACTATTCTAGACACACGAGCCTATTATCTTTCCTCTACATAGAAGTAATTGGATGAGCTAATTTAGAAAATTCTAAGACATACTAGTGGTAATAACCCAAATTAGTCACATGAAATTGTGCATCTAAAAAATATTTGTGGGTGTTGGCCTATTCAAAATGGCTTCTAGATATTTTAGGGATAAATTAAAATACCCTCACTAGATGTAATATGATCAAAGTACCTCACCTCAAGCTAGAGGAATTCACACTTTTCCTATTTACCAAATTGTTGGTTATCACATTAACATTGAAGAACTTGGTGTAATTGGACTTCATGCTCCCCCGCAATCCATGAATAAAGAAAAATATAATCAATAAATATGAGAAAAATTAGTTAATTTAGGTATGGAACACACCATTCATCAAGATCATAAAAATAGAGAGAGTAGTCTTAAACCCAAATGTAACTACAATGAACTCGTAGTGTCCATAAAGATTATAAAATACAGTATGATTTATATATGCCTTATAGATATGTATTTTTTGGTATCTATATTTTAAATAAAGCTTTTAAAATACCTTATCCCCCTTCATCTAATCAAATAGATAATCAATTCTCAACAAAGGATATCAGTCCTTCACTGTCACCTTATCCAGCTACCAATAATCAATACAAAATTAAGCATATCCATCTTTTTTCTTTACAAATATAATTGGTGCACCCTAATGGTCCACACACTAGGATGGATATGAAATTATTATAACAAATTCTAACTATAATTGAAGCTCACTAAGCTCCTTAGTGGTCATGTAGTACAATACATGTAAGATAGATTCTACTCTTGAAACTAGGTCTATAAGAAAGTCCACACCTCACATAGGCTACATATTAGGAATCACACTAGGAAATTTTTTAATAAAATTTCATAAGAGAGACTGACCATATAAAGATAACTTATGGCACTAAATCTTTGAACTTTCAATCACCAAGATAGATAATATATGGTATGCCTTCTTCATACTTTATATTAGCTACATAGTAGAAAACATGCAAAGAAATATGGGTCTAGGAAACCTTACCACATCAACTATATGGCCAATGTTATTAACACACTTAAGAATATTATGATGATAATCAATACTTTCCTATAGTGTGCTCCAAGATAATTCATACTCAAGACTATCTTGTAGGTTCCCAATGGTAAAATTTACAAATCAATGGTGGTGGTGAAGAACCCATGTTCCAACACAAGAAGTTATGAGGGAATCTCCATCCACCTTAAAATTAATATCTATCTCAACCTACCATTCATTAACATACCTTGTAGAATTTTAGGACTAGCTCTTGTCATGCTACTATGCATTTATTTGACTATAAGCTGGCCCACCATAGCATTGATCACTTGGAGGAGCTTGTTGGGGCTCTAAATTCTATTTTCAAACATTCATAGATGGTCTTGGGGGTATCCTATATGATCCCTTAGATCTCAGTTGAGAATATTGCATTGATGTAGTTGATTGGTATGGAAGCATTTACTAAATATAACCTATCCGCCATACCCACTAACCGAGTTCTCCTCAATTAATATTTCCTTTTTCATGATAACATCTAAGGTCTTTGGTTATAATACCCAAACACCTCAATTTGTTTGAGAATTTAGACCTCTAGATAACTATAAACCAGCATTCCTCCATCTTTAATAAATATTACATACTACTTTAGTTCAAATAAATGATTCTCATATTGATCTATAGTCATACCTAGCTATTGAATTTTATGGAATTAATCTACAAAATATTATTTGCAATGGTCAAAAGATATTGGGAAATAAATTATTATAGAAATATATCTAATGAGATTGTTATAATATCCAAGTGATACTTGTGTTCATCTTTTCACTGCCAAGTAGAAGAAAATCCATGCAGGTGCATAATAAGACATCTTGAGCCTTATTGTTAGTTCCATAAGGATGCATTATGAAACATGTATCCAAAATGAAGAGCTATTTCTCAACCTTCACTCCACTTGTAAAAAAATCAAAGATGGGTGTGTTAGGTTATAAATGGCCTCTCATGTGGGCTACCACCATATTTTCCTCATATTCCAACTACTTATTATGTCTATAGTGTCCATGTTGCAAGGATACTTCATCCACTCTAGAGTGTTGATAGCTCCTAGAGAATTCCATTTTACCCTTCTCGTGTATAACTTATTCCCCAATCCAAGATGGGTGAGAAAATACCAAAAGTCTTATCTCTTGGTGAGGGTTCATTCTAGCCAACATCTCTTGAATGAGAACCACTACCTAAGGTACACTCGATTGATCTTCAAGTTTCTCTTGTCTTACCCTAAGAGAGTGTTCAATTAAATTTATTATAACTCAAGATCAATACCAATGTTTCTCCTTGTATGAGGGTAGTATGATCTTGGAGGCATCCTTCCTATACCCAAAATTAAGAGATTAGAAAATTCATGAAATTATTACACATCAAAATAAGGTGAGAAAGGAACAAGAACATGCCAATTGAAAAATTTAATCAAGCAAGCACAAAAACTCAAGCTCCTAATATTCCAACCTAGCCTTGATACCAAATTTAATGCCCTAATATTTTACTCAAGGAGTTAAAAAAATCATAGACCAAAAATATGTCACATGCCTAATTTATCACCTACAATCCATGGTGACATTTTTGAAACATATAACAAAGCATAAATATAATGACACTAGTGAATACCTCAACCCTAGGATAAGGATCCAAGGTTGGGACATAAAGAAAAATGTATGAAAGTGAGGTAGGATAATTAAAACCATTATTTTTCCTACTTCACATCTATACTAAACCATCCTCCAAGTTTCACTAAGTTGCAATAAGTAGAAAGGCTAAAACATCCATTTTAGGCTTTTAAGAGGAACTAACTATACGCCAAGATTTTGGATTTGATGTGGAATTAGGAATTAGTTTCAAGTCCTATATCCCTTCTAACATCTGCCCTCCACTAAAAAAAAAATGCTAGATTCAATTATATGAAAACCACGAGCCCTTTTTTAGACTTGAGGCTTATCCCAAGTCATATTTTTTGCTCAATATTTGGGTCATGAAATAACAAAAAAATGATCCTTCACAAGAATCAATATTGCATGCAAACATGGATCATTTTCCCCAAGTCCCCACTTCCTTCAACACTACACAAATCATAGCACAACATGAAACTCAAAACACCTCTATGAGTTTTGGACTGCTATCAAGAATTGGAACTCTTTGGTTTTGAGTCCTTATTTTCTCTTGATCCATATGACCTATGATGTAGAACTCTAAAACATAAAATTCCTTGTAGATGATGGATCCAAACATGTACTTAGCACTTGTTTCCAAGTTCCATTTTTTATTAAGGGAGACTCTCCCTCAAACACAACCTTACACAAGAAAACAAATTTTAAGAACAACTTGTTGTAAATTTTATTATATCTTCATGAAATCAAATGAAATAAAATTATCTAGTCACAAGATCAATATTACAGAAATATGAGCTGCAAATATATGTGAAAAATCAGGTACGTAAGTCTACAAATGGCAATAATAGCCACTGAAGCCTCAAACTTTGTGTTTTTTTGAACAAGCAATAAATTCCTCTATATTCTCATCCCAAATGAATATTTTTCTATTCGTGACCACTTTATATGATTCCACTTGCCAAAAAACCATGACTTCCATTTTGGTACCAAACAAATCTAGTTGTCCCTTTTCCCAGCCTAAGGAAATTTCCCAAATTTTAGGCCAACTTTCGAGAGCCATAACTTTTCACTTAGGCATTAGATTGAAAAATTATTTATACTTGTTGGCAAGAAGAAATTTCGAATTAAAATATGAAGATCTTTACCCTAGTATCCCTTATGTAGTATTTTTTACCCCAAAGGATATAGTGAGAGAAAAGAGTGTGGTAATAATCTCTCTAACAACATTTCATATATATAACTTACATAAGAATAACAATCATCCATAACACATACATGTATTAAATCCTTATAACTCCATATATATATTCAAATTATAATAGTTATAATAGAAGGTATTAGTCTCTGCTCTATATAATAGTCATTTTCATTCTTTATCGCTCTATCCTATTCCCTCTCTATATTAATATGATATCTATTAGATTCATATATTAATTCCTTGTATCTTATAGAGACATGACCCTCATAAAGCACCCCTTACTCCATCTTCCTTGTTGGCCCGAGGTTCCTCAAGTCCTATGTGGAAGGTTGTGGTAGATTTTACTCCCTACCCTATATCTTGCTAACATCATATCCATTTCAAAATTATATCTTTTCCTCAAGACATGCTACTTAGTTCCCTTGAAGGATGCATTTGTATATCATTTTGAGTTGCACCAATGCAGTATCACATTGCTTCTTTACTTGTTGGAGTACCTTAATATGTCCTTAGGTGTTTATATTTGTGGTTTCTTCCTTCAAAAGATTAGTGGGTATTTGAATTTGTTGTGTTGCATTCTTGGCTTCTCCTAGAACTCTTCTCAAGTGTGCCAATTTTATTTTGATGGCATCCCTTAGCTAATTGACTTGTATTTTTATTTTTTCCCTCTATTCTTGTGTTTGCTACAACTAGGTGTGCATATTTTCTATTTGTGCTCTGATGGCTCCATCCATGTCCTTGAGGGGGTCATATGAAAATGCTACATGTGTTGTCTAGGCCTTTTACTATGTAATCTGATCATTTATATTCTTTGTGAGGTTAGTCCATTGAAGACAATTGGTAGAGTAAATTGGCCTTTGTAATGCTTCCCTTAATTTTCTTTATTTGTACCTCCAGTTGTGAATGCATTACCACACATTTCTTTGTGGCCTCATTTTCTTTCTTTATCAAGATTTATTGTGGGGATTCCTACCTTATGTTGGCCTTTTGTGACTATAAATTTGATTGTAGACCATTTACCAACTGTTTAAGCTACTATGGTAGGGAAAGGGAAGTGTCCCTTTGTATGTGTGGTATTGAGTTCTGCAATGTCTGCACTGCCTCTTCTAATTGCTCCACACTATCCACCTACTATTGTAGTATTTCTTCCCTTGCAGTAGCATGAAAGCTATCCCTAATCCAAAACTTTTAGAGTGGGGAGATGTTATCCAGGCTTACTTGTGATTCCATTACTAGCAACTTGAGTAGATGTGGTGTGGGCATTGGTTGCAGTTATTTTTATTGTGATAGGAGATGTTTGATGGATTGGATTGGAGAGACAAATGTAGATGCTTATTTAGTGATTTCTTCTTATCCCCCACTCTCTCCACCACTTGTTTGACCACTTGTAGAGGGAGATGTTTCCTACTTATTTTAAATTTTTTTCTTCCAAGATGGAATCCAAAAGCTTGTTGGTGAGCTTTGTTGTTTCTTTCAATAATTTTTTTTGTTTCTATTTTCTCACCCTCCATTAGAGTGTCTACCCACTATTTTGTGTATAGCTCTTTAGCTTGGGCTTGTGCCAAATATTCCTTTTTTTCTATAAAAAGGTCATACCCTACCTCCTTAATGAATTTCTCCCTTATCTCTCTTATCCTTTTAGGACTTTATCCCTCTTCTCCTAGAGTGTGGTAACTATCGATTCTGGAAAATCCTTGATTACTTCTAATATTTTGTTGAAGTTACTTATATACTATAATAGGCTTTGTATTATCTTATCTTAATTATTTTTATTTGCATCTTCATACATGGTGAGGACTTGTGGAAGCATACCATGATAGCCGATGGCGTTTTTAGTTTCTATGACATCAATTGGTGGTTGTGGTTGCTCTAGTGCCTCTGGTTGTTGCATCTCTACTATATGCTCCTTATTTTTATTTTGTAGGGGATTTTGTACCTCTTACACCTCTTATTCTTTCTCCTCTTCTCCAAAAGTTTGGATTATCTTCCTCTTCACCAGTTTTTTGTCCCTTGCTCTATGAATCTTTTTCTTTGCACTCATTTATATTAGAGTTTTTGATATTTCTTGAACATCTAGTGTTGTTTTTTATGAGGATTCAAGTCCCTCATATTGTATGCTTGTGGCTCCATGCAACCTTCTAGATCTTCTTGTAGCCAATGTGTGAGCTTGTAGAGCTGGTGTAGAAGAGTATGGTTGTGTTGCTCCCTTTAGTGGAATTCCCCATTTCTTTTGTAAATTTTCTTTGTTTCTCTCAAATTTTTCCTCAATATTTTCTTATGGACTTGATCCATTATATCTTTATATATCCAAAATCATTCGACATTTGGGTCTTTGGGCTTGCTAAAAATGTTTGTGAAATAATCATTTATTTTTGTCTATGAGATTTTGTAAGGTAGCTTAGGAATCCATGTCATTTGTGGCTTCAGTGCCTCCATATATCTATAGTCCTTATATACCAAAAATGTAATAGTATTTATATACTATTTTACTGGATCATGTGGTATCTACTCTCTATATTGAAGTTGCTACTAGGAGCTCTTGAAGAAACCCCAGTATGTGACAATATATGTCTTTCTATCTGAAATTGAAAAGTGAGAATATTTATCTATGCAACTAGTGGAAGGTTTCCTTGCCACACCTTGTCTTTGAAGGCCGAAAGATTGTTTAGGAAGTAGAAGACTAGGAAAATGAGGTGTGCAATACAATAAATTATACTAGGAGGTTTTTATTTTTTATAGGTTCTCCATCATCTTCCCCTTCATTACCTCACATAGGTCAAAATATATTCCTTCTAAATGACCATTTGGTATGTTGTGTGAATGGTTGTTGCTATAGTAGAGTCCTCCTTGTTGGCATAGTAAATCTTGTATGCAATCCCCATTATTGCATAGAACATCATAGGGTTTGTGATTGCTCAAATGCAAAAGCTTCACCCATCTTGTGTTACCCAATAAGCATTCAATCATTGTGTCATTCTTGATTGCCTTCTTGGCTAGGATTTCTCTAACCATGCTTAGCCTTGTTACTGCATTGATTAAATCTTTTGTTATTAGATAGGGTTTATCAAGGTATATGAACTTGTTGTGAACTCTGCTAAGAACTAACCTCACCCAATCATGATCATCACAAAAATCTAGATAGTACTTCTAAACATCAACATGTTTCTTTCCTACCTTTTGACACTAAGGTTGGTCGATAGTTTGGTGTAGTGTGAGTAGGGTTTTCCTAAGATCTTTGAATTTTCTATGGTCAATCTCTACTATTAGCTCATGGATGTATTTCCTTATGTCTTTTGTATAGACCACATCTATGGGGATGCTCAATAATCGTCCATCTTTATCAACTACCATTTCCTTGAATGGATACATCTGTACCATTGTAAATTATCACCCATGACAATTTGACCTTATGTCTGGCCCCCCTTAAATTATTGGACCTAATTGAGTATTTAATTTCCTAAATTATGCATTCCATGGCCCATTTTTGATAATTTCTAAGGAACTACAAGAGGGAATCAATTGCATTTAACTTATGCATTATCCTCGACACTAGCTACCTTAGAAAATAGGTCCAAGACACTCACACCTTGGGCGTGAGTGTCCTCCTATTTTCCCTCCAAATTGAAATAGGTTAGATGTGGAAATTTAATATTTAAATTTCAGGTGTCCAAAGTTGGCCATCAAGATTTAATTTTCAAGAAATTGAATAAATTCCTATAAATACCTAGTTATTGCATCATTTGAACATTAACAAGCGAGAGGTGAACATTAATAATTACTACTATCAACAGAATTCAAGAGCAAGTAAAAATAAACATTTTCAAAGAATTATTGCAATAATTCAAGACCCTAACATCATGTACAATTCTATGTGAGTTTATGTGTGCTCATGTTGTCATTGTTTTGTGTTGCAGGTCTCCAAGAAATTCAAGCATTCAATAAATAAAGAAAAGAAAGATCCAAGACCTTGAAGTGATGTGTATGACTTCAATCCTTCAAGGAAGCCATTGAAGGGTGGTGAGTTGAAGAAATTTGTGATTTCATCATTCATTCCTTTCAATTATTCATTTATCATTGACATTGGCATTGCCATTGTAGAAGTGGGAATAATTACACAGGGTTTGACTGAGGCAAGCCCCTAAATGTCCCAACATTTTTCCTCTTTTTGAATGTGCAAATATCAATTTTGAAGAGGATTGAAAGGAGCTTGAAGATGACTTATTAATTATTTCATTTGAAACCCTACATCTTGTCAACCCACATAAACTCAGTTATATAAATATCTGACAATGTTCCAATAGATTTATAGGCATAAATATGTAGCTCAGATCCAACATCAGAGGATCCCAAAAATACATTTGAAAAAGAATTATGAGGACATAGACTCTCACTCATAGCCTGGGTGTCTATGTCCCCCATTTTCTTCCCAAAATTTGAATCACAGGTACATAGTGTCCTACTTTGCTCATTTATGTTGTTTGAATTCATTTGTGAACTTTTCTATCTTTTGTATTTGTATCAGAATAACAAATTGAATGATTAGCCTAGTTAGATCATTGCATTTCATCATTAGGAAATTTATAGATTTGGTTAAGGGTTAGTTGACTCACCTATCAAGTTGTAAGTCAATCATACACTTTATTAAAATCCATCAAATCCTCATCCCAACTTTGCATTCCATTCCAAATCAATCCATACATACATGCATTCATATACACATTGAAACATTTGGGAAAGGTGTCAAACCCTAAGGTTCCCCTTTTCCATTGTTTCAACTTCTTATATTTTGGTCATGGCTTCTTGGTGGCATTAACCAAGGTTTGGGTTTCTATTATTTTTAGTTTTATTTATAAGTAGTAGAGCTCAAATAATGTTTCTCCACTTAGAGAATTTGAGTGCAAGTGAATATGTAGCAGGTTTAAGAGTTTTTAAATAGGTTTTATGCTTGTGGGTTGGATGAATGTATTTTTCTTGTTGGGTTCTATGGGATTTTCTATCCCTTTTTAACCTTGAACCTCTAATGGTTTGATTCTATTATTTATTGATCTATAATACATACTTTGCTTAATATATAATATGTGTCTTTTTTATCTTTATGACTTCCACCCCTCTAGTTGGTGGTAATGTTTAAGTCTTGCACCATTGACATATCCTTTGATGTGATTTCCATCTATTTTTTTAAATCTTATTGCTCATGACTCTGCAATATCATATATATAGTATGGTCCTAGCCACCTAACTTTCAAATTGCCTTTATTTTTGGTTTTTTTTTTTATAGTAGGACTAGGTACCCTATTTGAAAAGTCTTGTTGTGGAGGTTTCTATCATGCCAAGATTTTTATCTTTTCTATTATACTTCCTGGTTGTATAAGGCTATGAGCTTGTTCTCATCCAATTTTTCTAACTCTTTGATACTCTATATTAGGGACTCATCATCATCCAAATGCAACGTGAGTGTGGTACATAGGTTAGGAACTATAATGTTCATGGGAACTTTCATATTAGTTTCATTTACTAATTTAAATGATGTGAACTTGTTCATCATTTTGTATGATGCGAGGTAGGCACATAGTACAAAAACTATCTTTATATCCTAGTCTAACCTATTTACTTCACACATTTTGGTAAGTGTTGTCCCAATTATCTTATTAAGAGCTTCACTTGCTTCATTTTCTTGGGGATGATATGGTTGTTGCAAGAATGAAGTTGTTTTCATTGATGTCAACTGGTTAATTGGTTATCAACTGGTTGTTGTTGTCATTGATGTCATGGATTTAGGTTATTGGTTGTATATGTCAAGGATATTGAGAAAATTATAATGAAGAAAGGTTGCAGGTGTTCAGTGGTTGCTCTGGGTTTTTCTCCTATGTTTGTGTGCTTTAGATAAGTTGATCATGGTTATTGAATGCTTCTATATCTAGATTTTTGGATTCTGATTCATTGTACAATGCAAGTTATGCTCACCAATTGTGAACTATGGTTTTCAGTGTATCTAGCCGAGGTTCGAGAGAAACATAGTTGGTTAGGATTTCTTTTTGGTTGTCTTATAAATTTTGATTCTAGAGTTAAGATGTTATGTTTGTGTTGAAGATGATTTTGTTGTCTGGAAAGATTGGATCATGTTAAGGGTTGTGTGTGCTTAATTGTTTTGTATTTTACACTGGTTTGTCCGACCTCGTGTTAAAAACTACTTTTGAAGTTCATGAAGCATGTTGGGACTTATTTGGGTCCTCATCAAGCATGTGATTGAGTCACCCTCATTCTAATTCCACCCTAGAATGTTTTGGTGCTGACCTAATTTGAATTTAAATGGATGGTCGGCTTTGGATATGTTTTAAAGCTGAAGATGGTATAAATACATGATTGGTGAAAGATGTACAAAGAGATAAGTGTGAAGAAATAGAGCAAGATAGATGCAAAACAGATGCAAGATAGTGTGTATGTGATGTGAGTTTGGTAGATTAGTGCAAAATCTAATTGTCGAATTTTTGGATGTAGTGAGTCGAAGGTGTACTGTATCATTCATAAATGTCTACAAGTGGTTGAGCGAATTGTGGTGGAAATATATATTGCATTGAGATTTATCTCTCTATAAAATATCTCTTTTATCTTCTTTGTATCTCTATGGTAGTGAGCCCTCCAGGTGGTTAATCCTTGTTGGACAGTGAGTCCTGTTTTGGTAGTGAGCCTTCTCTGGCAGTGAGCCTTTGTAATCAGTTTTTATATTCTTTATGTTGTGAGCTAATCATCACCGTGGTTTTTCCATCATTAGGTTTTCCATGTAAATCTGGTGTTATTGTGTGATGCTTTTTAGTTTATGCTTATGCACTTAATGTTTAATCATTTTAGTAGAAAAGGATTTGTGATTGATATAAGTTCTGGTGAATGTTTTAAAGGTTAAAATTTATTACAACTAATTCACCCCTCTCTTAGTTGTCTTTTTCAATAATTGGTATCAGAGCTTGGTTCCTTGGAGAAGAGCTTAACCACTTAAGGAAGGTCTGGGATGACTAGCAAAATCACTTTTAAGTATTTGAAGTTCAATGGAACCAATTATGCTAGCTGGAAAATATTGATGGAAGAATACTTGGAGTATTGTGGATATGATGTGGAGAAATATTATAAGACTTCTTACACCCCTCCTGCTAATGGTCTGAGTACAACTGATGAAATCAAGGAACTTGAAGTGAACAATAAGGAAAAGTTCATTTTGAAGAATAGTCTTGCACATTATGAGCTGATTAAAGTTCAAAATATGAAGACTACTAAAGAAGTTTGGGATGCTTTAGAAATGGGACATGAAGGAGATGAAAGGGTCAAAGAAGAAGAGTTGCAGAATTTGGAGACATAGTTTGAGCTTCTGCATATGTTTGAAGATGAGAATGTTAAATTCTATGTACAAAGATTGGATGAAATAGTAGGTGGAATGTGAGGACTTGGTGCTATAATAGACGAATCTAGTATTGTAAAGAAGATTCTTAGAACTCTCCCTGATGCATATAGTGAAAAGGTATGTTCTATTGAAGAACACATAGACTAAAGATCAGTTATTGGGAACTCTGGCATCTTATGAGATGAGAAAGCCAAATTTGAGAAATGGATCTAAATCAAAAACTGATTTTAAGGCTACAAAAGCTGAAGATCTGGATGAAGAAAATCTTGATGAAGTAGAAGCTAAATTTATGAGAAGGATGAAGAAAGGCTCCGAAAATTATGAATGTAAGTTACCCTTTAAATGCTTTAGTTGTGGAGGAATAGGTCATTATGCTTCGAGATGTCCAAAAAGAGATAAAAGGAATAAACAAAGGTAAGAGGGTCAACAAAGCCTATTTGTGAATGACGATGCTAGTTTTTTTTATGAAGAGTCTAGTTATGGAGATCCTGATGAAAATGAATGCTTGTTCTTGGCTATAAAAGATGAATCTACTTTTGCCAACTCTAAAAAATAGCTGAAGGAATGCCGTCTAGATAAAGAGAAAGATGAAGGTAATGTAATATCTACCCTACATGATAAAAAAGAAAAGAACTATTGGGTTGTTGACAGTGGATGTTCACATCACATGGCCAAGTATAAGAGTAAGTTTGTTAAATTTGAAAAATATATTGGAGGCTTAGTTAAGTTTGGAGATGATACAAGTGCTAAGATTTATGGGATAGGTTCAGTAAGTTTTGATGGCAAGCATAATTTACTGATGATTCCTACTATGTTAAGGGCTTAAGGCATAATATTTTGAGTTTTGGATAGATGTGTAGTAAAGGATATAATATTGTATTTGAGGATGAGAGATATGAAATCAGGAAAGACTCTAGAATAGTGATTGCTGCAGGAAATAAATTTGAAGGAAATATATATCAAATTAAGGGTGCTAATGGATGATGCTTTATGAATTAGATTAATGACAATTGGTTATGGCATCAGAGAATGTGTCATATGAATTTTGATAATATAGCAACGATTAGTGAAATACAAGTCATGAGAGATTTACCAAGGATTACAAAGCTCTTTAATGCTATTTACAAGAATTTCCAGTTTGGGAAGCAAGCAAGAAATCATTTTAGATCAAAGGAACAATCTACTACTAGACTACTAGATTTAATTCATATAGATCCTGTGGTCCTACAAGAGTGAGAAGTCTACAAGGTAAAAGGTACTTTATTCTTTTGATTGATGATTACTCTAGGTATGTATGGGTTACACTTCGCAGAGAGAAATATGATGCATTAAATAGATTCAATACATTCAAAGCTGTAGACACGTAAAATATACATGCACCCGATTCTTATCCTACTAACATCGTTTTGTCTTGAATCATACTCTCAGCTTATCAACACCTTTCATCCCTTAATTAAATAAATCATTATTTATTTAATTAGGTCTTTCTCCTCTAGTGATTAAATTAATCAATTTAATTTAATTAATCATCTTTCTCTGTTCATTTAAATAATTCATTTTATTTAAATTAAATCTCTAAAGTCCTCTTATTAAATTGAATAAATTAAAACATTATTTAATTTAAATCTAACATATTCCTCCTTAATTAAATAAATCAAAATCATTTATTTAATTAATCATTTCCTCTCAATTTGATTTAAATCAATTCATAAATTTAAGTCTAAATTGTCACATCTCCTAATTCCTCATTAAATTAATCAAATCCTCGATTAAGTTAATCCCTATCACTAAAATTTTCTAGAGAATGCAACTTGCACAATAATCAATTACTTTGATTTATTTAATTGCCTATTTTCTCTCAACATGGCATC
The DNA here is from genome assembly GCA_007115665.2 of Sequoiadendron giganteum. Taxonomy (NCBI): domain Eukaryota; kingdom Viridiplantae; phylum Streptophyta; class Pinopsida; order Cupressales; family Cupressaceae; genus Sequoiadendron; species Sequoiadendron giganteum. The sequence goes on from CM021101.1 coordinate 301,151,870, forward strand.
AAAAGGGAATATTCCCTCAATTTGAGTTCAAAATTCAAATGGGCTTGGTCCTTCCAACAAGGCATTCAATGCCTCTTACATGTCCTTATGCATTGAGCCAAGTGACATTAACTTCATTCTTCTCTACCCCCAACATGTCACATTCAAAATTCAAATTTGAATCCAATGCAATTTATCATGCACATTGACCAAAATGTGCTCATTCCTCAACCATTCACATCTTGACAAGTGGCACTTGGCCATTGGATGTTGAATGATCCCACATTGCTCAATTTCACTCTCTCTTCCATGTTGGAAATCTATAAATGAGAGACTCTTCCTCTCATTCTATCATCCACAATTTGAGTAAACTTACTATACTCAACTTCATCCTCATCCACAAAATTTTTCCCATTTTCACTCAACTTATCACCATTTTTCACAATTTGTAACAAGGTTATGCTCAAATCTCTTTGGAGATTTGACCATTTCTTAATCACTCAACATTGCAACTTAGGAATTGGGAAAGGGCCAAATGCAACACTTCATTGGCACCAATTCCCCCATGGGATCTTAAATCTATTAGCTTAATTAGGATTTGACTTCATTTCTTGTTTTGTGTTCTTCATTTCCTAATTTTAGTTTGAATAGATGGATTTCATGGGGAATCTCTCATGCTTGTTTGCATGCATTTGATCTAACAACCTAACATGTTTGTTGCTCTTGTGCATTTGCAGGTTTAGGGGTTGACAAAGCTATGGTTGAGAATGAAGTAAATTTGAGAATAAAATGCTTAAGGTCTAACAGAGGTGGTGAATTCACCTCCCATGAGTTTAGTATTGTGAAGTTTATGGAATAGAAAGATAGTTATTTGCTTTGAGAACTCCTCAACAGAATGGATTTGTTGAAAGGAAGAACAAAATAATTCAAGAAGTTGCTAGGTCAATGATTATTGAGGTTGGTCTACCAAAATTTTACTGGAGAGAATCTATTTATACTACTATCTATGTATTCAATCAAGTTCAAGCAAGAGAAAATGGTACAAAGACCCCCTATGAGCTATTGTGTGGAATAATTCCTATTGTTAAGTACTTCAAGGTATTTGGAAGAAAATGTTATATCAAATAGAATGAATAAAATTTAGGGAAGTTTGATGCTAGAAGTGATGAAGGTATTTTTCTTGGATATTCTACTAAAAGAAAAGCTTACAGATGTTTCAATAAAATATTGAAAAAGATTGTAGAAAGCACAAATGTCAAGGTTGATGAAGCAATAAAGAATTATATTGATGTTGATGGATACGTATTTGATGAACCTGATTACGTAAGGATTGATGAAGTTGTGGAAGAACATGAAAAGGATGAGTAAGAGAAGTAGAATGAAGAAGAAGAAGCTCTGGTGGTGTCCCCTAAGACACCTAAATATGTGCAGAAAAATCATTCAAAAAGTCAGATCATTGGAGACAAGATAAAAGGAGTATTGAAAAGAAGTAGAGTTGCTGCTGGTGAGATAAATTTGTGTTTACTTTATGAGATTGAACCAAAGACTTTAAGTGAAGCATGCAAATATGAGCATTGGATGGAATCTATGAAAGAACTTATGTAGATTGAAAAGAATCAAACTTGGGAATTGGTCCCTAGACCGGCAGATAAAAACATAATTGGATTAAAGTGTGTATTAATTTTTTTTTGAATGAGAATGGAGAAGTGGTCAGAAATAAAGAAAGGCTTGTGTGTAAAGGCTACTCACAAGTAGAAGGTATAGATTTTCAGGAGACTTTTGCTCTGGTGGCAAGAATGGAAGCTATTATGATTTTTTTAGCATTTGCTACTCATAAAGATTTCAAGGTCTATCATATGGATGCTAAGTATGCATTTTTGAATGGTGAGCTAGAATTAGAGGTCTACATGGAACAACTAGAAGAACCTCAGTCTTTATATCAATCAGATATGGTCTGCAAATTGAAGAAAGATTTATATGGATTGAAGCAAGCTCGTAGAGCTTGGTATGCAAGGTAGATAGGTATTTGATGCATAAAGGTTTCAACAAAGGTACGATAGATTGTAACCTATATTTTAAAATTGAAAATGACAAAATCTTGATTGTAGTTGTATATGTTGATGACATTATCTTTGAAGAAAATGAAACTATGTGAAAATTATTTGCGAAAGAAATGCAAAAATAATTTGAGATGTCTATGTTTGGAGAGATGAATTTCTTTGTTGGGCTACAAATCAATCAAATAAAGAAAGGGATTTTTATTTGAAAGTCAAAGTATGTAAGAGAGATGTTAAAGAAGTTTGGGATGGATGGTTCCAAACTGGTGTGCACTCCCATGGTAGCTAGTTGAAAATTAAGTAAAGATGATGATTCACTTAAGGCTGATCAGAGAAAATATAGATATATGGTTGGTGGATTGTTGTATTTGATTGCTACTAGACCAGATATTATGCATGCAGTCTGTCTGGTGGCTATATTTCAAGAAGATCTTAAGGAAACACATGTTGATGTTATTAAAAGAGTATTTAGATATTTGAATGACACTCTAGATTATGGCTTATGGTATCCTTGGGATACTAAATTTTCACTAAGTTCTTATACAAATGCATATTGGTCTAGATGTGTAGATGATAGAAAAAAAATTTGAGTGGTGGTGCATTCTTTCTTGGTTTCATATTGGTGGCTTGGTTGAGTAAAAAGCAAGATTCAGTTTCCTTATCTACTATTGAAACTGAGTAAATTGCTATTGCATCTTGCTATACATAATTTTTATGGATGAAACAAAAATTGAAAGATATCAGAGTAATGCATGATGATCCTATTTCTATCTTCTATGATAATACAAATTTAGTTAAAATTTCAAAGAATCCAGTGATGTACTCGAGGAAAAAACATATATCTATCAGGTATCACTTCTTGAAAGAGAAGGTTATGGAGAATGTAGAAAAAAATGAGTATGTACCTATAAAGGATCATATTACTGATATATTTATGAAGGTTATTCCTAAAGATACTATTGAGTATCTTTGGGAGAAGTTAGGGGTGATTTCCCCTCCTTTCTTCAACTAGATGCATATGGAGATGCATTAGTCTAGTGGGTCTATGGATCTATCTTTCTTCTAGACTGATGTTTTGGCGGTTATGTCTCAGGGGGAGTAGGTAGTGTCATGTGTTGTCATTGGAAGAGTATTTTGTTCTTAATGTCAAAGGGGAAATCAATGTAAAATATCATTTTCATTTGCCATTGATGTCAAAGGGGGTGATGAGGAAGATGTGAAATAACAAAGATGTGAAAGAATATCTACTAAGGGAGAGAAATAGAATGCAAAATCATGAGAAGTGTGTTTAGAGCTAGTGTGTTGTCTTTGATAGCTTTTCACATCATGTGTTTCCATAAATGACAAAGGGGGATATTGTTGCAAGAATGAAGGTGTTGTCATTGATGTCAACTAGTTAACTAGTTATCAATTGGTTGATGTTGTCATTGATGTCATGGATGTAGGTTATTGGTTGTATATGTCAAGGATATTGAGAAAACTGTAATGAAGAGAGCTTGTAGGTGTTTAGTGGTTGCTCCATGTTTTACTCCTATGTTTGTGTGGTTTAGATATGTTGATCATGGTTGTAGAATGCTGTTATATCTAGATTTTGGGCTTCTGATTCATTGTACAGTGTGAGTTATGTTCACCAGTTGTGAACTATGGATTTTAGTGTATTTGGCCATGGTTTGGGAGAAATTTAGTAGGTCTAGATTTCTTTTTGGTTGAGTCTTATGACTTGCAGTTCTAGAGTTAAATTGTTATGTTCGTGTTGAAGATAATTTTGTTGTTTGGAAAGATTGGATCATGTTAAGGGTTGTGTGTGCTTAATTTTTCTATGTGTTTTACATTGGTTTGGATGACATTGTGTTAAACACTACTTTTGAAGTTCATGAAGCGTGTTGGGACTTATTTGGGTCCTCATCAAGTGTATGTTTGGGTTTCCCTCATTCTAATTCCACTCTAGAATGTTTTGGCACTAACCTAATTTGAATTTAAATGGATGGCCAACTTTGGATATGTTTCAAAGTTGAATATGGTTTAAATACAGGATGAGATATTGGTGAAAGATGTACAAAGAGATAAGTGAGAATAAATAGATCAAGATAGATGTGAAATAGATGCGAGAAAATGTGTATGTGATGCGAGTTTGGCAGATTAGTGCGAGATCTGATTGTTGAGTTTCTGGATGTAGTGAGCTGAAGGTGTACTCTATCTTTCATGCATGTCTACACATGGTTGAGTGAATTGTGGTGGAAATCTCTATTGCATTGAGATTGTTCTCTCTCTCTCTTTGTAACATATCTCTTCTATCTTCTTTGTATCTTTGTGGCAGTGAGCCCTCTGGGTGGTTAACCCTTATTGGACAGTGAGTCCTGTTTTGGAAACGAGCCTTTGTAATTGATTTTGATATTCTCTATATTGTGAGCTAATCCTCACCGTGATTTTCCCTCATTTGGTTTTCCATGTAAATTTGGTGTTACTATGTGATGCTTTTTAGTTTCTTCTTTTGCACTTAATGTTTAATCATTTTAGAAGAGTAAAGGATTTATGATTGATCAAAGTTCTAGTAAATGTTTTAAAGGTTAAAATATGGTGCAACTTATTCACCCCCCCTCTTAGTTGTCTTTTTCAATAATGGTGAGCTCTTATTATGTGTAATCATGAAATTTTGTAGGAGCTTCATAACTACTTTATTGACAAAATGTTTGGCTTGGTTACTTAATATACTTAGTGGACAACCATACCTAGTGATTATATTCTCATATAAAAATCTTGTAGTAGTATTTACGGTACAATCCTTAGTAGGTTCATCCTCTGTCCAATTTGTTAATTATTCTACCCCTGTTATTATGAACATTGCTCTTGAGTGTTCAGGAAGTGGATTTACAGGTCCTATAAAATCTATCACCTATTTTTCAAATGGGATTTGTGCTAATACTAGTTTTAAGGAAATTTCATCCCTTGCGGTAGGTTTCCCCATCCTTTAGAAAATTTCACAACTCTTTGTATAAAATTTTGCATCTTTGTGTAGGGTTGGCCACCAAAGTCTAACTAGCTTAACTTGTTTGGCCATTGTTTCACCGCAATTGTGTCCTCCTGCTATTCCTTCATATTCTTCTCTCAAAATGGATTGTCTTTCATGTACGTAGATAACTCATCTTATAATCTTATCTTGTCTTATATGGCGTAATTTTTATTCTATCAATGTATAAGGTGAGGAATTCCAAACTAGAGATTATTTATCCTATGGTGAGAGATATGTGGGAAATTCTCCTTTAGACAAGAGTATAGCAATATCATGTAGCTCTTTCGATACTATATTTATTCTAAATATATGTGCACCAAGTAGATATTCTAGAGGATATTTTAGTTCTTCCTCTATTTCTAGTCTTGATAAGTAATCAAGTCCTTGATTATGCTTTCTTGGTTTTATCATTATCTTAAAATCAAATTCCTAGAACAAGAGTAACCATCAACATATTTGGCCTTGTATGACAGGTCTATTAAGAAAGCAATTTAATGGCTCATAATATATAAAGAAATTGAATGGTGTGGGTAGTAAATAGTGTATGAATTTATGAAGTGCATATACCATGGCTAGGGCTTCTTGTTCTATACTAGTATAATTTTTCTCCACCTTGGAAAATTTCCTACTTGCAAAGGCTATGGGATGATCCTTATTACCTTTGGGTTGAGCTAATACCACTCCTATTGCAATCCTAGATGCATATACATGTACATGAAATGGTGTATTCTAGTTTGGGAAGATTAGTATAGGGGGCCTCTGCAATCTTGTTTTTCAACGTGTCAAATATTATTTGGCATTCTTCATTCTATTCAATAATTTTACCAATTTTCTTTTTGATGTAGGAGCATCTGGGCAGATTAGCAATCAACATCAACCAAAAATAAGCTTCAAGTTTGAATTGCAGTTTTGGTGTGTTTTGGGGTTCATGTAGCATCTCTCAGCTTTGGAAAGCTTTTGGTGTGTTCAGATTTTCTTAAAGTTAGTTTTGTCAGATTATCATTTTAAGGCTCCATAGGTAGTTTTAAAAAATTAGTTTTGAAAAACTCGTATGGAATGGAGTAAAATAATTTTGTAGGAGAATTCATGGAGGTAGCATGTGGAATGTGAAAAAATAATCAAAGTCATACCTTTTCTAGTTTGGGATATTTTAATGTCAGAAGTTTGTTAAAAAAATATCGACAATTTATAAAAAAGTTTAAAATTTTAAAATCTGTGAAGGTTTGGGAAAAATACTTTTGTAGGGGTCCATGGGATACCATTACAAGATTGCACACCATTTTTTGTGTGAATCAGATAACTTTCATTTTTTCGCTTGTGACCACCTGATTCTGGACTTCCAAAGCACCAATTTGATTAATTTTATTTTACGAAGGTATTATGGAGGCCATGGAAGTCAAATATCAATTTTTATTTCATTATACAATAGGCTATATATGGTGTAAGGTTTCATCTTGAAACCTGTCTCATGCCATCAAACAACTAGTGGGTTACCATTAAGCAGGGAATGGTTTACTATCGCCATCAAATTAAACTCGATTTAGGCAAACTTGGAGTCTGGAAAATGAAGCTGGAGAAATTTTGTATGGATGAATTTCAATTTTGTGAGACTCATTAATGTATTTGAATGTGCAAAAATATTTTTTGTACAAATGTAGAGATCAAATCAGATTGCTCTGATCAAATTGGATTGTATTGTCAAATTTGATTTTATTTAAATTGAATAAATTATATTTGATTCAGAATCAGATTGTTGCTTAGAGGATGTATAGGGTCACATTTTGAACCAAGAAAATGGAAGTAGATGATGAGATCAAATTATATTGCTTGCAATCAGGAATGATGAAGAATTGGGGAAATTGCTGGGCGGAGTGACTATTTCCCATGGCAGTGTTCTTCTCAACATTCACTAGGTTCTCCTCCCCAAGAAGTTTTCCGCTGCTTCGGACAAAGAGCCTAAGTCTCCCTAAAAAAAATAAGCTTTTATTTCAGCTCTGTGGCTTTACGCGCTTCCATAATCACTGTTTCGAAACACCATAGTTGTAAACAACTTGCGATCCCTTCTTGATTCTATACCATTGTATATTTTCCCTTTATCTCGTGTTGTGTGTATTACTAATTATTGGTATTTTGTTTGATTGGTATTATCTCAAACTGAAGGTCATCATCTAGATTTTTACAATGTCTGTAGTAAAAGCCATGAATATCTTCTACAATTTTTGTATGTCTAATTTTTGTTGGTGTTCCAGATGAAAATTTGAACTTTCTCTGTTTGTTTTCTATTCATTTATTAGGGTTTTGTTCACATTGTAGTGTTTCATATGTATTTTTTATAAATGTAAAAATTATAAATATTTTTGGATGTAGGTAGCAAAAATTGTTGAAGCTTAGACACCCACAAAGATCTGGTTTTTAAAATTGATATATTAAAATCCCATTAATCTCCCCTATTTATACCTGGAAATAGGGTTTTCCCTACCTAATTGACATGATTAAGGTAAACTAATTTCAAAGATGATATTCAAGCCTAACCTCCCCATACATGGTCCTCCCCATGCTAAAAATGATTATATTACTGAGGGTCTAAGAATTTCTAGTCATGGATTGTAACAACGTCTAATAAACTATCTATAAGTAGGAAGCATTGTGACATTTTTTTTAAATGAGGGTGCCAAATATTTGCTTTTCTTCAAGTGAGTACAACTGTTCCAATTTTTTGACCTCTTAGGAGAATTAAGTTTCCTGGTAAGAAATATTCAAAATTATTTCAAACTATGGAGAAAGCAACATGTATGCTATTTTAAAATAACAAAAAGAACATCTGCATTTATGAAAACCTGAATATTTTTATCTTGACCTTATAGATCAAGCTACAAAGAAAATAACCGACAAAGGGGTCAAAGTATTCAAATTAATGTTATTGTGATGGAGCAAAAATATAGGAAGTAGTTCCTATTGGTGTTTTTCAAACCCAAGTTTATATGTCATTTATTTAATCCTTTTCCCCTAAATAAACAATTTATATTAAGTTGAAGAAAGGTACATAGAAACAAAATAAGACAACATAACCAAGTCCCTCATGATAGCATGAAAGGTTACAAAGGGAGTTTCCCTCAACCCGTTATTGATATAGAACATTACATATGACTAAGAAGAAAAGGCATCAAGTATAGGAAAGCTTAAACAAGCTATTGGGATCTACTTGCTTTAATTTCATCAATATCATCAAATGTGTGAAAAATTATTTTATGAGCATCATTCTCGTGGGGGGAAATCTTGTGAGAAGTCATAAGATGCATGTGGTCATTGATCTCACCTAATTGATTGTTAAAACTCTTCAAATCGAAGATAATAGAATTTACGACTTCAATTTGGTTTTGAACCTTTACAATAACATCCGATTGAAAACTAGTTTCGTGTTGAAAGAAACTAACTCTCAGACTTGTCTTTGTTACAAATCATTCAGAGATGAAAGAACCAATCTTTGGGTTTGAAAAGTCCGGCTTACACCCTTTAACTAGTCCTACATCTCTCCTAAAATCATTCATTTCATTATGGTTTTGTCAAACATGTTTATGCAAGGACTTAATAAGAATTCTTTGCAATTTTGAACACTTGAATACTTTCCTTCATTTCACTTTGTATGTTTTTCATGTTCTTATTACCCTCTTCATATTGTCAAAGTTTATATTATTCTAAGCTATTAGTCTATTTTTTGTTGGTGTTCTAGATGAACATTTAAAATTTGTATTCCTTCTCAATTTGTCTTTTGTTCATTTATTAGGGTTTTGTTCCTATGGCAGTGTTTTATATGTATTTTTTTTATAAATTTCAAAATTATAAATATTTTTGGATCTAGGTAGCAAAAATTCTTGAAGCTCAGACATTCACAAAGATCTAGTTTTTAAATATGATATATTAAAAATTTGGGAATGTAAAATTATGTATAATATAGTAAATAAAGATGGTATTATTAGGCATGTTTGATTTAATTAATCTGGTTTATATTTTTTTTATGTTATAGTTTTATTATATCTATATTTTTAATATTTATAAATTTGTAGTGAATAAAATGATGTGTAGATTATTTTGAAGTATTAAAAGAAATTGGTATATTTGTACAATTATAAATGTCTAGGTGAATGTGCCTAGGCATAAATTTTTGTTATTTATGATATTTTAATAGAGTGTGACATCTTTTCTCCATGTATGCAGTTCTGTCAAATAGTTCTTGCAAGTGACTTTGTCCACTATTATCACCAGATTCATATTTTTTCGGTTTAGTGAGATCAAGCAAAATATAATCAAGTGCGATGGAAGTATCTGTGGAAGTATTATTTTGCTTCAAATCTTGATTAACTCCCCCATGATTTGTATATCCAATTGTTGCAATAGAGATAAAAGATTCCTTGTGGAAGCTATTATGAAATTGAAATATGCAAAATTATTTCATTTCTATTTAGTGAAAAGAAAGGAAAGAAATAAAATGAATTAAGTTGATCAAATAGAGCTAGAGGAGTTGGTAGTAGTAGAATCATTCTATCCTACTCCCTTTTAATATCAAGAAAAGTTATATTGCTATGTTAGAAGAAGGCTAGCTATAATTAGTATACTTCACATATACCCTTGGTATCATATTGAGAATCAAACAGGGATTGTAAAAGATATTAGTAGTTTTAGTTTTCCATTTCCTAATCTCTTTATTTTATGGGATCAATTTACCCTTCATTATTGTGAGAATTTGGGATCAATTTACCTTTCATTATGGTGATAATTTGATGAATTGTATTGCATCTTGATGAACTAGAATTTCACCACATCTTGTATGTTTCCCTCTTTGATCATTAATGAAATGAATTTGTTAATGGTCATATGTTTTTATTTTATTGTTTTGATATGACTGAATCTGAATCACATAAAATTGTAGATTCATGGTAGACAACGCGCCAATTAGAGTGTTCACCAACCACAAGGCATCTAGAGTGCCATATCTAGATAAACAAACCATGGGAGTATTTCCAAGCTTACAAAATGGAGACAACTAGGTAACTCAAGGAGGGCTTGTTAAGATATACTGGTCACATGCTCATGTGTTCCAGCCTACCACAATTTCAACATTTAGTCAATGGTAACATCATCAAATTGAGCACAAAAGTAGAAAGGAGAATGGTTTATAAGACAATTTAGTTGTTTTGAATATGAATTTCTAATGTTTTTTGTCTCAATTAGCTCAATAGTATTTTTGATTTCATACTAGTGTAAAAAACCTTATCTATGTGGATCTTGAATATTAATTTAAATATTCCTTTATAGTTTATATCAATAAACTCATCTTTAGGTCAATCACTTGTGATGGTTTTACTTAGTTTTTGTTTTTGAATATATACTCAACTAAATCATTTTCTATTGTGTCTTATTTCATTTTAAAATAATTATGTTGTTATATCTTTAACGAAGATAGATTGATTCTATGTTTTTATCTATTGATTCTTATTTGTTTCATTGTGTAGAGATGTTTTGAACTGTGAAATAAATTTAACATATACTTGGTGGTTTTAACACTTACTCACATTGATCACCCCTCACTCTCCCTTCTTAGTAATGCTTTAGTTGTGGATGAAGATCAATCTGCTAATGTGTAATAGGGAGTTAAAATTTAAAAGTATATGATATGTTCCATTCTTTATAGCTTATTTGTTTAAACTATTTGAGTTGTTGAGTTTTTTGTATAATTTTCTTTGTTATTGGATTGCTCTTCCATACTATTTGGCAATACAAATTTTTGGCTTTTGCGCTTCTATATATAAAGAAAGCTAGTTAAGATTCTTTCACAAATCACAATCCAAGGTGAATCTAGCTTTGTTTTGCAATTAAATATTTAGTGCTTTGTAGGAATATGGCCTTTTAAGTTGCTCACAAGTATAACTAAGATGTCAAAAATCTATAGTTCAGACTTGCAATAAGAGGAATGCCACAAATAAAAAAGTAGTTGAACTTAGAAACTCATTTTTGAAAATTAAAATATATAAAATATTGAATTTTCAAACTTACAATTGGAGAAATGCCACAAAAAAAAGTTTGAAAATTGAAATACAATACCGAACTACAAAATTTTGAGCTGGAAGAGTAATACAACACCTCTTCAAACGACTTGATTTCGGGTCTAAAATGTATTCCCAACAAATGTATACAGCTATAATACTCAAAGAAACTGCTACTTCTCCATATATGGCTAGCCCCCAAGATTTCCAGGTATTTGCCATTGCTCTCTTTATTTTTACACAAGAATATATCTCTAATTATTACAACATTTTTCTAGATTGATTGTTTGAGTTAATATCTGAATGAGGATACAATGTTGTGCATTTATCCACATATCAAATTGTATATATTAACTTCTATATTTTTTTAATCTACGCAACCCTTGCACCCCCTTCTAGTGCAAGTGCAAGTGCTAGTAGTTAATTTTTTATCTATTGCATAAATCATATGGGGGCGTTTGGAACATAAAAGAGGTAAAAAATTCAAGATTTTAGAGCTTTAAAAATTCTCATAATAGAGAGAAAAATGCCCCTTGAGTAAAGGCAGCATTTGGAGGAGTTTCTAGAAGTTTAAATGCCTCATTTAAGGTTGAATAAACATAGTATATGCAAATCTATTCTGAGGGGAGAGTTGGGAGCCCATTCTGGGCAATAATTGATGATTTTCAAAGCATTTTTTGGAGGTTTTTTGAAGAAAAACGTGGGAAGAAGTTTCCAAGGAATGGGAAGGAGAAATATACCTTTGTAGAGGTATTCTTAGGGGGTTTTATTTGCAGATTTGAACAACATCGGTAAAGGAAAGACAATGTTCCAATGTGTGAGAAGTGAAGAGAAGGAAGGAGCAAAGGTGTGGAATAGAGAGTAGCCCATTTTGGGGCTGTTGTAAACACATTTTAATGAATTTTGAGTAGCAATAGAGGACTGAAATAATGTTGGGTTGATGACAAAGTTGGAAGACTTCTTCAATAGAAGCTGTGAGGGAATGGTTATGAGAGACAAGTATTGTAAATCTGATTTTGCCGATTGTTTTCTTGCATAAACTTGTAATTATTTCACATGATTGAATATAGTTTTAGATTTGAATGCCAAAGCTCTTATTTCTTTAATCTCTATTGTACAAGTTTGTGGATGGGTATGTTTTTTTATTTGTATCAGTGGTATCAAAGCCAGTGATCCCAAGTGTGTGGACAAATCACCGAATGTGAGGCAGTCTACACCAGGACATATAGGTAGAGAAGAGGAGGTAGTTGTGGAAATATCAAAAGGATTGTTCTAGATAGGAGAGAAGTCTTGAGAAATTGAGAGCTAAGAAGCCATGAAGGAAATGTCTTTACAGATTGCAGAGCATGTGATGTGAGCTGAGAAAATTGCAGCAGTTGAGAGGATGGGATGAGTCTTGAGGAGGCCCGTAATTTTTTTATTTTGGAAATAATATTGGGAAAAAGTGGAAAATAAGAAGAACCATGAAGAGTTTGAAAATCTCCAGGATGAAGTGAATATATTAGAAAATAAGACTAAAGAGAAAATGAGAATGTGGGGAGAGAGATATGGTAAGAAGAATGTTCTCTTAGAAGAGGACAATGAAAAGAAGAGCAAAAAGAAAGAGTCTTGCAACCCTTTTGTAGGGATTGAATGTGAGAAATTGATGTAGAGTAGGGTGGAGATTATCAACATAGTCTCAAATGAAAAACCTTTGCAACTTTGAAACCCTAACTTGGTGCTCTTCTCCCAAAGCCTTCATTTCTTCTTGTAGTACTTGGAACAGGGTTTTTTCCACAAAAAATCCACAGTAGACCCAAAAATAGATTGTGAACATCATTCTTGATACCCTTTAATCCACTTAGAAACATATCAAATTTGTAGATATGGTTGTTTTGTAACAAAACCCTCCAATTTGGATTGCTACACCCTAATTAGGCCTAATTAGGCTTGTTTTACAAAGCAACTTTATGAAGTACTATCACCAGACTACAAACCTTCACTCTAGGGCTACCATCATGTCTCATGGGGTCTACATATGAAAATATTATCAACTAGAACAATCACCAATTTGATTTTCAACAAAACCCTATATCTACCTCATCACCTAAGCCTAATACATGGTGATATTAGGCTATAAATGCATCAAAATCGGTCTTAACTCCATCCCCTACTTTTTCAAACCCTATAAAAATTAAGAACAACCTATCTACCTCCATTCTACCAATTATCAAAATTTTCCATAGGTGGAATGAGCTCTAGTTCATGTTTCTTCTATCAAACCCTCAAGAACTAGGGTTTCTTGGCTATTTTCAATAAAATGGCTCAAACTCACTCCAATCTTGATGGAAATAGATAAAAAATAAAATAAAATGATATTTAATTCACTCCATCAATCCCAATACAACTTAGATCATTTGCAGGCCGTACGGAGTTGTACTAACTTATGTAGCAATAAAAAACAATGGAAAAAATGCAGAAAAAAAGAGTAACTTTATTGTTTGATCTCCAAGAACATCACCAGAAGACTGCCTCAAACATCTCAAGGCATATTTAAACACTTACAAGCCAAAACCAATGGTTCCAAACTATTTTTCAAATACATGACCATTCAACTTCCCATACACACCAAAATTGAAAAGTGTCTTATGCAACTTTTGCAAACCTTGACAAATTTTTACAAAATTGACCCCACATGACCAAAAGAATTAAAAATGGTCTCAATAGACCTTATTACAAACAAAAAAAAGACTCCACATCATAGAACTAAAATTTTGACCCCTATTTACAAAAATACCTAAGTGCCCTTGCACCATACTCCCAGGGAAAACAAATCTCAAGTTCCACTTAAGAGCAAATCTTGAATTGATGCACTATGATTTTTGATGTTGTTATTTATCATCCAAGTGGAATCCTCCATGGGAAGGCCTTGCCACTTCACTAAGTACTCATAGTACACCTTATGCCTTGTTCTTTTGGATTCTTTGGTATCCAAGATGCACTCTAGCTTCAATGGTTGCCTTGGTGGAGAATCTTTTTCCCAATCTTCATTTGGAACCTCTGATGTACCTACACCTATACCTACAATCACAACCCCTTTAAAAGGGTATAGGTCAGAAATATTAAAAATTGGAGAGATAACAACTCCAAGAGGGAGTTCTATCTCATAGGCATTTGCTCCAAATTTATGGACAACCCTACATGGCCCTATCTTCTTCATCTACAACTTTGAATACTTCCCTTTAGGTATCCTTTCCTTCCTCAAATAAGATAACTCTTCCCCTTCAAAAATCCTCTCCATTCCACTCAAATATCTGAGTTCAAACACTCCCCTAGGCTGCAATCCATACACAATCTCAAATGGGCTTTTACCAACACTGCTATTCATAGAATCATTATATGCAAACTCAGCTTGGGTAGGATCAGATCCCATTGTGTTGAGTGTTCTTTTGTCAAGAATCTAAGGAGATTTCTAAGATTTCTATTGAATACTTCAGTCTTCCCATCTGTTTGGGATGATAGGCAGAGCTAAAAGTCAAGTTTGTGCCCAATTTCTTCCAAAGGGTTCTCCAAAAGTGATCCACAAATTTATTGTCCCTGTCTGAAACAATTGTCAATGGTAATCCATGGATCTTGACCACCTCCTTGAAAAACAACCTTGCAATGTATGAGGCATCATTTGTACTCTTACATGGTATAAAGTGTGCCATTTTGCTAAACCGATCTACAACAACAAATACACTAGCAAATCCTCTTTGAGTTTTGGGCAACCCCAACACAAAATCCATGCTGATGGACTCCCATGGTCTATTTGGGATTAGCAATAGTTGATAGAGACCTGCATTTGTACTACAACCCTTGGCTTTTTGACAAAGAACACAATTTTCTACAAATTTTTTGATATCACTTTGCATCTTGGGCCAATAGTAATTCCTTCGTACTTGTTCTAAAGTATTATCCACACCAAAGTGACCTGCTAAGATGCCACAATTCTTCTCCTTAACCAAATTGTCTCTCATAGAGCATTTGGGAATACAAAGTTGAACACCTTTAAAGAGTAAACCTTCTTGAATCAATAAATCAATACATACCTTTCAAATCATCAATACCCACTCTTTTTAATTGCACTTCTTGAACCCAAAAATGTTCTCTTGCTCAAAGCATCTGCCACCTTGTTTGAATAGCCCTTTTTATGTTTGATAGTAAAGGTGAAGCTTTGTAGATACTCCACCCACTTCACATGTCTGTGGCTGAGTTTTTCTCTACTGTTTAAGAACTGCAAAGCATGATTGTTAGTAAAAAGAATGAATTCTTTAGGAAGGAGATAGTGTTTCCACTTCTTCAAGGATTGTACCATAGCATATAACTCCAAGTCATAAGAGGAATACTTTTTTTTCCTCATTGATCTTCTCACTGAAGAAAGCAATCAGCCTACCCTCTTGGCTCAATACTACCCCAATTGCATACCCACTTGCATCACATTCAATTGTGAAAAAATTGTTAAAGTTAGGCAGTTCTAAGATAGGTTGTTGTGCTACCCTTTGTTTTAAATATTGGAAACTCTTCTTTGCTTCATCAGACCATACAAATTTTTTACTTTTATCCCCTTTTATTGTGTCAATGATTGGAGAGCATATATGACTGAAAATTTTCATATATTTTTTGTAAAAACTGGCTAGGCCGTGGAAACTTCTTACCTCACTTATTGATGTAGGAGTAGGCCAACTAAGAATTGCTTCCATCTTGCTGGGATCCATCTTCAAATAGCCTTTTGAGATCACAAAGCCAATATATACCAGTTCTTCCTTCATGAATTCACACTTCTTCAAAATTATCATCAACTTTTCTTCATTCAACTTTTTCAAAACCAAGTCTAGATGTTGCAAGTGTTCCTCTTTAGTTTTGCTAAAAATAAGAATATTATCCAATTATACAACCACAAAATTACCTATGAAAGGCTTGAGGACTTCATTCATTAATCTCATAAAAGTGCTTGGTGCATTGGAAAGCCCAAATGGCATGACAAGCCATTCATACAACCCCTCATTTATTTTGAAGGCAATTTTCTACTCATCCCCCTCTCTAATTTTGATTAGGTGGTAGCCACTTTTTAGGTCTATCTTAGAAAAATAACACGCCCCTCCTAAAAAATCCATCAAGTCTTCCATTCTTGGTATGGATAACCTATACCCTATGGTAATCTTGTTAATGGCCCTTGAGTCAGTGCACATTCTCCAATCACCTCCTTTCTTTGGTGCCAAAACGGTAGGAACAACACATGGGCTAATACTCACTCTTATTAGGCCCTTGTCAAGCAAATCTTAGATTTTCTTCCTAATCTTTTCATTCTATTTTGGGGTCATTTTATATGCTGCTTTGTTAAGTAGATTTTTCCCTAGTATGAAGTCTATATGGTGGCTCACATCTCTTATAGGTGGTAAAGAATCAGGAAGTTCATCTACCACAATGTCTTTGTATTTGTTCAACAAGGCTCAGACCTCTTTAGGCACATCATCAACCTTTACTGTTGTCATGACATATTTTGGTCTGATTACAATGGCATAACCTTGCCCACCCTCTTCTTTCATGGTTTTCAAAAACTCCTTTTCTTCTACTAGCATTATACTAGACCCTACTTTTTTTTCTAGGCCTTCATCTTGCAATGTTGTGAGTGTAAATGAGATCCCATCCTTTCCTAACACATAAGTGTTCTTTTGTCCATCATATTTAGCCTTCCTATCATACTGCCAGGGTCTCCCTAAAATCAAATGACAAAAATCCATTGGGATGATGCCACAAAATATTTTATCTTTATACCTACATATGTTAAATTCCACCCATGTTATCTCATTAACTAGGACCTGTTGTCCCTTATTCTCCTAGGAGACCTTGTAAGGAGTGGGATGTGGGATTCTCTTCATTTTTAACTTTTCTACCATCTCTAGAGAAACTAAATTATCTGTGGAACCTGAATCAAAAACTACTTTACAAACCTTACCTTGAGATTTGCAGGTGGTTCGAAAGAGGGATTTTCTTTGTGGAGGCTCTTTCACAATAGGTCCCTTGATTAGTGTTCTCCTTACCATCAGAGATTCACCTATTTCTAGAGTAGCATGGTGTGATGGAGAGTTTACACTCCCATTGTCTTCTTGCACCAATTGAGTTCTCATTTCTCCACCATGTGAAGTTAAAGGTTGCTTATCTAGACATTGCCAAGCTTGATAACCAATCTTGTTACACTGGTAATATCTTCTTGAGAATGTATTTGATCCTCTTCCCTAACCTCCAAATATGCCTCTACTATTTGATCTTCTATCTCTGAAACTGCCCCTTGCTTCTGAGCTATGTTCTTCATGACCACTTGTTTCTCCTTGTTGATTTTGAGATTGTCCTCATCCTCCAAATGGTCCTCTACCTTTGAAGATTCTTCCTCTACCCCTACTTTGTTTCTCTTGCCTTCTCTTCATCCTTTCTTTTGCCTTGACTGTCATTTGAAAGCATTCTTCCACCGTTCAAGGGGTAGTAAGACTTAACTCATCTTGTACGTTGAACATCAATCCATTTATGTACCTGGCTACTTTCTCTACCTCATCCTCAACATGACCAACCCTTATAATTAGCTTATGAAACTCCTTTGTATAAGCCAATACATCCATCTCCTTTTGTCTAAGGTTTTGTAGCTTTCTAAATATTTGTATTGCATAATCACCGAGTAGAAATTGGCTCTTGATTTTAGCCACGATTCTATCCCAAGAATTGATTTTTGACTTTCCCTTCTTCAACCTCTCTTCCTACACATAGTTCCACCAAGTTAAGGCAGGGCCTTTCACTTTTTTTTTTGGAAAACTTCACCGTTTTTTCATCTGCTACCTCTTCATACTCAAAATAGTTATCAAGTGCATCAATCCAACCTAGCACCTCTTCACTATCCAAATTCCCACCATACATGGGTAATTCCATATTCACCTTAGGAGTGTCTCCTTTGACAGCCTTCAACATCTTAGCCATTCTCAATTCATTAGGGTCCAACTCTTCCTCATCTTGGACTCCTCTTTGAGGATTTTCATTCTCACCCTCTTCCTCTTCCTCTTGGTCACTTTGGTCTCTGGTGACTATACCTCTCCTTTGGTTTGATCCAAGTGATGCAAGTCTAGCTAGGATAGTTTCCTGAGACTCCTTTACTTGTCTCAACTCCTTGGCATGCTTTTCTTTCAACTCTTTCACTTCTCTAGTAGTAGTTGGATTACTTTTAGGAGGCATCTTTCCTTGTTTCAAAATTTAACCTTTTCCACTTATTGACCAAAACCTATGCTTTGATACCAATTTGATGTAGAGCAGGGTGAAGTTTATAAAAAAAATCTCAAATGAACAACCTTTACCACTTTAAAACCCTAACTTGGTGCTCTTCTCCCAAAGCCTTCAATTCTTCTTATAGTACTTGGAACATGGCTTTTTCCACAAAACTTTCAGAGCAGACCCAAAACCCAAATTGTGAAAATTATTCCTGATACCCTTTAAGCCACTTAGAAACATATCAAATTTGTAGATATGTTTGTTTTGTAACTACACCCTAATTAGGCTTGTTTTATAAATAAATTTTATGAAGTACTATCACCAAACTACAAACCTTCACTCCAAGGCTGCCATCATATCACATGGGGTTTTCATATGCAAATTTTATCAACTGGAACAATCAGCAATTTGTTTTTCAACAAAACCCTATGTTTACCTCATCACCTAAGCCTAATACATGGTGATATTAGGCTGGGGCTGCATCAAACTTGGCCCTAACTCCATCCCCTGCTTCTGCAAACCCTACAAACATTAAGAACAACCTATCTAACTCCATTCCACCAATTATCAAATTTTACCACTGGTGGAATGGGCTCTAATTCACATTTCTTCTATCAAACCCTCAAGAACTAGGGTTTCCTGGTTGTTTTTATTAAAATGGCTCGAACTCACTCCAATATTAATGGAAATAGATGAAACCAAAAAAAAATGATAGCTAATTCACTCCTTCATCAATCTCAATTCAATTTAGATCATTTGCAGGCTGTACGGGGCCATACTAACTTCTGTAGCAGCAAAAATAATGGAAAAAATGTAGAAAAATAGAGTAACTTTATTGTTTGATCTCCAAGAACATTTCCAGAAGATTACCTTGAACATCCCAAGGCATATTTAAACACTTACAAGCCAAAACCTTCCAAACTATTTTTCAAATACCTGACCGTTCAACTTCCCATACACACAAAAAATGCAAAGTTGCTTATGCAACTTTTACAAACCTTGACAATTTTTTACAAAATTGACCCCACATGACAAAAAGCATGAACCATGGTCTCAATAGACCTTATTAGAAACAAAATAAAGACTCCACATCACACAACTAACATTTTGACCCCTATTTACAAAAATACCCAGGTGCCTTTGCACTAGAAAGAATATGTGGGGGTAGCCCACACAAGTGAAAAAGATGATGAGGTGCAAGTTGTAGAGATAACATGTGAATGAAGTGCATTGTGTGGAGTGGGTGAAGAGGGATTTCAATCAGAAATTGTGAACATGGATGGTCCTAGATTTGACAAGTGGGTTGGTGAGGAAGATGATGATCTCTTGTTGAAAGAAGAGATGAGGATGTTGGATGAATTTATCTTCAATGCAAACAATGAAGAAGAGGATGCAACAATTAATGTTCCTTTGGAGGACATGAATACATGAGATAAATTTGAACAACTTTGTGAAGTTGCATACATGCAAGGCTTTGAGGATGAAGAAGGTGATGTTGGAGGAGAAAAAAAGGATAAGGTAAATTTTAATTTTGAGTTTAGTGGTGATGATTATTTACCATTTAAAGAAGAGATTGTAGTAGTGGAAAATGGAGTTGTAGTTGTGAATGGGTATATGAATGTTGCATGTTTGTGCATAGAGGTTGTATATTATGGTGCAGGTGGAACTTGGTGGAGGTGGTTGATTTTTGGTGGGTTGGATCTCACGAAGAAGGAAAAGAGGGAATAAGAGATGTGGCAAAGGAAATTGGTCTATGGTGGATGTAAATCCAAGAGATGAAGCAAGAATAGAGAGCATACTTGGTGGAGGAAGATGAAAAGAATCCCAACTAAGTGTTGGAAGAGGCAGAGGAAGAAATTACTTTTTTCCAAATTAGTAATGGAGCATGCTATAGGTTGTCCACAATATGAAAGAGTAGTTCTACTACTCCACTCTATTTTGTGAGTTCTACTCACAATTTTTCCTACTTGGTGTGTCTGATGTAGGAGTATCCAAAAAAATTAGAAATCGACATCAACCAAAAATTAGCTTTAGGCTTGAATTTTAGTTTTAGTGTGTTTGGGCGTTCATGTAGCATCTCTCAGCTTTGGAAAGATCTTGTTGTGTTTAGATTTGCTTAAAGTCAATTTTGTCAGATTGTCATTTTAAGGCTCCATAGGTAGTTTTTGAAAGTTGTTTTTGAAAAACTCATATGGAATGGAGTAAAATATTTTGGTAGGAGCATTCATGGAGGTAGCATGTGAAATGTGCAAATAGAATCAAAGTCATACCTTTTCTATTTTGGGAGATTTAATGTCGGAAGTTAGTTAAAAAATATCGACAATTTAGAAAAAGTTTTAAATTTTAAAATCCATGAAGGTTTGGGAAAAATATTTTTGCAGGGATCCATGGGATAGCATTCCCAACTTGCACAACAATTTTTGTGTGAATCGAATAACTTTCATTTTTTCGCTTGCGAGCACCTAATTCTACACTTCCAAAGCACCAGTTTGATTAATTTTATTTTGCAAAGGTATTATGGAGGCCATGCAAGTCAAATATCAGTTTTTATTTCATATTTAATTATTTATCTATTGCATAAATCATATGGGGGCATTTGGAACATAAAAATAAAATAAAAAAATCAAGATTTAGAGCTTTTAAAATTCCCCTAATGAAGAAAAACGCCCCTTGAGTAAAGGCAGAATTTGGAGGAGTTTCTAGAAGTTTAAAAGCCTCATTTAAGGTTTAATAAACATAGTATATGTAGAGCTATTCTTAGGGGAGAGTTGGGAGCCCATTCTGGGCAATAATTGATGTTTTTCAATGCATTTTTGGGAGTTTTAGAAGAAAAATGTGGGAAGAAGTTTCTAAGGATTGGGAAGGAGAAAGATACCTATATAGAGGTATTCATAGGGGATTTTTGTTCCAGATTTGAACAACACTAGTAAAGGAAAGACAAGGTTCTAGTGTGTGAGAAGTGAAGAGAAGGAAGGAGTAGAGGTGTGGAATAGAGAGTAGCCCATTTTGGGGCTGTTGTAAACACATTTTAATGCATTTTGAGTAGCAATAGAGGACTGAAATAATGTTGGGTTGATGAAAAATTTGGAAGACTTCTTCAATAGCAGTTGTGAGGGAATGGCTATGAGAGCCGAGTTTTGTAAATCTGATTTTGCTGATTGTTTTCTTGCGTAAACTTGTAATTGTTTCACATGATTGAATATAGTTTCAGATTTGAATGACAAAGATTTTATTTATTTAATTTCCATTGTATGATTTTGTGGATGGGTATGTGTTTTTGTTTGCATCACCTTTTTCAGTTTTTTCTCCAATCGTGCAACTATTTTGGTATAGCCTTTTGTAAATTGTAGTGATATCTGGTATATCCTAGGAAAGTTTTGACTTCTAAAGTTGTTTCAGGGGGTGGTAGTGTCATGATTAATGTAACTTTCATAGGTTCTATCATCAATCCTTTTTTGCATATAATATGCCCTAATAATGTCCTATAAGGTACCACAAACATGCATTGTTTCAAATTTAATGCAATTTGCATACTTCAACATTTGTTTAGCATCATTTTAGGGCATGTATAAGAAGTTGGGTCCATAAAATGTTCAAAAAGTGAAAGTGTTTTTCTTGATTTTCAGAATTTGTCACAGTTGGATTGAAAATTTGAAGCCCTTACACATTGAATCTTAAAATGTTTATTAATATTAAATTTAGTATTTTGAGTATAATTTTCAAATATGTAATTTATTCTAATACTTAGATGATACAAATTAATTTTTAATAGGAATGTGTAAAACTCACTTTTAAAAAGTTAATTTTATAGGACCATACCATGCACATGTACAAACACCATAATTTGACCTAAATAAAAGTATTTTTATAATTCATTTTGTGTAACAAATTGAAGATTGATGATTTTTTTTAATTTTTTTTTTCTAAATATTTTTGTATTAATTTTTTATTGGCCTTAATTGTTGTTTTTGAAAACCCTCGTGCACGGACACTATAATTTGACCTAAACTAATCATTTTATTTATTTTTTCATTGTGTAGATAATTATTTGTATATTAATGTCATATATTTTCATTTTACAAAAAATTAACAAATTAAATTATTAAAAAATATAAAATCCTGACATTTCAAGTTTATGGACTAGTTTCCTTAGAAATCAATTAAAAATAGAAAACATAATCCAATCATAATAAAATACATATTTGAAAACTAGAGATCATTATCTATAATGGGTTTTAATTTCATAAATCTATTCTAAAAAAAAACATCAACTGTATTGCCAATTTTTTTTCTCTTGACATTGCCTTGGTCTTTTAGTTGCAGGTCCAAGGCTAAGGGTTGGGTTACCAAGCCTCTCCCAAGCCTAAAACCAAATAAAAAAGTGGATTGGAATTTTAAATTTTCTCAGAATGGGTACTTGTTTAGGAATGGGATCCCGATCTAAGGCTCAAATCGTCGTTCCTAAAAGGGTACCCATTTTTAAAAAATGAGTACCCTTTCCTTTCATCATTTTTTTTGCATGAAAATTCCCCTCTTTGTGGACCCATCTTTTTGAAAATGGGTACCCTTTCCTTTCATCATTTTTTTTGCATGAAAATTCCCCTTTGTGGACCCATCTTTTCCCACTTACTCTCTAAGGATTTTTACATGTTTTTTTACCAAACCATAGATTGTCCAATTGTCTAATATACTTCTAAAAAATCATGTATCAAATATTTAAAGGCATTTATCATTATCCTCCTAAATATCATAGGTGAATTCTTTAGTTCAAATGGCATCATTGTGTACATGTAAGATCCCCATTCTATCACAAATGCGGTTTTTGGTTGATCCTCTTCACTTATATTTACTTGGTGATGCTAATTTTAATATTTCCTCGATGAATTTTGTAGGGAAGGGATTATGAATGCAAACTTTGTTAAGCTTCTTGAAATCAACACAAATTCTTAGTTCGTCTCTTTTCTTGTTTTGTATGACCATAGGGCAAATCCATTCTGCATCTTCTACTAGTTTTATTGTCTCTACAAGAATATAGTCTAGATTTGCCGAGTTACTTCTTCATATTTGGATTTAGGTGGTATGGCCTCTTTTGTATTGGTTTAGCCCCCTCTTTTGGTTGAATTTTCATAACTCTTACTTCCTCCTTTATCCCCTTTAGGTATGTAAACATTATAGGGAATATTTCTTCAAATTTAGACAAAATATCTACAACTTGTGACACTAATTTTTCATCCAAATATTCCCTTATCTTTGCAAGTTCAGGATCCCCTTTCAGTGGTAATATTAGATCTTCTCTCAACTTGACCGATTGATTGCAATAAGTTTTTAGCTTATGTTGGGGATTCTAATTCCCTTTCTCCTTGGTTCACTTCTATATCTAGTTTATGTTTAATATCATCTTCCTTTTGCATCAGGTAACATATTCTCTCTGATAATGTAGTTTATTTGTCTAGCCATTCTATGTATCTCCATATTCCTTCTAATTTTGGGGGTGGTGTAGAAGTTTGTGGTACTACCTCTTTGTTAGTTATATTTGGTTTGAATATTATCTCTTTCATTTTGAGTAGTGTAGTATGTGTATGTTCATCTTTGTTATAAGATGGAAAATTATGTATGAAATACATTGTAAGTTCTATCCAATATTTTGTTTCTCCTCTTCATTCTTGGTTTATATACCAAGTCTATGCTATCAGTGTTAGTGTCCAATAAAATAATTGTAAGCAGAGTTTTCCACCATACTCATTTCTTCATTTTCATGTTACGAAGAAAGTGGTTAAATGATCCTCCAAAATATATTTTCATTATATTTTTTACCTCTTTGTATTCCCCTTCTTCCATTAGGTGATCTTGATTTTGAATATTTCCCATCTAGTCAGCTTATCTTTGTGTACATTGCACCAACTTGTGATGGTACAAATGAGTGTGTGTTTTAATATGTCAAGTCTTATTTATTCAGTATGATTCTTTCTATCTATGTAATAAATGATGATAGTTCACCTACTCCCTAATACTTGAGAAGTTTAATATTAGAAATTCCACATAAGATGTGGTTTATTTCATGAGATATGTTAGGTATGCCATCTCCGTGATCTTTGGACTTGCTGCAATTATTGTGTGGTACATTATTTACCTATGATAGAATGAAAAGAATCCTCCATTGTTCTCTTGATCATGAATACTCTACAAAATCTACTAATCTAGTAGTTCAGGTTTCTCTTGCATCCATGCATCTAATACATGTTCACTATCTTTGCTATATGCACTTCTTTCTATTTCAACTTATCCTTCTAAATAGGTTCTTCCCAAGTGTCATTTAGTGGTAACTGTGAGATTGTGTAATTTTTTTTATTTTTAGATTTGTTATATTCTTTCAGGTTTACTTCCTTTATATATGATTCCTTTGGGATTTTCCCTAGTGGAATGTGGATGATTTTGTTAGTATCAAAAAATGATATTTCTTCTTTTCATGAATCAAAATACTATTTGCATTGGCAAACCACCGTAGTCCTAGCAATGCATTAAATGAATCAAATATTTCTTTGATGTCTAACACTTCAAAATCTATAATCGGTTTGAATCATTTTATGCTTACTTCAAGTTGTTTCCAAGTTCCTAAGGTTTTCATTCATGTGACATCTACTAGGCTATTGTTATACGGTGTTTGCTCAAGCTCAGGTTTCCCTATTTGTTCCCATACCCTTTTTGGGAGCATGTCTATGCTAGATCCTAAGTATACCATCACATTGGTTATTTTCTTATGGCCAATGATAACTATGATCATGATGGATATTTTCTTCCATTGTCTATCATTTTTCCCTATTTTTTAAATTTGTGGTGCTTTACTTTGTTTGTTCCAATACTTGCACAATTGCTTTAGTTTATCCAGTAAGTTAGAGTGTGTAGATAATTTTATGTTTTTTTTTTTAAGTATTCCCACCTATTCAAAAAAGTATTCATTTTATTCCACCTCTTTGTATTATTCACTTGTGATAGTTTTCTTTTTTTCTTCTATTATTTGGTCATGTTGTTTCTTGGTTGGGTGGAATTCTTCCTCCTTTAGAGAATCTTCTTATATTGTTATGTTTCTTTTATTTGTGGTATATGTTCCTTGTCTTGTCACTACCATTTCTTTATTACTTACTCCTTTGTAGGCATGATCTTCTATTTGAGGTTACTAGTTAGCTAGGTCTAATATCAACCCATCCTAATTTTTGGCATCTTTTATTTGTATCCCCAAGTTTCTCTAGTATTTTCCTTAATAATCTTGCTCTTCTAGACGGATTTAGATTTTGGAGCTCATCACTTTTTGACTGTGATGCCACATTATTATAATAGGTTTGGGATTTGTTGTAATTGAATATATCATGTTTTGTGCTTCCACAAAAACCATACATCTTCTTCCTATCACCTTAACATTCTATTGTGAAGTGTCCTTGTTTACCACAACTGAAACAAGTGGCATTTATTCACCTTCTTCATCCTCTTGCTTAGCCTCTATCTAGTAAAAATTGGCCTCTCTTATTATATGGTCCCTGATTCTATTGATTGTGTAGGGAATTTGTGTTTCTTCGGTTTTTCCATTTCGATACTTTATACCCACGGTATTGTTGATAAAGTGTTATTTCTACCAAAACTTTGACGTATTCCAACCTTTATTTGTCATTATAGTTTTCTACAATTGGATCTTCTCGCAACTAAAAAAATTGTAATGGACAATCGTCCATTTCATGATCATCCCATTCTCTGCAAGATCCAGAGTAGACAAACTTTATCTTTTTAGGTAGTGTCTGCCAATATACCCTTAGCATATTAGCTTTCTTTTCTCTAATTTAATTTGAGCATTCATTTCTTAGGTGTTGTCATGTTCTCAGAATTGTGACAGTGAGATATAAAACATTGAAATGTAAAATAAATAAAACACATATTAAATATACAAAAAGGAATATTAGAAATTTATTATTATCGTGAGATAATATTACAATTATAATTATCGAATATAATAATATTAATATCAACAATGCAAAATAAATATTAACAATTGATATTATTATAATTATTATATATATTATAGCAATTCAGTATTATTATAATTACAATATCTAACAATATAAATATCAAACGATTTAAATATTAATATTATATGAAAATATAGAAATAAATACACAAATATAAAATTATATATAAATCTAAAATAATCTGCACTAAGGCTGACCTCTACCAAAAATGAGAGTAAATTAAAGATAATATATATAAAGGATAAAGGGAAGCAATTAACGTCTATGTTAACAACAGCAATCAATATTTAAAGAAGTGATCATTTCATGAAGATAATATTGATATTAAAGAAGTATATTAAAATACGGGAGGGGCACCAATTAAGGTGTCTAAAATGCAGCGCTTGAAGTGAAAGGAAGGAAATACAAATTATAATTAAAATGGCAACAAAGTCACATCCCTCCAAAGAACACAACCCTCCATGCAGTCACATCTCTTCTAAAGGATTAAGGAGAAGATATAAAGTGAGGTAAGGTAAGAAGGAGAGGGGCATGGAAGAGGAGAAGAATAAAATGGGACATAATCATTTGATATTCTCTAAAAAGTAAAATCTGATCACCAAGGATTATGGCTGGCTGGAAGGGAAGAGGAATCTAGAGGTAAGTATAAAAGTAAATATTTAATAAATTTTAATAATGAATATAAATATTTTATAAATTTAAATAATGAGTTGGGTAAATACATCATGAATTTATATATTAATGTTTAGTAAATATATCGTGAATTTAAATGATAATGTGGTAAAATAAGAATTTATACATAATGATATTTATTCTAGTTGATGTTGCTCATTTCTATTAATGTCATTTTGGAATAATAAAGTTATACGTGCTACTATTTATTTGTAATATATTATAGAATTATTGATATGTTTATTTTGAATTGGATACCTAACTATATTATTGTGATATATTCTATCATACTTTCTCTCACATGATTGTGTATTTTATATTCTCATCATAGTTTTGTAGCATCAAACAATCATGTAGATGGTTGAGGGAAGGAGCCAATAGGTTGAGAAAGTAATAGATTTCTCCTCTAGGTACGCCACTCCCCGGATCGGATGACTAATCGTCATGCCATTGGGAGCCAAGGGGGTAATATCTGCTCTTGGGCTTAGAGAGAGCATCTACGAGCATCCTCTAGAAATTCTTCCTCCAAACTATCGCATGGTTGGATCAACTTGATGAACTCTCCATCATAGTAAGGAGGGGATGAGGATGGATAAGGAAAGCAGACACAAGTGTATCCCTTAAGTACAACACTCCCTAGATCAGATGACCAAGTGTCATGCCATCAAGAGCCAAGAGGGATGGTATATCCGCTCTTGGGCTTAGATGGATAGCTTCGACCAGACTTATCTTTCCCATCCAATTCCTATTATGATTGAAATCCCTTGGACATGATGTGGTTTGCCTTATATGATTGTATTGTGCAAATAGATAAGGATATTTTTAGATGTTTAATATGATATTTATTATATGTTTGAACTTTATCTAACATGGTTGCAAAACATAAGTCAAGATTTAAGGTTTTTCTTAAAAAGGGCCATTATAGGTGTCCTTATCGTCCATAATAAGTACACCAAATGTTAGGTCATTGTGCTAGTAGTTATTTTATTTCTATAATGTCTTGCTAAAGTCCTATTTGTTCTATTCGTAATATTAATTTCTTAATTTCTTTGTTTTACTTTTCCCTTTCTGGTTTTTTTCGAGATTAGTTTTCAATTTGGCATGCCAAAGTAACAATTTTGGATAAGTATTAAAACTTCTCCCATTCAGGGCTATTCTAATTTCTAGTATACCGCTACAGATGAACCATTCAATTTTTTTTCTTTTTGGCTAGTGGATCCTTCAATCTTCTTGTTATTTTCTTAAATATTTTATACAACTTTGTTATGGTTTCATATTTATTTTATGTAAGCTCTTGTAGTTTTCTTACCCCTTCAATGGGTAGTTCCAAAGTGTTAAAGTTTGCTAAAAACTCTTGTTTCACTATATCCCAATCCTTATCATTCTTAGGATAGGTTTTTTGGTACCATTTGAGGGTTTCACCATGTATGGACCCAATAAAATTGAATAAATTTATATTATCCATCATTACATTTGTCTCTACCACATTGATTCCAGAATAAAGATGTGTTCTACAATGGGTATTTTCCTAGAGGTATTCATATCTGCCTCTTCTTCATATTTGTTGTATGTATATCCTATGTCAAAGTGATATGTCCCTAGGTCTACTATATTATTCTCCTCACCTTCTTTTTCTCTTGTATCTTTTTTGCTTAAGATGCGTTCTATTTAATTTATAGAAATTCTTCTTGATTTTAATGGTATTAAGGGTGACTTGTAGACCAAGGATTGTGTCTTTTCAATGGATATGTTAATTTTATTATTAAATTTCATTTGATTAGTTGATGGTTTCACTTCATTAGAGGCTGTTAAATTTATAGGTTCTTCCCTATTTTCTACCACATCTTCTCCTTGTATTCTCAAAAAAAATTTGGTTACTAACTCATCCAAGTACTCAACATCAAGTGTTATTGATTATAGGTTTTGTATTTGGGTTGCTACTGATAACGAATCCTCATCATTAATTAATTGGATGTTTTCACAATCTAGACAAGTAGTTGGTATTTTGGTTAGAGGTGGTTTCATTTAATCCTTGTAACTTCTTATTCTAAATTCTTTTTGGTTTTCCCGTGATCTTCAATTTATCCTTCTGTATTTTATAATATTGATTTATTCCCTCCATGCTAGAGCATATTTGTAGTATCTCCTTCCTTACTTCCTTGGTTGCACCAACAATGACACACTCAACAACACCCTCAATGGTGTGCTCCTCTTCATTTATATTCTCTATCACTAACATTAAGTAATGCTCTCTTTTATTTTTTGCTTCTTCCATCCTTTTGTGGTATGTTTCATGTTGATCTTGGATTTTTTTCAACCTCTCTCTTATGCATTCATTTCAATTTCTAACTTAATTATTTCAATAATCTCTACTTTCCTTTTTTTAATCTCATTTGGCCATGGGTTTGTCTAGTCTAGGTTTCCATTAATCCTTATATATCCCATGGTTAGTTTTAAATTTTAAACAATTACATCTTTTCAATAATATTTTCAGATTCCTCCCCCCTTTCCATTTTTCATCCCTTAAGTGCTTATCCCCCTCTCACAAAGTTAGTACCTAAGAGTGATGTCTACAAAAAAAATCCCCTTTGTTATTATTGTCTTATTTTCTACCACTACCACCTTATTATTTTACCATGTATTTTCCTCACTGCTCAATCTAGGGTCTTGATAACAAGACCAATGTTGGAAAGAGGAATTGGGGAATTACGATTTGAAGATGTATACCCTAGTATCCCTCATGTTACAAGTATACTACAAGTTTTTTCATTGATTTCAATATTGTAGAGATGGCTGGATATGGAGATTGATGGAAGCTTGTGTATGCTACAAATGTTGTCATTGATGTATAGTGTGAAGAGACAATTGAGTAGAAATATTGATGAAGATTGATGAGCATAAAAATATATGGTGATTTTCACTAACCTATTGAATAGATGCAAAATTTTTGGTCCAGAGAAGGCCAGATGATTTGGATATTTTCTAGAGTCCAAAATTATAGTTTATCAGTATTTAGTGAAGCAATATTTTGTTCTATAGTACTTCACTATGAAGAATTTGGTTATGTCATTTTGAGGTAATGATGGTGTAAGTTGGAAGACTCTAAATCCAAAGTTTCATGATTTGATGTCTTCCATAGTTGAAGATAATAGTGATAGAGTATCAGTCTAGAAATGCCATTGTAACTATGACAAAGTGAATGATTGGAATGCTTTGCATTCTATCATAGACGATTATTTTGTTGAGTGGTTTTGAGGAAGTTTTATAGGTGTTTGAAGTGTATTTTTCCAAGTGGAAAGAATTTTGGTTGTTCGTGTGCCAAGTTGTGAGTGAAAAAAGGGTTCATTCTATTATTACTTCACTAGACTGACCTAAGTATTTTGGGTTGTGCAGAGATGAGTAGAGGTTGGAGCAGAATTATGGGAATAATTATATGTCATGCCAACCTATCTTAATGTTTTATACACTTTGGTTCCTTTTGTAAGATGTGTATGATTGAATTTTGGGCCGACGAGATGATGTATTGCATGCTACATGTTTTGGGCCGACCTAATGTATGTTTTGGATGGTTGCGATATATACAAGGTTAATTACTTGTGTGATGAAGTAAGAGAGATGAAAGATAATTAACTGTGTAAAATTTTTAGAGCAAAGAAGTGTGAACTGATTTTGAGGTGAAGAATGAAGTGTGTTAAGTCATTGTTTTGAGCTTCAGTGAAACTGTATCTTTAGCATAGGTCAAATTTATTATTGGCAATTCATATTTGGCAGTGAGCCACCTTTCTTCTATCTCTTTCTATTTTGGGAAATGATCCCTTTAGCAGTGAGCCATCAAAAGTGAGCCTTTCTTCTTTTGGAAAGTGAGTCCTTAGACAATGAGCCCCCCAATTGTATCAAACTTTCTAATTGGTTACAACATCTATATTGTGAGCTAATCCTCACCGTGGTTTTCCCTTTTTGGGTTTTTCGCATAAATCTAGTATTATTGTGTTCTTTGGTATGATGCATGATTTCTATGTTCCTTTCCATTACTACAAGTTTAGTGTGATACATTGAATGGATGTTTAAGTTATGAATCTAATATTGATTCACCTCCCTCTCAATATTTTGGGTGTTCAACAATTCGTATTAGAGCTTGGTTCCTTCAATTGGCTTGACTGCTAAGGTAGATCTTGAAGTTGAACACATGGATACAAGGAAGCATCCTATTCCTCTAGAATAGATTATCCCTAAAGGATTTACTGAAGAATATTGCATGGTGGACATGTCCAAGGAGAACTCAAATCAGCTCTTGATGATCTAGATAAAGAAAAAGCTAAGACTAGAGATTTGAAGAAGGATCTTGGTGATGTAGATGAGTGCATTAAGAAGTTGAGAGAGAAACTCAAGAAATCTACAGAAAGAGTCAGAGAAACAAATGAGCAACTCAAGAAATAAAATGAGACTATCATCAGTCGAAAAGTGAAAGTTGAATAAGGTAAAAGAGTTGAAGACTACCTGAATGACAAACTAAAAGATAAATCTGAAGAATGTTCAAAGCTTGAAATAGAGATTGTTACTTTGAGATCAGATCTAGAGAAAGCAAGGGTTCAAGAAGAAAAATTCAAGGAAAACTCCACATTTCTTGATGAGATGATTATTGGACAAAAGGGTTTTAAGGAGAAAGAAGGATTAGGGTTTAAGAAAGGTAAAGGTTCAAAGGTAGATTAGACTCCAAGCAGGCTGAAAAGAAAGATGGAAAGAAGGGAAATGTCAGATAGATCTAGAACCATAAGAGACCATCTATCACACAACCAAATGCACAAAGGTAACCATATTTTAATGGTTAGTATTATTACAATAATTTTTGACATAAAGTTGTAGAATGTGGAAGTGGAATGAATCAAAATGTTTAATAATTTTCCAGTCAGTGCTATACATGCAATAGGTTTGGTCATAGAAATAGTGATTGTAGAAATCAGATGATGAATGGTTATAATAATGGAATGAGGTTTCAATCTTTCAATGGCTAATTTTATGCATGAAATGGATTTGAGCATAAGGCTAATGAATGAAGATCTAGAACTGGTGGAAGTAAGCTTGTTCAAAAAGGTGTTACATGTCACAAATGTAATAAACCAAGACACATAGAAAAGTTTTATAGAAGAAAAAATGTGAAACTGTTTGTTTCACAAAAGAAATCAAATCTCGCAAATAATGTGGATCCAGTGGAGATGAAGAATAAGATGACTACGATCTAGAAAAAAAGAAAGAAGAAAGTGAAGTGGAGGATGAGTCCTTGTTGCATATGTTTCCTCCGTAAACTAATTAAAGAGCTTTCACTCAGGGTGAGTTTTAGCAAAAGATCCTTAATACCCTACTAAAGTTGTGGTGCTGATGTTTTCAACACATTGGTATATATGTAGATAAACATGGTGGATCTACTAATGGAATTTTCAGTATAAACATTCATGTTGTGGAGATTTGAGGAGTGATTGAAGGTGGATGTGATTGCACAATTAGGGTTTGTCAACTTTTCAACCTAACATTATTCACTGCAATGAATGCACCTTAGGTCTTCGAAAGAGGGTTTTATATCTGTTTTCACATATGGAAAGTTCATTTGTAATAAAAAATTTGAAGAGTGAAGAAGCAGAGCAAAGGAGAAGTGAAGTGTTTTGTGAAAAGCTACTAGTAGAATAATTTGAAGGTATTTATCATTTCCTATCCAAACCCTAGTTTCAGAAGTGGTTCACAATGTTTACCCATCAAGTAATTGATGCCTTGGAATTACCAAGACCTAAGTTCAAGAAACACCCCTTCAAATCCATGGAAATGGATCCAGAAGGCACATGTTCAAAATTTTTTTATGGTGTAATGCATACTGAGGATGTGCAAATGTACATTTGAATGTGAAAATGGAAGAATATGATCATACCAAGATAATGGATTATTGGATGAATGAGCTCAAATGAGATAATTTTGAGTTGAAACCAGAATTTGGGAGCTTGACAGAGAAGAAGTTGGATGTCTGGAACAATTTTTTGAACTTTTATTATGAGAATGCATGGGTTAAGTATTCTCTAAGAAGAATTCATTATAAGTTTATGCGGTTGGATATTCTACACTTGATCAATAAGAAATATATCAAAGAACTTATTAATTTATGCTCTAAAGGACCTATTCCACCAATGAAGGCTATGAAGAATGAGTTGGTTATGAAGCTCACTAAAGTGAAATTTGACAAGTGTGCCCTCATAGTGAAGGATATAGATGATCGGATGGTTAAATATGCATCTATGATGATAGGTTACAAGATTTACTATACCAACAAAGAAAATTTAGTGTCGATAACTGCTATTCATACTACTCACTAGATGGTGAAAGAAGGTTTGGGCATAGATCTATGTGAGCTCTTGAGACAACATTTGATAGAGAATCTTCAGAAGATGAAAGGGCCTTGGTACCCATTTCGGTATGGTACCCTTATCATATGTTTATTGTTTTACTTTATTAGATAATTGTTTGGTGCAAATAATTTTGTATGGTTGGATATTATTCATGTTACAATTCAAATTAGGAATCATTTGAGAAGGTTTGGAAGCATATAAAACTAAGATAGCATGCTATGGGGTTTATTTAAGACCTTTCAAGAGAATATGCAAGCAAGAGAAAGGATTCCTAATAGTTTTATTGAAAATTACATGAAGGATATAACATTTATGGTTACTAAAGATGAATGCATTATGGAAGTAGTGGAACCCAAAACAACTCAGATTCTAGAAATGGGTTATGAAGTGGAAAAAGATGTAATCACAGGTCTTGTAGATCTTATGTTGAATAAATCGAGAGATCCTACTGTAGATAGGTTTGGAACCCATGAGGAAATATCTAGTGAAGTGCATCTGAAGCACAAAGAAAATGAAATAAAGAAAAATGTAGAGAAAATGAAAGTAGAGTTGGAAGAGATTGTTAGTTCTTCCAAGAGGACTGTGGAGAAGATAAAATCCCAATCTATGAATCCATAGGGTACACCAAGCACCAGAAGGATCACCAATACTTCTACTCCCTCTCCAGTTATTTTGAATGCCTTTGGAACAAAGCCTATATTTGGTATAAAGAAGAAAGCTACAACCAGTGCACCTGTTGCACAAAAAACCTCTACAAAGAAGAAGAAAAGAGAAAGATACAAGAGAGAGGTATGTAGGTGGTGATGTTGAAGAAGAAGAAGGACCTAAGTTGCCCAGAAAAGGAAGTCTGGTATCTCTTAGGTAGAGACAAGTGAAAAGAGAATCAAAGTTGACATTGTTGATACTGACAATTAAGAAGTTGTAGAGAAGTAGAAGAAGGCATTTTTCATTTAGAAGAGAGAAAAGACATCCGTTAAAGGAGAAACATCTTCTAAGGAAAAAATAAAGAAGGAAAGAGCCCCTTCAATAAGGGAGCAACACCCTCTAAAACAAGATGATTGCAAATTTTGGTTTGCTGGAAGAAACTACACGTATGTATCCAAATGAAAACAATGAGAATAAGGCTAAAATTGAAGAGGCCATTGTTAAATATATGGTTACTTTTAATACCAGTCTAAGGGAAATTGAAAGTCAACTTCCATATAACTTAAAAGGAGTCTTGAGTACAAGAAGACAAGAGGCATTCAATGAGGATCCAAAGAAAAGGTATTTTCGTTGGAGAAGATTAGATCTTATCTCACTAACGAGGACAAGGCAAAATTAGCTCAAATTCACAATAGGGAATTTAGAACAAAGAAAAGAGTCAGAACCCTAACAAGCAGGGATAAAGTAGACATAAAAAGGTTGAAGGATGAAACATTGAAAAATGTTGTCGATCTAGCAAAGAAGTTAAACATGTCTTTGGATGATGAGACTGAAATGGAGCATGATATATCTGATCTAGAGATCAATGAACCTATCAATGAACTTGTTGAGAATATTGAACATGAATGTTTGTCTAGACCTGAGAGTGATCAGGAATTGATGATAATAGATAACGCCCCTAGTTGTAGAAAGTATTGCTAAGGAAGAAAAGAGTGCAGAAGACTACTCCAACAGTGGAGAGCAGGTGAAGGAGAAAGATAAAAATGAAGAGAGAAGTACTCAAATGGTTGGAAAATCCTCTAGATCTTTTGAGGATTCTTTGAAGAGTTTACTAGATATATAGTTTTAGTTCCAACTAGTGGTGTCTACACATTTGCTACAAATTCCTATGCAACAAAGATAGGTTGACATGAACAAATATCTCCCTTGCACAAGCTACAACTTGGTGATGCATTCCATGCCTCCTCTAGAAAGGATATTCTTCAAACCCACCAAAAGAGCACAAAAATGATATACGAAGTTGTTAAAGTGTTGCAAGACTACATTCTTGGTGCCACCATTGATGAATCTATGTCTGGTATACAACAACTTAGCCTCCTCAATTCCTTCAAGGAATATTCTATCAACTTAGAGGAGAAGTTGAAAAAAGAAGTGAATAAGAAGATAAATGACAAAAGGTTAGCAGAGGCTTCTGAAAAGTGTGCCACATCACATGGTAAGTTGTAAAGAAACTTAAAGGATATTCAAAATTGTGTTGAGGAAGCAAAAGTTTTGTTTCAATTTTACTTGAAATGACCCATTTCCATTAATATAATAAAAGACTAGATGGAATCAATTGAGTCTTAGATTGCTAAGGTCTTCAAAGCTTATGATCCAATGAGAGATGTAGATAGAACAAGGACAACAATAGAGAATCTGCATGGTCAATTTTTCCAGCTATAGGAGAAAAAAGAGAAGATAATAGTATAATATAGTATTAGAGACTTAGTAAGTGCAAGGATTACTTCTCTTACTAGAATTTTGGCTGATGTGGAGAAGATGCTACAATAGAATCCAGTACCTAGTTCTCTGAAAGAAGGTGAAGAGCTTCATTTGAAGTTGTAAAATCTATGTGGATTAGTTGTCTTTTCTAAGAAGGAATGGGAGACAACAAAGATGGATCTACAGGAACAACTTACAAAATTGAAGGTGTTCAATCAAGGCAATTTTCCCTCCATAAGTTAAGTTGTACACTTTTTTTTTATATAGATAGCTTTTCAAATTCTAATATACATATGTAGACGAATTAGACAGTTTTTCAGTACATTTTTGGTCAATTTTTTTGGAGAAGAGATGAGTATAGGAGTGAAGCAGTAAGGGGGAGTTGTTCCCTTGTATATACAAATATATATCTTCAAAAAGGGAGAACATTAGAAAACTAAACAATTTGATATTAAGGGCCCCTTTACCCTTGATGTCAAAGGGGGAGAAGATTGGAGAAGATTGGAAGTTTGAGTAGTGTTGTCATCAATGAAAAAGGGGGTGATTGTTGCAAGTATTCTATAAGTGTTGTCATTGATGTCAATAGTATGGAGATGGTTAGATATGGAGATTGATGGAAGCTTGTGTATGCTATAGATGTTGTCATTGATGTATAGCATGAAGAG
Organism: Sequoiadendron giganteum; assembly: GCA_007115665.2. Classification (NCBI taxonomy): domain Eukaryota; kingdom Viridiplantae; phylum Streptophyta; class Pinopsida; order Cupressales; family Cupressaceae; genus Sequoiadendron; species Sequoiadendron giganteum. The sequence continues at coordinate 301,188,376 of CM021101.1, forward strand.
ACAGTTGAGTAGGAAGATTGATGAAGATTAATGAGCATAGAAGTATATGGTGATTTTCACTAACCTATTGAATAGATGTAGAAGTGTTGGTCCAAAGAAGACCAGATGATTTGGATATTTACCTAATCCCAAAAGTATAGTTTATCAATATTCAGTGAACCCGTCTTTTGGTCCGTAGTGCTCTGCCATGAAGAATTTGGTTATGCCATTTTGAGGTAATGATGGTATAAGTTGGAAGACTCTAAATCCAAATTTTTATGATTTGATGTCTTCTGCAGTTGAAGATAATAGTGACAGAATATCAGTCTAGAAATACTAGTGTAACTATGACAGAGTGAATGATTAGAATGCTCCACATTTCGAGTGATGCCACAATAGTGTGTCTCACTTTTGGGATGTGCTGATTTTTTCTTGAAATCACTATTTTTATAAAAAATAATGATTTAAGTCTTGAGAGGTTTCATATAAAGGGTTTTAATTCAAGAGGGTTAGATAAGACCCCCTTAGATCAAACCCCCTCAGATAGAACCCCTCTAGTATTAAATCATACCCACAATGGAGTCTCCTTCGCACCTATCAAAATGCTAGCAAAAAACCAATTTTTCTTTACATTTTGAGGGATTAAATAACATCATTTAAAATTATGTGTTGCAAGATTGTAGCCCTTGAAATGAGCTTTCCAACAAGTATAGTTTTGATATATTTTCATTTTATCATGTATTTAATTTTCAATTTTTACTAAACATAGGTTTTTCTTCGAACATCAAGCTCTTTGTTGTGCAAAGGTGAAAAAATAGTAAACCATTATAAAAATATTTAAAAAATACCCTTCCCCTAGGTATTGATGTCCTTGTTTCACCCAAAAAATAAAAAATGGATTTCAATATATACACAAAAGTTAGGTTGTATGACACACACATATGTCCAAATTAAAGTTACAGTGACTTCAAAAAATATTTTAAAAAAAAAATGCAAAAACAAATAATGAAAAAATATCCTTTCCCTAGATATTTATTTTGAGAATCTATATTTCAAAGATTAGAATTTAATATTTTATAGAAAAAAGTTATGTTGTACGAAACAAATGTTACTTTCTAAAAATATTGCTTTTTGTTTAAAACTAGTTATTAAAGGAGATGTTGAAAGAGTCATGATTTATTTTGAAAAAATATAAAAAAAAATATTTAGAATCTACACACAAATTTTGACAAATCACTAGTTCACATCATCTTCAAATTCTTAATGGTTTAGCTGTTATAGGTCTCAAAAGATGAAGATTCAGTTAAAAATATTGATGTAAATGTCCATCTTGGGCAAAAAGTGAGACATGCAGTATTGTGATTTCACCCTTCCATCATGGATGATTGTTTTGCTATGCAATTTTGAGGAAGTATTTACAGGTGTCTGAAGTGTCTTTGTTCCAAGTGGCAATCATTTTTTTGTTCACTTGTCAAATTGTGAGTGAACAAATGGTTCATTCTATTATTACTTCACCAATTGTGCCGACCTAAGTATTTTGGGTTGTGCGAAGATGAGTAGAGGTTGGAGTGGAATTATGGTAATAATTATAGGTCATGCTGACCTATCTTAATGTGTTATATGATTTGGTTCCTTTTGTAAGGTGTGTATGATTGAATTTTGGGCCAACAAGATGATGTGTTGCATAGTATATCTTTTGGGCTAACCTAATTTATGTTTTGGTTGGTTGCGGTCTATATACAAGGCTAATTCCTTGTGTGATGGAGAAAAGGAGATGCAAGATAATTAATTGTGTGTGATTTTCAAAGCAGAGAGTGTGAATTATTTTTGAGGTGAAGAATGAAGTGTGTTAAGTCAGTATTCTGAGCTTCAACAGAGCTATATCTTCAGCATAGGTCAGATGCATTATTAGCAGTGCATATCTAGTAGTAAGCCACCTTTCTTCTATCTCTTTCTATTCTAGGAAGTGAGCCCTTTGGTAGTGAACCACCGATAGTGAGCATTTCTTCTTTTGGACAGTGAGTCCTTTGATAGCGAGTCCATCAATTGTATCAAACCTTGTAACCGGTTACAATATCTGAATTGTGAGCTAATCCTCACTATGGTTTTTCCCTTTTTGGGTTTTCCATGTAAATTTGGTGTTCTTGTGTTCTTTGATGTGATGCATTATTTCTACGTTCCTTTCCATTACTCCAAGTTTAGTGTGATGCATTGAATGGATATTTAAGTTATTAAGGATATTGATTCACCCCCCTCTTATTATTTCGAGTGTTCAACACCTTATGTAGTATGTTTATACTCTAGAGGATACAATGAGAGAAAAGAGTAAGTGCAGTAAGAATCCATATCTAACAAAATTTCATATATAACTACAAAAGAAAAAGGCATCCATAACGCATACATGTATTAAAACCTTATAACTTCATATATATATATATATATTCAAATAACAATTACAATATAAGGTCTTAGTTTGTACTCTATATTGCAATCATTCTCATTACTTATCACTCTATCCTATTCCCTCTATATTAATCTAGTATGTTTTGCATTCATATATTAATTAATTTCCTCTTATAGATATGTGACCCTTATAGGGCACCCCTTACTCCATCTTCCTTGTCAACTTGAGGTTCCACAAGTCCTTTGTGATTGGTTGTGATAGCTTTTACTCCTTGCCTTGTATCATGCTAATAATACCATTGGAAAGTTCTCAAAAAACTGAAGGCACACCAAAGGTCCCGTTAGGGGACTTCAGATTTTTAGCAATGTTTTGAGCCCATCCAAAACCTCTAGGTGCCTCAAAATTGACTTTGAATACTTTTAATGGGATTTTGAAGATAAAAACACTAATAACTCACAAATGACAAATGGTATTGAAGTGATTTTTTCACCATTGGATCGATTTCACCATTTGAGAGCTTTGCGCAATATTTCATGTCCACACATGCATAAATTACAACTTACTAAAAATAGTAACCCTACCTTTTTTAGCCCTTATTTGGAATTTATTCATCAAACCTAATAGAAATAAAAATAAATAACTTTTTAAATTTATTTTTGGGGATGCAAGATTGCTCTTACACCTCGGACTCTCTTGCATCAATTTCCTCCCTCTCACAACTTGCCAAGAACTTCCACATAGTGTGGAACTCAAACTTAGCCCTAGAATTAGAACATAGTTCCATGTCCAATATTTACTCTATGACACTTACAACCCACCAACATGAATTTAGGGTTCCAAGTTCCTTGTCCCTTCCAATGTATGTGGCTCACCAAAGTAAACATATTTTTTCCTTTGAAATATGGACTCTAGAAGTTAATATTGATCTAGAACCTTTGTGAGTTTTAGGCCCTTGTTACATACTAAAACTTGGTCCTATATACACATAAAAATGGTCTGGCGAATATAATTAATTAAGTATGATTATTTGATTAATTAACCTTTATTTCATCTACTATTAAATAAATAGAAATATTTATTTATATAGTTCATCTTAAATTCTTCAATCTTTATTCTATTATTTTCATCTTAATTAAATAAACAAATTTCACTTTGTTTTATTTAATTATCATAATTAAATTCATCTACTATTAAATAAAAAGAAATATTTATTTAAATAATTCACATTCTAATTCTTATATTCTATAATTCTAATTAAATATACAACTTCAATAGTTTGTGTTATTTAATTATCACATTATTCAATCTTAATTAATTAAACAAGGTTAAATACTTTTTTATTTAATTATCATATCCCTTATATATTTATGTAATAAAAAAATTCTATAGTTTGTTTTATTAAATTAATTATCCCCTTTTTCCTAATTTGAATAAATCAAAATATTTAAATAAAGGCATAAAGGAATTTCCTCTATTCACTCACCAATAAAAAATAGATATTTTATATCTAATTAGTTCAATTGGCATTCACGGGAAAGCTTTGGAGACATATTGGAGACAAATTGGAAATCAATTTGTCAATCTCCTTCCTTTGATTCTTCCTATCGTCTGGCCTGATTTTTTTGTGGGGAGGAACAATTCCCATAATCTTCTCAATTCCTTCATCCTTCACCATTCAATCCTCTAGATCAAATCCAAGCCTTTGCTATGCTGCCCCTTTACAAATCTGGTGTCGGGAAATCTATAAATACGACCTTCTTCAACTGGAAAAAGGATCCAGAATCCCAACTTTGTGCAAACTTACTCTATAGGAATAACAATCAAGCAATCAAGCATCATAGCAATAGCAATAGCATCTTAATATCTTAGTATCATAGAATCAATAGAATTCATATCACGACTACATCTTAGTTTTACTGTAGCTTTCATTTATTAGTTTTCATGTCATAATAGATTACAGTAGCTTCATATCATCTAGAAATCATTATCAATCATTAAATCATTGCATCTAGTATTATTCCATTATCTATATTGGCATTTTAATAGTCACAGTGCTTACCAAATCTAAGAGCCCTCAGTGATTTAATAAATCTTTGGAGATAGGAAACGATGAGACGCTTTCAAGTTTTATGTGCTTTAAATTAGTTAATTGCTTTTAAATCTTGATATAATGTTTCATTAAGTGTTTCTAGTTCATTTACTTATTCACACTTACAATTTGGCGCCCACCGTGGGGCACTAACCCCATATTTTTTTTTGATATAGGCGTGTTTTCTTTTAGCACGATTGAGAGATTCTGCAGCGCTTCCACCAAAAAATTTAGTGCTTATGCCTATTTTAGCACTCCCACCAAAAGTTCTAGCACTTCTACAATCTATTTTAGCACTTTTGCAGTCTGTTTTAGGCCTTATGTAATCTGTTTTAGCGCTTCCACCAAAGTTCTAGCGCTTCTGCAGTCTGCTTTAGTGCATTGGCAGTCTATTTTAGTGCATAGATCTCTGTTCTAACAGTTTTATAGTCAAACTTAAAATGGCCATATCTTGGTCATACAAAGGTCTTTTTTGATTTTTTTTTTGAAATGGGGTAGAATTTCATAAGCTATGCAATGGTGTAGGTATTTCTCACTTTTTGTAGAGTTAAAAGTTTCAATTTTACATTTAAAGTCAAATCACATTGTAACTTGGTCTAAGTTTTAGGGTTTTGTGCTTGATCATTCATCTAACCCTTATATCTTCTTATTTCTTGATCTCATCTAACATTTTGAGCATTTATTGCAGGTTTTAAGAGGAACATGGAGCATTGAAGTGAAAGAAAAAAAACATTTGATAGCCATTGTAATAGTATTTTCAAACACTCATGGGAAAATAACCCATCATATGTTATTTTTCATTCATGCTTTAGGACCAACTAGCATTACTTTGGGCTTAAAATTAAACATCTACACAAGCTTTGTCAAAGTTTGTTAAAAAGAACATTAGAAACTCACTGGTTTTTGGATTTGGATTAAAATGAACCAATCCTAGGGTAGTCATTTGGATTAAAATACACCAATCCTAGGGTAGTCATCATACATTGCTATCTCGGTTAAAATGAACATCATGTCTTTTGTGAAGCAATATCTTCACCTAGAATAGAAAATTGTCTTTTGGATTTAAAAATTGAACATTGATTATTGTGCTTGTGTGGTCATAGGCTTATGCTCTCCCCTTAACTAGGTGATCAAAATTCTAGACTCATCCTTTATTTTCATGCAATTTACGCTTTTTAAAATCCTTTAGAAGGCCTATCGTAGTGGGAAAAAGTACTCACCCTATGGGAACAACCTAAGTGGGAACGCCTAAAGTCAAGGATTCCAACCCACTATAATCAAAAGCGAGTTTTTGATGAAAGTCCAAATCGACGATAGTGTGCAAGATAACCATCCCCAAAGCCTCTGTTCTAAAGGTTGGGAGGTCTCCTAAGGGATTTTATCATTTGTTGCACCGCATGGAAACCCTATCTACGAGCCATAATGTAGAATCCAGCTAAGTTAGTAACTAGACATTGTAATACTCATAGTGCAAGGGGAGGGAAGAATCTGCCCCCAAGACACTCACCATATAATTTCCAAGGACCGTTTGCTCAAGGGATCGAGAAATCTAACTTTGAGTATGTGCCTGAAAAGACAAAAACATGGGTGCTCTCTAGGGGATGACACGACTGTGTGAGTCAAAGAAATTTTAAGATGTGGGTTGTTGAGTATAACGATGACCTTTTTGACCTTAAGAGTGAGTCTGCTTGAAGTGTATTCTTTGTGAAAAACCAGTGGAAATCAAGAAGGATCATGTTTGATTCTTAAACATACACTTGTTGTTTAGATTCTAGGACTTAAAAACAATTGTTTTACAATTGCTTGTTGTGTTTTCAAATCATTAATTTAGATAAAGATCATCCGGAAAAACACAAAGAGTTTGAAAAGTCAACTTGTGAAAATTTATGATTAGGGATTGGAAATCAACAACATTTGTTGGGAAATCCCTCGCAAAAAGAGTCAAGAAACCAAAGAAGAGCTCTTTCATAGAAAAATAATAATAGTCAACCTATACACCACTCTTCCATCCCACAACCTACCATACAATATTCCAACAAGACAAATCAATTTTTACAATAGACGAAAAACTTGGAAACATTAGGCTTGTTGTCAAAAAATCAAAGATTTGCTAACAAATATATCCTATCAAAATTCCCAACACTGAGAAAAACCAAAAAACACTGGGAAGTCCCAAAATAGCACATCGAAATTCTGTTTTAGCACTTGCACCTATTTTTTTAGCGCATCCGTTGATAAAATAGCACTTTGATAGTTTGCTTCAGCGCTTTTGAAAAATCTTATAGCCCATCTACTATCTGTCATCAAAACTCACTAGTCAGAATTTACCAGTATTTTAGCGCATCTAAGATCTGTTATTGGGCATTCAAATAATAGAAACCAAAGAGTTATTTTTCCCATCAATCAAATAGTTAACATTAAAATCTAGATTTTTATCAGAATAAAAACATTTTCTTAGTCTAGACAGTGTCTTAAAACTTGAAACAAATATGGTCTTATAAGTCAAAACTCTTTCAAGTTAAACCTAGATCTTGCAATTATAAAGTGTCCAATTATCAAACACAAATCTTGGTTATTGGGTTAAGTTTCATCATCATGATTTTTTTTCATCCCACAATCACGAAACAAAACACAATAATCAGATTTTAACTTGGTCTCATCAATAGGATTTATCATTCTATTCGACCTAAGTTAATACCATTGGCACTCATCCAAACAAAAAGACCAAAGTTTAGTGAAAACCCTAACACTTGTATGCCCATTTTAACAAGGTTACAAAGACAAAAACTCCTAAAAAAGGAAATTGAAACTCAAACCACCATGGCTGAAATAGATGAGGATCAATTGAATTCTTTATCTCATCAAATGAAAAACCTTCAACAAAAAATATGGGATATGCAAAGGGAAACAACCACAGAGATATAATTTCTGCCAGACATTGGTTCTTATTCCTTTGAAAAAAATCTCAACATGACACCCTCTCCACCAACAACTACATCATCCAAGTTCAATATCTTTGAATTTTTGAAAAAATCAAATCAAAAGCCCAAATCTCAGTCCTCAAACACAAATGATATTGAGCAATCCTATCATGTCATGCATTTATCTCCATCTACCATAAGCCAAAATAAACCTCAATATTTTTCACTCAAATTAACAATTCCATCCAATCATCCTCTTCTATCATGTCTTCAACATCCAATGATTCATGTCAATCTCTCAATCCAAAGAATTCTAGCATAGACTCCCCTACACATCAAGATCAAAATATTCTTTCCACTCCATCCAATGATATCAACATTCCACAAATTCTTCCAATCTTTGATCAAGATTCCATTTCTCAAGAATCTTATGATGATCCCCTCATTTCACTTTTCATCCAAAATAATTACCTTCCATCTCAAGAGACAAGTATCCTTCTAGGTTCTTCTTCCACATAATCTAATCAATCCATACCATCTCATGATTCTATTGCATCACAAGAGCATGATAGTTCTTCCATCCTATCTAATTATGTCTTACCAACTAATGATCAAGACATGCTTTCTACAAAATCTCATGATTCCCTTCCTCATCAAGATCAAGATATGCTTCCATTCAAGGATACCATTTCATCCCATGAAGATGTTTATCCTTCTCATGATCAAGATATGCCTTGCATACCACTTCATAATGATTCCATACATAATAAGGGGCAAGCTACTTCCTCTCCTACACCTCAAGATAATTTTCCAAGTCAAGATCAAAACACCCCATCATCCCCATGTCAAGAGTCGATGACACCTATTAAAGCTATCCATGAACCCCACACCTATAAATTGGGATCATCCACCTTTATCCATTCCGGTTTACTTCCAACACCTATCCTCTCATCCATATCATATCCTCCCCAAAATGGACTCGCATTTTGTTTCATAAATAATACATATCCCATTGGTAAACGTATATGTCAAATTATGAATTACAAAGGAAAAGGATTAGGCCTTCATGAGCAAGGTATCCTAGAACCCCTTTTTGTTCAAAGAAACCCATATCACCATGGTCTTGATTATAAGCCTAAGTGTCCTAGTTCATCAAACCTTCCATCTATCCTAGGTCCTCATTCTAGTTCATCAAACATTCCATCTATCCTAGGTCCTCAGCCTAGTACATCAAACCTTCCCTCTATCCTAGGTCCATATCCTATTTCTCAAGAACAAAAAAGGCACACATCCTTGATGCCCTTTCAAAATTCTACCCAAATTAACTCATCCATAATACCTCCATATCATTCATCTCAATCCACCCCTCCCATTGCTCTTGGAAGCAATTTTGTTGCCAAATATCAAAAGATTCTATATCAAAATCCACCTGTTTAAAAGGATCAACATGTCTCCTCGAAGAGACATGCAAAAATAAAATAAAATTTGATCCAAAATCAAAAGAAAAATCTAAAAGGCCACAAAGGCCCATCAAAGAAAAAAGGCAATTTTCAAAGACCACAAAGGTCCATAAATAAAAAAGAAAAATGTCAAAGGCCACAAAGGCCCACAAAGAAAAAATCAAGGTCAAAAGTTATGTGGATTCCTAAAAGTCTCATAGAAGCAATAAAATCTAAATTGGCATCCAAATTTGCTAATCCAAAGGCTTCCTCCAATTTTCCATCTAATAACCTCACCTTCCAAATCCATTTTTCCTCCATCACTCTACCACCCTTCAAGGTGTGTGCCAATGTTGATCTTTCCATCCTTTCCATCTATCCATCAACATGCCTTCCAACCTCCTATCCATTATCCAACATTCATCCCCCATCATTCTCCTTTAATCCAAACCTTTGCATAAGTCCTTAGATTCTTCCATCATATAATTAATCTTCCAACATTTAGGAGTCCAATTCCGATTTCCATGGTTTATTAGAGGGATATTTGGTTATGAAACTTGATGCTTAATTCCTTCCTCCATTTCCCTACGATCCATATCCTATCTTCCATATTCATCTTGCACTCTACACTTAGGGACAAGTTTTGTCCATTTTATCATTCATGGTCATTATCCTTTCTATGCTCATTCCTTACATTTCCACCTTTGATCTTGACAAGGTTAAGGATATTCTTGAACATAATATATCTTATCCTATACACTTTATCCATATATTCCATACCATATCTTTCATCTTATCCATATTCCATCATTCTTACTAAATACATCATTTCTTCCTTTCCTTGGTCTTGATGAGGAATAGGGGAAAAATACTTGGGCCTTGTGTCTATATCTTATCTAGTTGATCTTGATCATACCATTCATTATTTTTATCCTTTCTTTCTTCCATTCCATATCTCCTAGCTTATCAAAATCCATGTCACCATGTCCCTTTGCAACCTTGAATCTTATCATGCAAATCATATTTAAGCCTAAATACAAAACATTATCAAATCCTCATATCTTTTGTCAATCAATCATAAAAAATCATCAATCTTATCATAATTAGAGGAAATTAGTGATCCTAAGTACTTATCATCATCATGTCTTATGGAATCAATCATTCCTCGCATCTTAATCAATCAACCATTATCATCTTTTGGCAAGAGATATGTTGCTTCTATGACATGTTTTGCAGTGAATCTTTCATTTTTATCTATCATTTATCTATGGTTGCATTACCCCTATTGTGGGGCATCTTGTTCCTTCAATCAGTCATATCATCTCATTTCTTCTTAAATATCATGAAAAATCCAAAAAAGAAGAAAAAAGCTGCAAAATCCAAAAAAATAAAAAATTAGGAAAACCACAAAAAAATAAGAAGAGAAAAATACAAAAAAAAGAGAAAAAGTAAAAAAAAAACAAAAAAATCATAAAATCTGAAAAAGGAGTAATACAATCTCATGTACATATCAATGTGGTCATGTCTCACCCTAGCTTGGCGGAAAAATCCTGAACTCACCGGGGGCAATAAAATTTGAGCTTAATCAAATGGACAAACAATAGTATGACAAACACAAAAAACACAATTATCATAGGAAGATTTGAATTTGAACATACAACAAACATCGAAACCATTGTATCAACCATCTGTATCAAATGTTGAAATCAATATCAATATGGATGATCTAATCTGAATAATGGTTGAAATACTTTAAGCAAAAGTTAAATTGTTGTACTTTGATCTTTGTTATCATTTCTTTGGATGTATTGAACTAGAGAAGCTAGGAAGGAGAATGATATTTTCTTTGTCTTCTGTCTGTGAGTTAATCATTATTATTATGTGAATTGTTGTGAGATGTGCTATACAAAGTATCACTGATGACATTCAGAATTCACATAGGAAAGTGATTGATTCTTGTTTGTTTACACAAGAAATGCTCAGGTCGTCTTGGTTTAATTATACCTAGATGCTTGTGTTCACTTGCAATATCAAAAATCATGAAAGTAGTACTCAAGTTGTCATTGGTCTAACATATACCATTGATGCTTGTACTCACTTTCAACATTTTTAAAGCTTAATGATGATAAAAAGCACAATACATGGACTGTTAAGATGTCAATATTTTCATGTAGTTTTGCATGATTAAATTAGATAGCATTTATGATTAGTTTTGCATCTATAGAGTATTTTATTCCAAAGACGGGTAACCAATTCTTAATAATGTTAACTTTCCTTATTAATGGATTGAGTATACTTGACATTAACAAAAAAATCATCATTATCATATAGCCGCATAATCATTTTTATTGCATTATTTTACATTTTATCATTCATCCATTTATTATATCATCTATATGCATTTAAAATACCCAAAAATAAAAATAAAGATGCATCATATTTCATTATCATTATAGCATATATCATTAAGAACAACACATCCAAAATCATGCATATAGTTACATTACCATATCATTTACATATATCCATTGTCATACAACACACATCATGCATCCATACATCATCATTATTCACATAATCACATTTTAATATCATAAATCAACATGCATTATCATGTTTCATCATTTGCATCCATAGCATATTAAAAAAAAAAACCATCATATATAATATCACATAGCATAAACACAGAAATAAAATGCATCCATCATAAACACATATCGACACTGTATAGATCAATAGTCCACTGCATATCATATAAACCTTAAAATAATAATGTCACGTGTACAATGATATCCAAACATGGAGAGATACATCAACAAAGTGGCAGAAATCAAAAACTCTTTGAATAAATAAGTGTTTACATCAAGTATCAGTACATCTTCAAGTTTCAGTACATTAATCAATCCTATACTGGGGCATATCAATCAAAGTTGATAAACCACATCAACTGATGATATCTATATTGGCCTACACCAGATGCAGAATCATGTCCCACATCTTTGGGAAGAACTATAAAGTCCTCCTATGATCATAACATATCACAAATCGGCAATATTATCAATCAATTGGCCTATCAATCTAATCGGCTCCGGTGATACTTTGATCAAATCTCGTGAGTGACTATCATTGAACCTCACCTATCATGAGGTCAAAAATCAATCTATTATTGATCCTCGCTTATCATGAGGTCAATCAATCAATCTATCATTGATCCTCGCTTATCATGAGGTCAATCGATCAATTTATTATTGATCCTCACCTATCATGAGGTCAATCAATCAATCTATCATTGATCCTCGCCTATCATGAGGTCAAACATCAATCTATCATTGATCCTCACCTATCATGAGGTCAATCATCAATCTATCATTGATCCTCGCCTATCATGAGGTCAATCAATCAATCAATCAATCATGAAATCTCACCTATCATGAGATCATTAATCTTCTAACCTATCAAGATCAACAATCAATATCAAATCAAAGGCCAACACGATAAAAAATCATCAAACACAAGGAGGAAAATCAAGGCAACATTTAATCAACTGGCGGAATTAGTATTCTTTATCGGGAGATAAATCATCAAAACATCAGAAAATCACAAATTTTTTTTTTTTGCAAAATAAAATAAATAAAAAATTCATCAATTAATCTCCTAAGGGGGCATATATCCATCATCACTTGAAAATCAATTTCTGGGGCAAGTTTGAGGCATACTAATTTTTTTTTCCGTCGATACCAGCAGCAACACAAATTTTTCTTTGAAGCAATGTGTAAACATATCACTTCAAAGAGGGGCAAAATGTATACACATAAAAATGGTCTGGCGAATATAATTAATTAAGTATGATTTATTTGATTAATTAACCTTTATTTCATCTACTATTAAATAAATAGAAATATTTATTTATATAGTTCATCTTAAATTATTCAATCTTTATTCTATTATTTTCATCTTAATTAAATAAACAAATTTCACTTTGTTTTATTTAATTATCATAATTAAATTCATCTACTATTAAATAAATAGAAATATTTATTTAAATAATTCACATTCTAATTCTTATATTCTTTAATTTTAATTAAATAGACAACTTCAATAGTTTGTGTTATTTAATTATCACATCATTCAATCTTAATTAATTAAACAAGGTTAAATAATTTTTTATTTAATTATCATATCCCTTCTATATTTATTTAATAAACAAATTCTATAGTTTGTTTTATTAAATTAATTATCCCGTTTTTGCTAATTTGAATGAATCAAAATATTTAAATAAAGACATAAAGCAATTTCCTCTATTCACTCACCAATAAAATTAGATATTTTATATCTAATTAATTCAACTGGCATTCACATGAAAGCTTTGGAGACAAAATGGAGACAAATTGGAAATCAATTTGTCAATCTTTTTCCTCTGATTCTTCCTATCATCTGGCCTAATGTTTTTGTGGGGATGAAAAATTCCCATAATCTTCTTAATTCATTCATCCTTCACCATTCAATTTTCTAGATCAGATCCAAGCCTTTGTTGTGCTGCCCCTTTGCAAATTTGGTGCCGAAAAATCTATAAATACAACCTTCTTCAACAAGAAAAAGGATCTATAATCCCAAATTTGTGCAAACTTACTCTGCAGGAATAACAATCAAGCAATCAAGCAATCAAGAATCGTAGCAATAGCAATAGCATCTTAGCATCATAGCATCATAGCATCAATAGAATTCATATCACAGTCGCATCTTAGTTTTACTGTAGCTTTCATTTATTAGTTTTCATGTCAAAATAGATTACAGTAGCTTCATATCATCTAGAAATCATTATCAATCATTAAATCATTGCATCCAGTATTATTTAATTCTCTAGATTGGTATTTTAATAGTCACAGTGCTTACCAAATCTGAGAGCCCTCGGTGATTTAATAAATCTTTGGAGTTAGGAAACACTGAGACGCTTTCAAGTTTTCTGTGTTTTAAATTAGTTAATTGATTTTAAATCTTGATATAATCTTTTATTAAGAAGTGTTTCTCATTCATTTACTTATTCACACTTACAGGTCCTAGAAAAAATAAAATAGAGAAATAAATCTCTATGACATAGAAAACAACAAGATTAGTTTTTTCACGAGGAAAGGAATGAATTTTTTATTTTTTGATCTATGAATAGTCTCGAGGATACATTCATGAGGTGGTGGACTCTAAATTTTCCATATGACAACCTCCCAAAGTACATAGATCCCAAGAAAATGGAATATTAGCAATATCCACTCTTTTAACTAAAGAAAGATAAAAATATAGAAATAAAACTAAGTACAATATAGACAATTCTTACAATTACCAAAAGGTGCCCAAGCTCCCAACATGCAAACTGATATCTGAGAGATATTTGAAATCTAAATAGTGGCACAACACCACCCAACCATGTGGTCTCAAGCCCACCCCACTATATTGATAGATGAAAACAAAGGGTTTTAAACACACTCACAATAAATAAGGAGTATGGAAGCACTCATGCAAAGCACATAAGCATAGAAAATTATTATTGCATACAAATACACAATGAAACATTAACATGATACTCACAATATGATTACATTAGTATTAAATATAAGATCCAATAGATGAAGACAAACATGAATCATAGGCGTAGGAAAAGGAGTGTTAACATGTCACTCAATGGTGCCATGTGAAATTTGAGAGTATATCTTCCTCAATTAAGATATTCATGAAATTCACCAACTAATAATGTTGTGACATATCCTTCATCACTAGATCAAAATTTAGAGAGAATTTGACCTTAGTACATAAAAATATTAGTTACTCACTTAATTAATCCTAGAGTTCATTATGTTATCACTTAGTTAAAATATCCATATTTTTTCCTATAGTCCCTTCGTACCATAATAAATGGTGAGAGCCAATTGTTTCCTACCATAGACATCACTCCTAAAAGATTGACACTTTGAACCTATTGTTTGAGTGACACAAAAATCCATGCAAAATTTTATTTTACATTATAAACCATTTCATCCAAAAATTAAAATATTCAAATTGAATCTTAAATTGAAATTTCTATATTTTATCAAAATGTGAAAAATGATAAAATTCATTCTTCATTCATTAGTGCAGTGCATGCAACCTTGAAATTTCCTAATTAGATTTGGAAGGAATATGCAAAATATAAAGATACTCCTCTTCTCCAAATTCACCCACCATCACTAATTTCACATAAAATTGAGAAAAAATGATCCTAATAATTTTTTTATGTGATAATGACTCTTAAATGAACTCTTTGTAATTTTTCAAAATATAACTTAAATAATAAAATTCTAATATCTCTAAGCCATATGCTCTACTAATGTGGGCATCACAACGGGAATCTAATTCAAATGCAATATTTTAAAATTAATTCAAAGGGGAAAATACTCTTTTTAGTGAAGAACAACAAAAATAAGGAAAATATTCCCTTGAATCCAACCACACCTAAGAAATGTTACTCCAAAAAAATTCCACATACAAGCCACCACTATAATACTTTTTTACCATTCAAGAATTTTCCTAAAAAAAAATTGTAAAGAGAAAAGGGTTTTCTAGAGAAGGATTTTTCGAGAACAAGCATGAATAAATGATTTTTTTTTCTATTTTTTCATATGTTTTTTTCTTTTTATTTATGTATTTCCTTTATTCTTATATTCTTAATAAAAGCCTCTATACATTAAAAATTAATCCTTTCTTCAATAGACAATAATTTATTTAACTCCTTAAGATGATTAAATGCAAACATTAATTTTGTAAAAAATAAATTAAAATGATATAATTTTTATATTTAAATCATAATTTAAAGATATTATTTCCGTACTTATAATAAAAATTTATTTAAAAATAATTTTCACATTCTAGATATTAAAATAGAAATAAGCATATGTAGAATGCTTGCATACACTTTATGGGTTTTGTACAACATGCATATTATAGAATTATATTTGATTCAAATCTAGGTTGACATAAAAATAGACAAGATCTATCTCATACTTGAGTTGAGTGAGATAAGGGTTTACACATAATAAAATAATAATCCAATTGTGAAAATCTCATTTATAACCACTATTGGGGATTCACCCCAAATGTT
Organism: Sequoiadendron giganteum; assembly: GCA_007115665.2. NCBI lineage: Eukaryota > Viridiplantae > Streptophyta > Pinopsida > Cupressales > Cupressaceae > Sequoiadendron > Sequoiadendron giganteum. Next base: position 301,204,334 of record CM021101.1, read on the forward strand.
CACACTTAGATCACACATTAGGTGTACCTACTCATATATAATAGTTAAAGAAAATAACAAATATGGGTATGTGTAGGATCATGAGGGGCCAAAAAGTCGCAATGGGAAAAAAATCATGTTTTGGATCGACTAAAAAACGCAGAAATGCTGAGTTGACTTTTTTTAGGTTTGGGTGTCATTTCATTGCTCCAAAGCAATGCCCAAACCTACTTTTGCAAATCGGATATCCGATTTGAAAATTCTGTATAAATTAAAAAACCCGAATGTTAAAAGTCATTTAACAATTTTGACGTGGGCGCATAGAGAGAAGAAGAAATCCGATATCCGCTTTGAAGAAAAATCCGATTTGAAAGGTATGTTATTGGTTTTTTTTATGTTTTAATCAATTTTTCAATTAGATTCTTATACTTTTAAGTAGTTTTTATGAATTTATTTTCAAAAATAGGGTTTTTTAATGATTTTTATTAAAAACTAGAGTTTACAATGAATTTTTATTAAAAATTAATGCTTTTAAATGGATTTTGATTAAAAACTAGTGTTGTTGGTGTATTTTTTTTAATCAAAAACTTGAGTTTGTTATGGATTTTTGTGAAAAACTAGGGGTTTTTTTTAATTTTTATTAAAAACTAGGGTTTTTTTACAATAATTTCATTTATATTGTGTAATTTTAATTAGATTAATTGGTTTTTAACTTTAATCAGGTATTATGGCTGAGAATGCAAATGCACAAATGCCAAATGCTCCACCACCTCCGCAACCACCAATTGAAGACTTAATTGGTGAAAAATTGGGGCAATTGAGGGGCATTTGTGAAGTTTATAAGGCAATCCCTCGATTGAGAGATATGGCAAACACATTGAAGGAAATAATTAATAATATAGAAACCCTCTCCACGCAACATAATGCCTTTCATTTGTGGCGAGAAGACATGAGGGAATATTATGCATGTGGATTGTCTTTCGATGATGTGAAAGATCTCCAAATAACTAAAGCCAAAATAGCCTCTTTATTCATTAACCCTCGCATCGGTTTTCTAGTGAATGTTAATAAAACAAAAATTTCTATAAAATGGTGCATGAATAAGGACATTGTAGATAACTTTTGGGATTGTTGGTGTATGGTTTTTGATAAACCACCGAACAACAATTCTGATATACCATTTTACTTTATTAAAAAATTATATGCCGAGTTTTTGTTAGGGCATCATGTCAATTTCTTTGACATTAAACCCTTCCAGGGCATTGGTGGAGGTATGCCCCAGGATAGATCAGGGGTAGTTAGAGTAGTCCCGCACCCAAATGTTCCCCTTCCTCTCCTTCCTCCCCTTCGTCTACCACCTCCAATATATCATCCAGAGATTATCCAGGATGCAGCCATGCAAACTATTCAGGCTATTCACTCTTTGAATGGTCATTTGGTTTCACATGCTTCTGCAGTAGCTCAGCCACATTCTGGTGATGTTGGAGAAGGCTCGAGTGCTACTACATCATCCTCCTTAGGTCCACATATTTGTGTGCCACATACTTGCACTATGTGATGCCATTTATGCTTGGGTCCTCTTGTACAACCCACTAAGCATCCCTTGGACACTTCTGATTATGACCTCCTTGATGTGGACATTATAGATCATTCATAGGGGAGTGGAGTGCACCCTACAAAGTCCTCTCCTGCTAGAGAGGGGGATGTTGGAATAGTGACACAGGTAAGATTTAAGTTGTAAATTCATAACTTTCATTTGTTTTTAAAAGAATATTAATAAGAGATAGTATCGAGTACTAATATTTATTTACATGGTGTATTTAACAGTTGATGTCTAAGGAGGAGCTCACATGGGTGACTGATAGCACCCTTAGGGCCATTTCATTTGGCATGGACACACACAATATATATTTTTGCACTCACTCGTTTACATTTTTTATTATATACTTGGTTGTCATTTGAATTGTTATTAATAAAATTATATAATAACTTATATGTTTATCTTATTTTCCTCTTGTAGTAAATACTTAGTGCGAGTGAGGTGCAGCCTCGTCTAGACTATAGAGGTGCAAAGTTAGATAAGGGGAAGGTAATTGAACTCAAATTGGATTGAATTAATATTTTTAAGATCTTATATTGATTATATATACATTGACATAGATTGGTAGTTTCATATGTACTTGTCATTTTTATGTACAGGCAATTATGAGCTATATAGAGACGTTGATAAGTGACACACCGCCTAAATGAGTTGGTATTGGAACACCTCAAGGATTAGGTGTTGAAACACCTCAAGGAGGAGGTGTCAAAACACATAAAGGAGATAAAGAAAAATATCGACCTAAAGAGGTATGTGTTTATTTTATCATGTATTTAGTAAATATGTTCCTATTACCAATAATTGTATGCTAACTTGGATCAATTTTATGCTTTTGTTCACATATATAGATTGACATTTCAAAATTTGGTTCGGTATATTCTAGGACTCGTGACCCTTTGAAGAGACGTATATTTCAGGTAATCAAGATTTTAATTTTAGAGTTCAATTAAAATTTAATGTATATTGATTTTGATGTTAATTATTCAATTTTAAATTATATAGTATAACTAATATCAATTGTGGTTTGAATTTTTCCTGTGTAGCTACCTTCAGAGACAATGAGTGCTTCAAAGAGGTTCCATTTTGATGATCCACTAGTAGTTTAGGATGAGATAGAAATTTTGGCATGTAGATTTTGAATACATATTGAGATGACATATGCCACATTTTGTAAAACTTTGTTTGAGTTGGCATCAATGCCATTTTTGTATATGGAAATACAATTGATTATTGGATAATTTGATATATAGAAGTTGACAATCAAAATTTAATTTGTTCCTCATGTGCATGATTAAACTCTTTGAAAATTTTATCTTCAGCAATGGTTAAATATCAATGTACAATAGCATAAAAAAGAATGGTTATATTATGTAGTTTATATTTATATCGCTAATTGCATTGCATTACACAATCTTTCAAACTCAAATCATTACTTCACATTGCATAGCTAACAACTAGATGTTCATAGATGAAAAAATTTCAATTACAATATAGTTTTTACAAAGTCAACTTAAGCAGTTATGCAATTACTTCACATTTCATAACTAAAAACTATGAGCAGTTGTTAATTGCATTTGCTTGTCATGGAATTCTATGAGACCACATTTCTTTGAAGATTTTTTCCAAATAGTCCACTGCCTTGTCTATGCTACCACGTTTTTCATACATGTCTACCAAAGCTTTTTATCAAACAATTCATTTTTCATACATTTTTCATAGCGATCACATTAAGTTGTAATAAATTAAATGATAGCCTATGGCTATTTAATTTATACTCATTTGATTTAAATGGATGAGGCCGACCTTCCTTGATATTATTTTGTAATTTATTATTTTCAAGAGAGGTCGACCTCCTTGAAGAGTCACCTTATTTTGTATAAATACAAGGTGATGTTTGTTCATTTCCTCAATCAAGTTCATTCAACATAATTCGCATTCCAAGTAGAAGTTCGCACTTGAGCAACAACACGCCGATTTCAAGGAGAAGCACATTCAATTATATCTTTGCATCTAGGATATGTGCTATTAGTCATTGTATCAAATTAAACCATGAGCTAGGATTGAGTTGTAAGCAGATTTCTGCTCTTATTCCATATTGTTCCTATCATCTCTAAGTTGAAGATAGCGAGAGAAATACTTAAGACTTTAGAGGAGATGTATGAGATCAACAACACAAGTCGTGCTCTAGCCTTGAAGCAACAACTTCATCATGTTAAGATGGTAGAAGGATAATTTTTCATCACCTACTTCATGAATATTTCTGAATTGAGAGATCAACTCTCTACCATTGGTCATATTGTTGATGACAAGGATTTGAACATGTTGGCTCTTAATGGTCTTCCTTCATCTTGGGAGTCTTACATTCAAGGAATCAGTGTGAGATCGAAACTTCCCAAGTTTGATTGGTTGAGGGTTGACTGTATTCAAGAGGAGTCAAGGTTGGCTGTGAGAGGTATTGGACGAAGCCCTACAAGTGAAGACATTCATGTTCTTTTCGCTCAATCCTCGAAGAAGGAAGGAAAATGAGGAAAGAAAAGATGCTTCAAGAGGAATAGAGATAAAAGGTCAGATGGTGCTTCTGCATTCAAGAATAAATGGGACTTCTCTCATGTTCAATGCCTTAGATGTGACAAGTTTGGTCACTATGCAAAGGATTGCCCTACCAGGCCTAATTAGGATTGCTAAAAGACAACAATATTTGATGGACTGTTACTCGGAAACTATGATGCTTATAGACTCTCTTTCTAAGGATATGGAATCATGTTGGGACCATCTATAGTAACCTCTCTCAATTTTTTCTATTTTGGAGGCGTTTTCCCATGGTGATGAGTTTTCAGTTGAGAGAAAAGTTGTCAAATGCAAGCAGTGTAAAGTTGCAAAGTAGTGCAACTTTCATTCTCCAACTCGTACGACCAAAAAAACTATTCCAACACATCTGGATGGGTACGTTTATGCTAGGTATGGTCCTCTTTTTCACCCAAATACGCCGAATCACTCTGAGCTACATTGGACCGGTGATTTCCCTTAAGAGTCCAAAGTGCTAAAAGGCAACAATCTTTGATGGATTGTTACTCAGAAACCATGATTCTTACAGACTCTCCGTCTGAGGATATGTGATTGTGTTGGGACAATATACAATAACCTCTCTTGGTTTTTTCTATCTCAGAGGCGTTTCCCGTGGTAAAAGTTTTCAGTTGAGGGAAAAGTTGCTAAATGCAAGCAGTGTAAAGTTTCAAAGTGGTGCAAATTTCATTCTCCAACTCATACAACCAAATGAACTATTCCAACACATCCATATGGGTACATTTCCACTAGGTATGGTCCTCTTTTGCACCCAAATACGCCGAATCACTCCAAGCTACATTGGACCGACGATTTCCCTTAAGAGTCCAAAGTGCTAAAAGGCAACAATCTTTGACGAACTCTTACTCGGAAACCATGATGATTAAAAAATATACTAAGGATATGAGATCACTTTGGGACCATCTACAATAACCTCTCTTGGTTTTTTCTATCTTAGAGGCGTTTTCCCGTGGTGATTAGTTTTCAGTTGAGGGAAAAGTTGCCAAATGCAAGCAGTGTAAAGTTGCAAAGTAGTGCAACTTTCATTCTCCAACTCGTACGACCAAAAAAACTATTCCAACATGTACGTATGGGTACATTTATTTTAGGTATGGTCCTCTTTTTCACCCAAATATGCCGAATCACTCCGAGCTACATTAGACCGACGATTTCCCTTAAGAGTCCAAAGTGCTAAAAGGAAGCAATCTTTGACGGGTTGTTACTCGGAAATCGTGATAATTAAAAACTCTTTGTCTAAGGATATGAGATTATGTTGGGACCATCCACAATAACCTCTCTCCGTTTTCGCTATCTCGGAGGCATTTTCCCGTGGTGATGAGTTTTCAGTTGAGGGAAAAGTTGCCAAATGCAAGCAGTGTAAAGTTGCAAAGTAGTGCAACTTTCATTCTCCAACTCGTACGACCAAAGGAACTGTTTCAACACATCCGGATGGGTAATTTTACGCTAGGTATGGTCCTATTTTGCACCCAAATATGCTGAATCACTCCGAGCTACATTGGACCGACGATTTCCTTTAAGAGTCCAAAGTCCTAAAAGGCAACAATCTTTGACGGACTGTTACTCGGAAACTGTGATGCTTACAGACTCTCCATCTGAGGATATGGGATCATGTTGGGACAATCTACAATAACATCTCTCAGTTTTTTCTATCTCGGAGGCGTTTCTCATGGTAAAATTTTTCAGTTGAGGGAAAAGTTGCCAAATGCAAGTAGTGTATAGTTGCAAAGTGGTGCAACTTTCATTCTCCAACTCATACAACTAAATAGACTATTCCAACACATTCGGATGGGTACGTTTAGATTAGGTATGGTCCTCTTTTTCACCCAACTACGCCGAATCACTCCGAGCTACATTGGACCGACGATTTCCCTTAAGAGTCCAAAGTGCTAAAAAGCAACAATCTTTGACAGACTGTTACTTGGAAACCATGATGCTTAAAGACTCTCTATCTAGGGATATGGGATTGTGTTGGGACCATCTACAATAACCTCTCTTGGTTTTTTCTATCTTAGAGGCATTTTCCTGTGGTGATGAGTTTTCAGTTGAGGGAAAAGTTGCCAAATGCAAACAGTGTAAAGTTGCAAAGTGGTGCAACTCTCATTCTCCAACTCGTACGACCAAACAAACTATTCCAACATGTCCAAATGGGTACATTTATGCTAGGTATGATCCTCTTTTTCACCCAAATATGCCGAATCACTCTGACCTACATTAGACCGATGATTTCCCTTAAGAGTCCAAAGTGCTAAAAGGAAGTAATCTTTGATGGGTTGTTACTCGGAAACCTTGATGCTTATGAACTCTCTATTTGAAGATATGGGATCGTGTTGGGACCATCCATAATAACCTCTCTCGATTTTTGCTATCTCGGAGGTGTTTTCCCATGGTGATGAGTTTTCAGTTGAGGGAAAAGCTGCCAAATGCAAGCAGTGTAAAGTTGCAAAGTGGTGCAAATTTCATTTTCCAACTCATACGACCAAACAGACTGTTCCAACACATTTAGGTGGGTATGCTTACGCTAAGTATGGTCCTCTTTTGCACCCAATTACGCCGAATCACTCCAAGCTACATTGGATCGGTGATTTCCCTTAAGAGTCCAAAGTGCTAAAAGGAAGAAATCTTTGACGGATAGTTACTCAGAAACCGTGATGCTTAAAGACTCCCTATCTGAGGATATGGAATCATTTTGGGACCATCTACAATAACCTCTCTCGATTTTTTCCATCTAAGAGGCGTTTTCCCGTGGTGATGAGTTTTCAATTGAGGAAAAAGTTGCCAAATGCAAGTAGTGTAAAGTTGTGAAGTGGTGCAACTTTCATTCTCCAACTCGTATGACCAAAAAAACTATTCCAACACATCTGGATGGGTATGTTTACGCTATTTATGGTCCTCTTTTCACCCAAATACGCCGAATCACTTTGAGCTACATTGGATCGACGATTTCCCTTAAGATTCCAAAGTGCTAAAAGGAAGCAATCTTTGATGAACTGTTACTCGGAAACCATGATGCTTATAGAATCTACCAAGGATATGAGATCATTTTGGGACCATCTACAATAACCTCTCTCGGTTTTTTCTATCTTGGAGGCGTTTTCCCTTGGTGATGAGTTTTTAGTTGAGGGAAAAGTTGCCAAATGCAAGCAGTGTAAAGTTGCAAAGTGGTGCAACTTTCATTCTCCAACTCATATGACCAAACGGACTATTCCAACACATTCGTATGGGTATGTTTACACTAGGTATGGTCCTCTTTTTCACCCAAATACGCCGAATCACTCTGAGCTACATTGGACCGACAATTTCCTTTAAGAGTCCAAAGTGCTAAAAGTCAGCAATCTTTGACAGACTATTACTCAGAAACCGTGATTCTTACAGACTCTCCATCTGAGGATATGGGATCGTTTTGGGACCATCTACAATAACCTCTCTTGGTTTTTTCTATCTCGAAGGCGTTTTCCCGTGGACCATCTACAATTACATGGGAAATGAAATTCACATGAACTTTTTACATATTTGTTTTTGGAAAAAGTGGCAAGCCAATGTAATTTATTATATATAAATAGGAGATATTACAAAACCTTGTTCAAATGAGCATACTGACAGGAAAGAACTAGGAAGAAAACCTCCGATTGTAACTCAATAAAGTACAAAAATCTCTTTACATTTAAAACATACCCTTTATACAATGCCAGACATTTGACCCATATTTCAAAAAACATCACTGGATATAGATTATGCCTATACATAGTTACGACCCGTATTTCAATTTGGCTAGCAAAGGTCTCATCTTTTTCATCTTTAGTAATTGTACAAAAAGTTGGCATTGGTCGGTCAATGTCTTATCACTAAAATATTGGCTGAAAAGTCTTTTAGCCCATAACTGAATAGTTCGTGTTGACCTCTTTCCTTCAAAATTGTTTATAATGTTATCATTAATTTCAACTAACCATTTAGGGGTCCTTGAAGGTCTTGAATTTGGAATATGTCTTTCTTCCACACAAGGTTCTTCATTTCTCATGTAATCTGGTGAAACATAATTTACACTTGCTTCAATATTATGTTCAACATCTTCATTTCCAAAATTTTCACCTTGAACATTTTCAATATCAATTTGAATAATTTTATTCCCAATTTCAATATCATGTTCAACATCTTCAATTCCAACATTTTCACCTTGAACATTTTCATTATCAATTTCAATATTTTCATTCCCAAATTGAATATCATGTTCAACATCTTCAATTCCAACGTTTTCACCTTGAACATTTTCAATATCAATTTGAACATTTTCATTCCCAATTTCAATATCATGTTCTACATTTTCACCTTGAACACATTCAATTTCCTCTTCACTTGAAAGACCATAGGGCTTAGGTTCACCAATATTTAACATACCTTGTCTTTTCTTCCTATGACCTTCTCTATCTCTTTGTCTATATTTTGATATTTGTTCCTTTGTAAGCTTTCTCTTACGCTTTTTCTTCCGATGACTACTGCTCCCCATTACACCTCATAAAAGATGCTAAAAAATCATTCCTTATGAAAAATTTGAGTACAAGATGCTCCAAAAAGTTGATCTTTGTCTCTTCCTATCTGAAACCGCATGTTTTTCATCTACACAGTGCTGCAAACAGAATGTAGGGTCGGTTGGAGTGCACAAAAATGACTCACATGGGGTTTTTCTATGGCCCACAAATCCGATATCCTATCCAATTGGATATCTGATCTAATCGGATATCTGATATAGAAAACATTTTAAAATGTTTTGCAATAGTAAGATTCTAGCTGTACACATCAGATATCCGATTTGTGCCCACATAGACCTATGGGTTAATGGTAGAGAGTGGGAGAGTGGTAGATTGAGAGAGGGAGAGAGAAAGTGAGAGGGAGAGTGGGAGAGGGAGATGGAGATGGAGAGATAGATGGAGAGAGAGAGAGAAGGACAGGGAGAGAGAGGGAGAGGGAGAGAGTGAGAGTGAGAGGGAGAGGGAGAAAGGGAGAGTGGGAGAGGTTGAGAGGGAGAGAGAGAGGGAGAGAGAGAGGGAGAGAGATAGAGAGAGGGAGGGTGGTAGGGAG
>CM021101.1:301216088-301251198 GCA_007115665.2 Sequoiadendron giganteum
TAAAAATTATAATATAGACTAATACTAAGATTAAAAGAACTTATAAATTTAATTACTTGTTAATTTTCAAAATAGAAAGTGAAATAAAAAAATGATAATTATAATTTGATCTATGCACAATGAGGAAGAATATAGATAAATTTGAGTTAGTTGACCTAACATAGATAAACAATAATTATTAAAATGTAATGCAAACACCTACTAGATGTTTCTATAAAATTTTAAAGCTTATTAATATAAAAATACATGTGCATAAAAAAATTGAGGGATCTAGGATGGTCTAGGGGGTGCTAGGGGTGAAAATTTCCATAGGTCCTAATTGGTATAAACATTTTAGTAGGTCTATGATTATATTTTGAGTACTTTCTTCTACACCAATAGAAAGTTCTCCTTAGATTTCTCCATAAATAATTAGTGAGCCCACTTTAATATTAGAAACCATTGAAAATGAAATTTTAAAAGGGAGATTGGATTTGTCAACCTCCTTGTTATGATACGAAAAATCCATATAAAATTAGATCTAAACTTGAAATAATAAAAAGTAAAACCCTAGACGGATATAAGTGGAAACAAGGAAATAATTGGATTGTAGGATATGGTAAAATTAGATCAAATGGTTAAAAAGTGGATGGAAAAGGGTTTGGACATGGATAGGTATGAGAGGACAATGGGAATGGGGAGAATTGAGTGAAATCTAAGGGCTTTGAAAGGTAAAATTGATTAACATAGTATACTAATGGGAATGAGAGCTAGAGGCACAAAAGTGCTTGGGATAATGTCTATGAGACTTTAGAAAGCCTCTTGAAATTTCCAAAGTTTTGCTCCATTAGTGATCTAAAGAGTATATACAAGATGATTTCTCACATAAATAAGAGAAATGTGAGAGATATGATATCTTGCTATCTTAAAATGAGAGATAAGAGGGGTCTATTTATAGGTTTCAGTATGTACTTGGATAAGAATGTGAAAACATATTAGGTATGAATCAATGATTCTAGCATTTAATTTTTGTTTTGAAAGAATAAAAATACTCATAAAATTACCCATTAATATTAGATATTACATTATTTCATTTTCATCTAATGAAGCCTAAATTTATAAGAGAGGTAAAGGGAACAAGGATTAGTAGATTGTGATGACTTTATTTCAATTTGATCCATAGTAAAGTTATATTTTTAAGGAGAATAGGAGATGGTAAAGGAATTTTAAGATATATAATTTGTTATCATAAAATTATGAAGTAAAGAAAAGTCATGTGGAGGTGAGAATAAGTAAGAAACATTTCTAATGTAATCCACTTGATCTAATATAATAGATATTCTATAAAAAGAATGAAAAGTAATCAAGGTAAAATCAATATCACTAGTAATAAAATAATTAGATCATAGACATGAGGCTCATCACTTGTCATTATAGAGTCAAGATCAAAGGCCTAAACATCACTAGCACCATCAATAATAGAGGTGTGGTCAATATGGATCTTATGGACAAGTGGTATGAAGGAATATAAAATAGAATGAAAGTGAACAAACTCCATGAAAGATGAAAAGTTATATACATAATGAGATAGTGCATCCATTGAACATGTATTTTTATTTTTATGGTAACAACATATGATGTCATTTTAAGAATTAATAAAGTATAAAAACATATTTAAAATCTCAATTTCTAGATTAGTAGAATCTAAGGATAATGGTTGATTGGTATCCATAGTTAAATTATCAATAACAAAATCAAATCACTATATATAAAGGAATATAATCTATGAATTATAGATCTAAAATAGGATATGTAAAATTTTAAAAAATAGTTTAGCAAGAAAAGATGGAAATAATGTCAAAACCCTCTCTACATGGTGCAAGATAATTTAGTTTCATCAAATTGTAGGGAATAAGTAAATAGTAAAGCTACTTAAGAATGAGCTACATATATAAATCTTGTCATAGAAAATAATATACCAATTAATTGAAATCAATATTATAAATTTGAGTATGATAGAATGTACAATAAATTTTTAAATGAAAGAGGGTGGTTATGAGATCACTTAGGTATACAAATGTTCCTTAATTTATAGATGCATTGTGATTAATGTGGTTTTTATCGAATATGAGAGTTCAAAGATGGAAAAATAAATGTGATGGAATGAATTATGATGTTTTATGATTTTGGATAAAAATAAGTCTATGAGTCTAACTTATTGAAACACTCATTCCCTTCTTCTACAATTATAAATATAAATAACTAGTTTATGTTTCCTTAATATTTAGAAATGCACAATGTGGTGCTGATGGAAATAAATTTAGTATTCTACTATAAAAGGATTAAATTTGGGACTTCCTTGTACCTTAATTATCTACACCCATTATTATTCATAATATTGAAAGCATGTGATAGAATGACCAGTATAAGATGCCATGATTGAGGTGTTACATTTTTCATGCAAGATTGATGCATGTGATTAATAGTGATTCCTTTTGATATTTCAAATGCCTCTTTCGTGTGCCTTCTATCTCGACCCTAATAACCTAGGACTTGTCTTTAAATAGTCAACTCTAGATGGTTAATTGAATCATTTTTTTATGTCCATGTTGATGGGGGTTTGTCAAAATTTAGAATTGTCTATTTTATAAATGGTATAAATTTAAATTTTATAAAAAAAAAATGATCAAGTATGTGAGATGAGGTCTATAGTCACATCCATAATTCTATCTACGTAGGTAAAGTTTGTAAAGGATCATAAAATTCTAATCTTAAGGACAAGGTATTAGTAATGGTGAACTAAAATATAGGATTAGAACCACCCTACTCACAAAATAAGAAAAATTGGACATTAAATTAATATATTTAAGATAAAGCTAAAATAAAGATATATCGAGGAGAAAAGACTAGAATATGTACTTTTATCCTCTACGATTTGCTAAGATCTAAGATCAAATTATTCTATAAAAACTTTCATGTCAGTTGCATTATTTTTCTTCTTATTAAAATCTATATGAATATATCTATTAAGATAACATTTCATACTTTTAAGATTATCCTTCCAAATCATAAAAAGTAATGAGGTTTTATTAATAATATTAAATTCTTTACAAAAGAACAATACAATTTTATATTTTAAATTTGATGAAAATTATATCTAATAAACTATCTCTGTCTTAAAAAAAATAATATTATGATTGCTAATGTACTTGCAACAAACATATAAAAAGTGAAAAGAAAAGAAAAGAAAACATAACATCTCTAGGGAAATAAAACATGTCTTATAATTAACATCGAGTTTAATGTAAAAGATTTAGAGTAATAATTATAAGTTAGATTTTAAACCAATCAAGTTGAGATATAAATATGTAATTGTAGATAATAATAAAATGAGAGCTTGGATAAGGAGTTCATAGTTATTTCAATGTGACATTAATTTTGTCTTTGTATTATTTGAAATATTATAATTAGTGATGGCAAAGCTTAAAATCTAATGCTAGAACGACAATTAGATGATAAAAGATAATTAATTAATACCAAATTTATAGACTAGTGTTGGGGACAAATTGATGCACACAAACTATTCATTCACATAAAGTCATGTCCTTCTAGAGTAATTATGTTTTATGCATCAATTTACTTTGGAAATATAATTAGCTTTGCCTAACTCTATGTTTGAAAATTTGATGCTGCTGAAAAGCACCTACTATAGATAGAGGGAACTCCTTTTAGCTTCCTTGGTAATATTCAAACCTTATGTCAATGAACAAGACAATGACACGAGACATACATGTATGTGTCTAGAATGACATATTAATGTAGTACATGTATATGCAATGCTATTGCAATACTTTATATTATAATTTTAATATGATCTTTTGATGAGGATTTTTGATGGACTATTGATAACATAGGGCTTGTCCTTGAATACAAAATCATGAGTGCTCAATTAAAATTGTTTCAACTTGTAAGATGGTGGGACAATAATCAATTTTTAATATTGTTGACCTTGAGAGTGAAAAAAGTAGATTTTGAAGAGATGGATAGAACCACATATGTAGATTTATTTAGGAGACATCTCCATATGCATTATCTAGTTTAGATGGGGAAAACCCTAAGGATTTAAACCAATCTATTTTAATGGCATGCAAAGTGATAAATGTAACATTACAATTAATTTACATGCAAAACAAAATAAATTGAATATTATTACAATATATCTATGACAACAAACAAAGTAGTTATAAAAAAAAGGATAAAAAGGTAAGTCTCGCCACTAATTGAAAATTTCTAATAATATTTGTAGTCTAAAACACTCCTAATAGGTAGCATGCTCCTAATCTTCTCTCTAATTGATTTATAGCTTTTGTTTTATAAACCATACATATTAACATGTACTATATTGTATTGTAAACTTTTCTATACATTATTCTTAAACTTCATAATTAGTTAATGTGTAAATCTAAGATATGGATGATGGTTGTAAGTTTGATTCTCTGATTTCTAACACTACATAAATAAAAGCAACACATACGACCATATTTTTAAAGATCGCATAATTAAAACCTTGCCAATGAAATTGTGATTTGTAATGGTTCCTCATTATCCCAATTTTTTTGGTAAATCTAAGAAACCCACTTAGGGGGCTTCTTCCTTGAAACTTTGGTGAATATGAAAACAAATTTGTGTGAATTATAGTGTGTATGGGTCGTACATTTCCTTAATTTTAAAATAAAATAATAAAAAAAGTAGTTTTGTCGAATTATTGTGCACATGCACTTCTTTTCAAAGAAATGCTGTTCATGATACGGAGTTTGGTTCACCTGTGACTGTCCAGCGTGCTGGATGCCTTTTACCAAATTAATAATTGTTTTGTTCCGCATGTTGTCTCATTCCACCTTCGCCCCAACACCATATATCCTCTTCTGATAAAGAAAGAAGACAGACAGGCATTATAGATTCCAGCAGGATGTTAGAAAGAAAGATATAAAGTCCAGCCAAATAGTATCCGATTGACAAGTACGACCATCTTAGCATTATTGCTATATTCAAATGATCTGTAACCCAAAACTTAAACAGATTCCCACTTGTTTATGTTTTGGTGGGGTTCTCAATGATAAAGCAATCTCTTACTTTCTTCACTGAGCTATCCCGAATCTGCATTTCTGGCTAGCATTCCATGTAATTCAAGAAATGATAATGAAATGGGTTATGGACAGCGAGTTTCAGCTGGACATTACAGCATTAAAGTGAGTAGTGAAGATACAATGAATCTTCCTGTGTTAAGTACCGGTTTGAGTGGATTTTATATTTTGCAGGACTGAATCTCAGCTTTTCTAGAATGGGGTAACGTCCGTATATGTTTACGACCAACATGGGCTTGTGATCTGATATTTGTCGGAAGGCAAGCTGCATGGAAATTGGTACAAGGTTACCCTAAAATTTCAAGACCAAAGTGGAGCCACCTCCAAGTGGTACTTTGAGAGGTCTATATTTTATAAAATGGGTTTCTATGGTGCTTGCAAACTTGATTTTTGTGCTTGTGGAACTAAACTAGCATGTGGGCCTCAACTTGTATCCACAAAATTAATATGACAAAAAGTGGACTATGGGAAATTGCTTGCCTCGATTTGTTGATATCTAAATTTGTATAAGGATGAGCAATGTTTAGGAATTGTGTGTGTCTTAAAAATGGACAAGCATTAGTGGTAGGCCAAGAATGATATGATGACTTAGTAGACAATCCCACATGACATGAAATATAAAAATAACATTCTCTCTACTATTCACAATTTAGTGGAAGTGTTATGTTGACCTTTAGGACCATCTACATTTATTATTTTATTTTTATTTTATAGTATTTTATTCGTTCGCCTCACTAACAATTATAGAATGCTCTTGTTAATGTATATTAATCAACATAGCAAGCAATCTACTAGTGAAAGGGTTGTTTTTATGCACAAATGATTTCTTTGAATGGCATTATTCTTTCATATATTTTTTCCTTTTCCTTTATTGGTTGGATGCATCCAAGATTGTAGAAAAGACTTAGTTTTTTTCCTCTTTGATAGAGATATTGTATTAAATATATATTTTCAAAAGCTTGTTCTTATCATTCTTTTAGCTCTCTACAACTATTAGCCTTTAGTAGGTTTGGTCTCAAAAGAAAAGCACTACATTTACAAACACCTATAACTTCTATATAGCTTTGAACACACTTATCATCGACTTGCAACCTTTAGGCTCTTGTTTATATAATCTACAACTTCTAATTTTTTGTCCTTCTTCCACCAATACTAGTGTAGAATAGGGAAAAATCAAGGTTAATATTATAAAACAATAAAACTCAAACCTTGAAGCCCTAAACCAACAATGAAGCACAATCTAACATAGAAATATAAACATAAAGCAATATTACCTATGTCATGATTGATTTACCTCCATTGTCCTTCTCCATTTTGCTTAATATGTTTGATCCCTTAGATTTTGAGTATGCAATAATAGCCTAATGAAAATGATAGCAAAATATTGAAGATTGTACTTGTCTCCTTTGATAACAATAGTCTAGGTAGGTTAAAATGGCAATGACAAGCCTCTTTTTATAGAAAACCAAATGTGGATAAAGGGCTAGGATTAAAAGCCAATAAGATATGTCAATCAATGACCAATGTTGAAAGATGTATGAAAATAGGGTTAGGGAAAAGATAAGAATGAATGGCTAAGATTGAATTATAAAATAATTCAATCAAGGGTGGACATTAAATAAGATGTGAAGAGATAAGAATGACACTGATAAATAGAAAATCATAGAAAAAAAAGGTTGTTGGAGGAAACTAAATAATTCTAAAATTATTTAATTTGGGAGGGAAAGTGAATAATTAAATAATTTAAACAATTGATTAATTATATAAGAAGTGGAAAAGTTGACTTTTCAATTAAATAATGATTTAATTCAAAAGAGGGAGAAAAAGATAAAATAGCAAGCCATTAAATAAAATAAATTTATTTAATTTACAAAGGAAAAGGCCAATGAATAATTAAATAATTGAAATAATTATTTAATTATAGTAGAAAAATGATGATAATAATTAAATAAATAAAATTTATTTAATTATGGAAGAAAAGGGGACATTAGTGACACAATTAAATAAATAAGATTTATTTATTTAATCAAAAGAGGAAACAAAAGGAAAGAAATTAATTAATTAAATTGTAACGCCCCGCCACACAACCCTATTGGATGATGCAAACAACTACTTAAACAACTAATTTTTTTTTGTTTAAGTACAATTAATATACAAGTTCGCTTCCCAATGCAACCATCCCCTAAGGTTACAAGACATAATCTACTTAACAACCCACAACAACAACATAAAAGAAACCATAACATTTATCTACTCAAGATAATAAGTACGCATGCATTCCATACAAGATAAATTACATCCAAACGTAATAGATAGCTTTCAAACTCATTTATTATATTACAATTACAACTCTCATTCCCCGAATGAGGCAAGTCCAATAAATAGGATTACAATTACAAAATCCACCTCGATAACATGAGGGGTAAATAATACAAGAGCAACTAAAATGAAATAATGCAAGAACTGAAACAGAATCCCATGAGCTCTCCAACTGGAAGTCTCGTCCACATGAACAAGAAGAAAGAACCCAATGGTTTTAGGTGCATGCCACCCAACCAAGTGGAACCCGAAGGCCCACCCCCTGTGCTAGGAGATAGTAACCAGGAATCCTAGTCAAGACCATCTACCTCTAGACATAGGCTAACAAAAATTGAACCAAACTGAAACAACCAACCATATGAACAATGCAAGCACAACTCAAGAGCATCATGAGTACAACACAAGTACAACTCAAGAGCATCACAAGTACAACACAAGTACAACTCTACAAGGTCACATTATTTCCAGAAATAAAGCAGAACAAGTATGTTATAAGAACCATACGCATAATAATCGAATACCAACTATGGTCACATTAGGTATGTTAAGAAAACCATACCCATAAAACAAAAACTGACTGTTGTCCTAGATAGAGTGTCATCACACAGCTCATCATGGGTTATCCTTGGGAATCTTCATAGGCTCCAACCCCCACAAGAAAATGTTATCCTGGTGACCTTTACTGAATCCCGACCCCCATACTCACTCATGCGGAGCCAAATACCTTTCGTACAGACAAACTAGATGACCTTGCCATTCCAAGCCTTCCCATCTCATCCCAAGTCTAAACGAGCACTTGAGTCCATGAGTGAGGCATTAATATCTTGATTAGTGAGAAGTTAGTCCTAATCTTCTAAGTATTGTTTTAGTTATCACTTGATTAAATAACTTACAACGAGTTATCCTGACACCACTTCATGTACTGGCCCCTATTACAAGCCACTCTTCTACTGGACAACACACACACACCATCCAAACATCAATGGAACCAAGGTGCAACAAACAAGATAACACGTCCACTCCTTTCTCAAGAGGCAAAAAAGATAAAACCATCTCCAAACAATGGAGACAACCACAATAACAGAACCACTCTCGATAAGGAGGCACACATTACAAAATCCACTCCTTTCTCAGGAGGCAATAAAGACCATCTCCAAACACTGGAGGTAACAACAATAACAAAACTGCTCTTGACCGCTCCTGACAAGGAGGCACACATTACAAAATCCACTCCTTTCTCAAGTGGCAATATATGTTCCCGTTCATGAAAACCGGGTATAACATTAACACAATCCTCATGCCCTAACCAAGAGAATTCACAATAGGTTGACAAACACGAAACGACAACCCAAAGAACCGAAAACCCCATCTGGAAGATTTACAGATTAAATACACTTAACCCCTTTCCCCCAAACGTTAACACAGAGGAAATAATCACATAAGGCAAAGGCGAGGAAATAAACTAGTTTTGGATATTTTAAATCCATTTCCTCATTACATTCAATAATTTTATTGCCTTAAATAATTGATTTAAAAAATACGTCTTTCTCAGACAATAGGAGAAATTAAAACTCTTTATTTAAATCCCTACTTGCTTTTAAATAATATTAATCTCACCATTTAAAATAACTAAATTCTCCTTTGCAAAATAAATTGACTTAAAAACATTTAATTCATGCTATCAAATAGATTTCTTTTAAATTCAACTTGGATTTTTCAAAAATACGATTTAAAATAAAAACAATAATATGGCTATCGCATATTGATCTAAATTTCACCATTATATTTAAATCATGCTTCGTCTAAATCCCAGATTCAATTCCCTTAAATAAACTTAGCATGCCTTTAATTAAAACATCATTTTAATATATATGAATATATTAAAACTAATACCCTCAATAATATAAATAAATATATATATACTAATATTTTAATATTATTAAATTATAATATAAAATATTATTACATAATACATTAATATTATAAAAATAATATATAAAATATTAATATTTATATATTTATTCATAAAAAAATAAAAAAACCAAGTTTGAAAACTCCTCGGGCCGTGCACGCTTTAGGGTTTAGGGTTATGGTTGGGCACGACTGTGTTTCCCTTTGACCGCGGTTTCTTTCCTATGGTCGTGGATTTCTTGCAGGGGACGACACTGTTTTGACAGGGTGGCGGTTTTACTTATGGCGGCCGCAAGAGGTGGCGCCATCGGAGGTGGGAGCTGCAGGGGGCGACGCTTCAAGTGGCGGTCGCGATTGTTGCAGGCGACGACCGAAGGCGGAGCCGGCGCAGGGATTGCCACCACAGGCGGAGGGTGCAGGCGGAACCTGTGGCAGAGGCGGTGGCTGTGCCGAGCCATCGTAGGGCTAGTGGGGACCGGCGTGGCTCCCACAACGCCTCCCATGGGGGCGGCTGTGGGTCGAGCCCCAACTGTCCTAACCCCACAAATTTTTATTTTTATTTTTTTAATTTTATTAAAATTTTATTTAAAACATCACATATTCCCCCAATAAAATTATCTGTGGATTTTGAAATCTGCACACTCCCATGAGGGCTTTTGAACAAAATTTTAACAGCAACAAATACAAAGGGGAAGGAATAACTATAAACAAAACATGCAAATTTAATTGAGAAAAATCATATATAAAATGACCAATTTTAACCCAAGAACATCATTTTGAAGAATTTCAATTTCAAAGAGAGGTTTTTCAAAATTTTAAGACCAGATTTCACATGGATTCATTTACAAATCAAACAAAGATTATATATTTTCCAACCAACAAATAAAAGTTGTGAATATTTGCTAAATAGAATTAATTTTACAAAAAAAAGAAAAGCTGAACCAAAAGCTTGAAGAACGACAATGGTGGTTTTGAATCCCTCCTCTGATTCCAGCTCCTCCAACAGATTCAACTTCCTTTTCCAAATATCCCAAAAAATCCAACAATAATAATCCCCTTCCTCTTTTCAAACTTCCAACTTTTTTAAAAATTTCATGCCCCAAAAATTGAGAAATAATTCCATAATAATGAAAAATTCCAAAAATATCTCATCCAACCACTGTAATCAATTTCAAAAAACAGAAACATAAAATATCTATTTTTCCAATTTTTGAATTCAATTTCTCTAACTTGACTTTTAAATCATTTTCTTCTAATTTTCAACCCAAATAAACATGAATTTCCAAAATGAATAATCTAATTCATTTCAACCCAAATAATTTAATCTAACACAATCTAATTTAAATTAATTAAAAAAAAATCTTAATCCAAGATTAAATCATTTTATTAATTAAATTAAATTAATTAATAAATCAAAGAACATCTCTAATGTTATAACCCGATCAATTTGATCAATAACTTTAAGTACCAAAAACCATTTAATTATCCTTTTTTTTTCTAACTTGAAATTAAATAACGAAGAGAGGGAACAATATTCACAGCAACACAACCCAACAAACAACTAACAACAAGCAAGGACTAGGGTGATGACTTGGTACTGAAACCTAGCTACTATCTCCCAATCGAATACCGTTGGGTATTGAACACGCTCCAACCTGTGAAACCAGGTGGAGTCGATGTCCTGTACTTGTCAACCTGTAAATCAAGTAAACACAACATGTAATATGAATAGCATAAAATACACACCGTGAAGAGGAAATCTTGGAATCGTAGGGCGCTCACAAGCGAGTGATGCGATCCGTCCCCTTCACCAATACAGTATTACCGACTGATGAATCTAACATCATTAATATGATCAAAAGTATAAACATCATTAATTCAATTATCTACTATGCTAATCCAAAGCATGACATAATGATAACATCAGAAAAATACACTATCACACCAAAATATCACATTCACATCGCTTTACAGATAGCAATCAAACAACAACTGAGTTCAAAGTCAAAGTACAAACATAAAATAAGACATAACCAAACAGGACATTGTTCAGTCAAAAGAGCAAAACGGAGGGGTCTTACATAAATAATTAAAATTATTTAATTATTTAGGACGAAAGAGGGATTGATGAAGGAAAAAAAAGTGTTCGTAGGCCTAGGACAATTTTTAGTGTCTACATTTTCCCCCTCTTTGATACAATGCAGTTTATCGCATTGTGTCAAAAAAATTTCAATTCAAAACATGCCCGAGTGTAAATGGGATGGACCTACGCCCCCTCAATTTTTTTTTACAAATTTTCCAAAATTTTCTAAAAAATTAAAAATTATTCTAATAAGCTAAATTGACAAGGGACAATGCATTTGTGACAAAAGAATCAATTTCCAAGACCTTTTGGATGATAATATTAGGTGTCAGGACCCGTCAACAAGTGTAGCCAATAAAAACCCTAACCCAAACCCTAAAATTGAGGAGGTATAAATAGAAATTGAGTGGTAAATTTTGCTCATTTGTACATTTTCAACCTTGGTGAATAGAGAGCTCTGGAGAGACTTGTTGCCAAAATGTCACTCATTCCGCATGATGCTCATTGAGGATTTCGAGTTCGAACCTTCCAACAGCTAGAGGGCTTCGGGGACCCAGTAGGTACTACTTGCCCACTTCATCAATTTTTCATTTTTGTGCAGATTTAGGGCTCCAAATGTGAGCTAGCAAATGTGGTGAACGTTGTTCACCACAACTACTATTGCCTGTGTCGCATGTGGGGGCGGTTTCCTGCAACTGCAAGGTGCACCACAAGTGTAGGTTAGGTGTCTAGCGAATACGATGTGGTGCAACTATAAAGTGTGTTGCATTTGCTTCTTGCACCACATATGTGGTCAGGAACAACACATTCGCAAATGCATGCTGCATGTGCACGATGGAATGACACATGTGAAAATAAGCGACACAACTGTTTAGGGGTTAACCTCAAATGACCCAAGCGACACATTTTTTGAGGCATGTGATGCAAATATATTTGTGCAACGCATATGCAGAAAGTGTGACACATTTGTCATGTGTGACACATGTGTTTAACAGTGTAACACAACTGCCTAATTAAAGATTTTCCCCAGTTTAGGATGAAATTTCTTGTGCAATAAGGGTCCAATAAGTTTGACTAGGGTTTTGGATTGGTGCAATGACTTTTTCTTGTGACTACAGGTTACATTTGCCTCGATTTACACATGGGAGTCGCGACCATCTACATTCAAGTTACAAGATCAATTATCTGATGCTGAGAAGCATCAACTTATGCACCTAGGCTTATATTTTGTGGCATACATGCCCACCATCAGGTTGAACAGGGGACTACTGATTGCACTTGTCGAGCGATGGCACTCAAAGACAGGCTTGTTCCATGAATTATAGCTCGGGAGGCAACAATGACACTCGAGGATGTCTATCAGATCTTGAGGCTACCTATTTGTGGAGAGAAGGTGAGATATAATCTAGAGCATGGCTACCAAGCCATTGAGGCCATGTATGAGCATAAGGATGCCACAAAGTTAGGCGTCGAGGAGAACGAGATTAGGTGGGAGTGTTTGGAAGAGAGATATGAGCAGTGGGACTGTGCATTATGCACAGTGATTGCTAGGATCATAATTTTGGACTATCAAGGACATGGATTTCTAGTTGGCTAGGGTGAGGCGCTTGTGGGGATGAAGGCCAGGGGCACAATTTATGTATGGGGGTCCTACTTACTAGTCATGGTGTACTTCCAATTACATGAAATTTCCTATAGGGGAGCTTAGTCGATCAACTGCAGGGTGACACTATTGATGATATGGGTGTGGGAGCACATAGTCCTGTTTCATCCACCAGTAGGCAAATAGTTGGCTAGTGATGAGATGCCTTATGTATATTTATAGGGTAGGATAGTGACTCAGATCCATGTTGGAGATGTGGGGTATTGGTAACATGCCATTGACTTGCTTGTGAGAGTCATATGGAGGTCGTATAGAGTACCAAAAGTGGCCAAATGAGGATGAGTATTTACCATGGTGTCAATAGGCTAGGTTCCTGATTGGAGGGAAAATCTAGTCACAACACATCATTGAGATGTACTTGTTAGAGTGGGTATGAAGGTAGTTTGGGGATATGTAGGGTATGCTGATAGGGACAATAGAGTTTGCATGATCATTGTGTGAGGTACAACCATGGGGTCAGATGATACCAGTGTCGATGGTGAAGCAAGGCATAGATGCATTGCGACCTATGCAGTGGGGATGAAGGGATGGAGACACAAATGTAGGAACCATGATGAATTATGACATGTGGTGGGCCACTCATAGGCCTAATCCTTACATTGATCTAGATTAGCTGGTGCTAGTAGAGCACCAAGGTAGGGGCCCCTGAGGCCAAGGATGGAGGGGAGATGGGGGATGAGGAGATGGTGGGAGGGGAAATGATGGTGGAGATTATAGGGTAGGAAGAAGAGGCTGGGCCCGATAGAGGAGGGTGAGGGGATGACGAGTGGTGAGACATCTCTCACCTATTAGAGAGGAGGAGGAGAGAGAGGAGGAGGAGCATCAGGATGAGGGACCACTTCAAGATATTGGTTAGGTGGATGTCATCATGGAGGAGGAAGAGAAGGAGAGGGAGGAGTGTTAGAGGATGAGCATAGAGAGGAGGATATGGGAGATGCAAAGCGGATCCTTTGAGAGAGGATTGTGATGGTTGAGGAGATTGGAGAGGCAATAGAGGAGGTGCCATTCCAAGAGGTGGATGCATTAGTGTATTAGAGGATAGCAGATCTCCAGGCACAGTTGGATGTAGTGAAAACTAGGATAGAGACTTTGGAGGCAGGGGTGGGCACCTTTAGGATTGAGAGGGATGCAAGGATTATTGGTAGGCAGTAGGCGAATCAACGATGTTTGGATTTCATTGCTATTGTCATTGATCCCATGACTACATTTTCTTAGCAGTTATTTGAGGCTGGTCAGGGGGCTCAATACTATAGGGACCTATATGAATAGTAGGTGCCATCAGCCGAGAGAGCACCCTCCTACATGCAGACACACAACAAAAGTAGGTCTCACTCACTTCGTAGCAGGTCACAAAGCAGTTGTGGGGTTAGTTAGCCGAGACCATCACTGTATGAGTGACCACCATCAAAGAACATGTCATCAGGGTCTCCATGGAAAGAGGATAGACAAGAGCTCCCACAGCTATCACCACAACCATCACCTACATGAGATCAGAGTAGCTCTAGTTAGAGCACAATTTTTTATTGTATCAGGACACTTATATTTTTGACCATCGAGCTTGTGAGCTCTATTTTTGGGAGACATCTTGACATTGTATTGTGATACTTTTTGATATATATATATGCATAATGCATTATTTTGGCGGCAAGTATATGACATGCATTCCTATGTGATTATACATTTATGATGTCATGTGATGGATGATTATTCTTTATGATGTTTATGATTTTTATATGAGTATTTTATGATTCTATATGTTGATGTACTATGGATGACTTGATGTATGCTTGATGCTTATATATGATTCCTCGATGTTAGATGGATGCATTTAATTATATGATGTTATGGATGTATCATGATGACTATAAAATGATGATTATAAATGTCATGTATATGCCCTATGATGTATGCTTAATGGATTATGGATTCAAAAGGTATGATATTATATGGTTATGATATGCAGTACCTATGTATATGCAATGTGACATTTATTATGAATTATGAATGTGATGTTATGCAATGATAATTGATTATTATTATGAAATTATGTGAATGTGATGACATGATAAATGTGATGCAATGCATGATGATTTATGGATATATGTATGCAATGATTATGTTAGATGCTATGAACTGATATGTATTACATTCTAATACTTAAATTATGGATGCCTATGTGAAATGCATATATATATTTGTATTTTTTGATGCAATATGTATGACCTAATGAATTGATAATGATGTCTATATGATTCTAACATGATTATGTATGCAGGATATTATTATGTGTTATAGGATGCCATCAAGATGTGGAATAGAAGAAATGTTAACGTGGAGGACATGAATGTTAGCATGGTGTTAATGGAGACAATGAAATATGAATATTTTGCTATGTGAGGATTTGCATTAATCATCATTGGGTGTCAAAATATGACAAATGGACAATAAAAACCATGGTATGACATAGAACAAGGTGTGCAAAGTTATCCACTTTTGAAAACAAATAGTCAACAGACAAGGAATTTCTTGACTCAAACTAAGGGCAAAGTTGCCCCAATCTTTTTGCCAAGAAAATCCACAAGCAACAGTCAAAATAAAAAAGGTCATGAGACATCATCACTCCCCTAAATAATTCATGGGACCTCCTCAAGGTAGCTAGTAACATGATCCAAAAAGACAAACCGAAAAGATAAGACAAATTAGACCCAAAAAATCAACAACCATTTAGATTGTTTTCCACTGATTGTTTGGTCATCTTTGATTGACGGGTTGATTGATTGACAGTGTCTAGTTTTAGGAGAGGACACATGTCATATAAGACATCAAGTCTTGTTTTGATCATGTAACCACTTGTATAAGGAAAGTGATAGGGGTTGATGAATAATAATGTCTGGTTTCAGGAAGGATACATCCTGTATAAGACAAATGATGCGATTGATTTATTGTTTTGATATTGATTTGGTTGGTTGATTAGGCAATTGACTGATTTGACTTGAAGACTAGTTGGATAGATTTTCTATTGATTCATGACCTATTTGATGACCATTTGTATCCGTTGAAAATGTCCAATTTATTGGGGACTAATAGTGACTGACTCAACAAACCCTAAGGGACCAACCTAAGGCATTGGGGGCTCATCGATTAATGCTCTTGCCTATGTAACAATACACAAAGACCCTGTAGTTTGACATGACTTGACTTTGTTTTATTGATTATGAAATGACTCCCAACTAACATTATTCGATGAATCCTAAAGGATTGGCCTAGTGCCTTGGGGGCTCATCGACTGATGCCCTTGCCTATATTATACACACAAAGGCAACATAGTTCAACCGAACTTTGACTGGCATGACTTGACATTGACTCTATTTTGGGATTTTTGAAATTTATTTAGATTGTTTTTGGGGGTTTTGACATGTTTTTATTTTTTTGGATTTTTGGGAATATTTGGTGTTTTCTAGATTTTTGGGAATATTTGTTTTTCTTTCTTTTTGGGAATTATTTGATTTTTTATTTTTGATATAGTGACCTCCAATGACAAGTGTAGGATCCAATGAAGGCTTAGGTTAAGGGCTTTCCCCTAGTCTAGTATAGGATCAATTTATGAGGGGTGAAATTGGACAATATTTATTATAGGTGGATATGGAAGGTGAAAAGATGCATAATGTCAATCGTTCCGAGTTATGGGAAGGGAAACAAAGCATTATTATGGATGATGGGAAAAGGATGAAGTATGGATTTATTAGGAGTGAAGGGTGAAAAACCAGATAGAATGATGGTAGACAATGGAACAACTATCAACTACACATGGTGCATGTTTGTTAGGTTTTCACCATGGTACTTATCCAGAGCACCACCTAAGTGGTTTTCACTATTGGACAAATTATTTCTCTACTATTTTCTTGATTTTTTGATTTTTTTGGTGTCACCAAGATGCCTATTTGCCAGGTTTTGATCAAGCTAACAATTTTTTTGAGTTTTCAATTTTTATGTATTTTTTAGGTTTTGACATTGTTCTCTAAAGCTAGGTGTAGAATTTGTGCAAGTGTAAGCTGTTTATAGGATCTGACAATGGTTTTCCTTCAATATTTCAAAGCCGATATGGTCTTGATCCAAATATTGTTTTTATGATGTAGGGACCCAACCAATTTGGTTCAAACTTGCATGGTTTCTCTTGTTCTTCTTGATTCTTGGGATTCTCCATTAAAATAAAGTCATCAATGTTAAATTGTTGGTTCAAGAACTTCTTGTTGTAGATGTGATGGAGATGGTTTTGATAAGATTGTAAATGAATCAATGCATTTTGTCTTTGTTCATCTAGTAGCTCCAACTCATGCGATTTGGATACATGGTATTCTTCATCATCAATGAGCCCTTGCATGGATACGTGTAGGGAAGGCAACTCGACCTTGATAGGTAAGATGTATTTAGAACCAAAGACTAGTGAATATAGGGTGGCTTCCGTAGGTGTGTGGATACTAGTGCAATAGGCCCATAAGGCAGGATTAATTTGGAGGTGTCATTCATGACCAACATCATTGACAATATTTTTGAGGATTTTAATAATGGTTTTATTAGATTCCTTAGCTTGGCCATTATTTTGTGTGTAGTATGGGGTGAAAAAGTGATGGTGGATATGGAATTTCTCACAAAGTTGACAAACATCTTGGTTCTTAAAGGAATGACTATTATTAGTGATGATGGATTGTGAGACACCATACCGAAAAATGATGTAATTAAGGATAAATTTTGAGATTTGTTTGCCAGTAATATATGTCATGGCAATAGCCTCAATCCATTTGGTGAAGTTCCCTACCACAGTGATAATGAACTTTTGGCCATTGGATAAAGTGGGTTGGATTTTACCTATGATGTTGAGTCCCCATTGGACAAAGGGCCATGGTGATGTGATTGTTGTAGTTCATGAGCTAGTGTGTGTATCAAGTCTCCATGAATCTGACACTAGCAACACTTCTTGAAACAATGGCGTGAATCACATTCCATTGTGGGCCAATAGTATCCTGAGTGCATGATCTTCTTAGCTAGAGTCAAACAACTCGAATGGGCTCCACATATACCTTCATGTACTTCTCACAAGGTCGTTTGTGCTTTGTCAGTATTGAGAAATCACAAGAGTGTGTTGTTTAGGCTATGACAATAAAGAGTATCACCAATGATGGCATATATATAGGCTTTGCCAATGAAAATCTTGTGTTGATTGGCAGATAGATCAGGGGGAAGGATTTGGTCATGCAAATAGTCATAAACATCTTGGTACCAAGGGGAGTTAGGACCAAAAAGTTCACATACCATATCAGACTCAGGAATATCAAAAGCAGGGACCAAGAGTTGTTCTACCAAGAACTCGTATTGTTGTACATTATCAGGAATATCCAATAGAGAATCGATTGTTACCATTATGTATATTTCCTTGTTTTGAATGTGTGGGATCTACCAAAAGATGATACTATCAAAGTACTACTTGAAACCATTAGCCATCCTCTTATAGGGAGTGAGATTTTTTTCCTTTGTGTCATAATCGTCATGGAATTTTTGGATTATCAATTGTGAATCACCATATACATGAAGAATTTTGATTTTCCACTTGATAGCCATGTGTAGTCCTATGAGTAAAGCCTCATACTCATCTATTTTATTTGTGCAAGGGAAAGAAATCCTGAATGATTTGGGTATGGCGTCTCCTTGAGAGGTAATAAATAATATGCTCGCACCTGAACCATGATTTGTATGAGATCCATCAAAGTATAACTTCCATGTGGTAGGAGTGTCTAGCATGAAAATAGACTCATCAAGAAAGTTTGAGACCAATGGATGATTTTATTTCGTTGGTGCATTTGCAAGTTGGTCGGCTATGAATTGTCCTTTTATGGATTTTGTTCAACATACTGGATGCCATATTCACAATATCATAACCCATTTAGGTAACTGACCTACTAATGCTACTTTACTAAGAAGATACATCAATGGATCTATTTTAGCCATGATTTTTTCCTGATGGTTCAGTATGTAATGCCCAAGTCTTTGAGTAGAAAAAACTATTGCACGACAAGCACACTTGATAGGAATGTAGTTGAGTTCATATCCCACAAGTGTTTGGTTGATATAGTAGATTGCTCGTTCTTTGCCTTCATCATCATTTTGTGCAAGTAATGCCCCCAGTGCAGATGTAGTTGCTAATATGTAAACTATAAGATGTATTTCAACATTAGGAATGATCAAGACTAGTGGCATTAATAGGTAATCCTTAATCTATTAGAAACCTTCTTGACACTTGTTTATCTGCATGAATGGTACTCCTTTCCGAAGAAAATGTTGGAATGGTTGGCATTTATCTGCTAGTTGTGCAATGAACCAATGGATGGATGGTAGTCTTCCTTGTAATGTCCATAGATGACTGATGTTGGTAGGTGGTGGCATGTCTATTAGAGCTTTAAATTTTGTCGGGTCAACTTCAATGCCTCGTCTGGAAACAATGTACCCTAGGAGTTTTCCTTATGTCACTCCAAATACACATTTCTTAGGATTTAGCCTTACCTTATATTCTTCCATCCTCTTGAAGATTTTTTTTAGTACTCGCAAATGATCACCCCTTGATTTATCCAATAAGTCATCCACATAGTCTTCCATAAGTGTGCATGAGGTCATGGAAGATCATAGTCATTGCATGTTGATATGTAGCCCAAAATTTTTTCAATCTGAAAGGAATGACATTCCAACATGTTCCCCAGGGGCAAGTGAAGGCTATCTTGTGCTAATCTTCATGGGCTATCTTGATTTGATTATATACCAATAAGCCATCCATGAGGGATAACATCTCTTAGCCTATCATTAAGTCCATAATAATGTCAATGTTTGGTAGAGGGAAGCCATCTTTTGGACATGCCTTATTCAAGTCTCAAAAAATTGGTGCATATGAAAATTCTTCTTGTTGGCTTTTTCACTAGTACCAAGCTAGAAATCCACTCCCGACATAGTCGATGGGGTGAATGAAACCAACATCCAATAACTTCTTCAGCTCAGCTTTGACCAACAAGGCAATTTGTGGATGCATTTTCCCTAGTTTTTTCTTAATTGGTTTAACATTAGGGAATAATGGTAAGTGGTGTAAAACCAACTCAAGATCTATGATAAGCATATTGGAATATGACCAAGGAAATTTGATATGTCACTCTATGAAAAAGGAACATAATTTTGGAAATTCTGATTCTATTAATGATGCCGCAAAGTGGGCAATCTTAGGATTTTCATCTGTGTCGATATTGACCTCCATATTTTTTTCAACGAGCATGGGAGATTTCTCTTGGTTAATGGGAAGTAGGTCCAACCCTCCATCCTTGGGCACTTCGGAGAGGTTTTCACCTTTGGATGCCTCCTTTCTTTTTACTTTTTCATGGTCTAGAGACACCTTGCAGTTTTCATCTAGAGACCTTTCCTTTTTATTTTGTCATTTTCATTTTTTTGATTGGAGGGGTGGATAGACTCCCCAAAATATGCCATGTTATCCAATTCTATGGTAAAACCAACTTTATGATCTCCACTAGGAATGCCTTTGCGTAATCCCATAAACTCAATGATTGCTTCACCATTTTCAAATATGTCTAGGATGGGTGGTCCTTGTTGGTCCTAGTCTATCAGTTGCAGGTACACTAAGGGCATGCCATCATTATTATTGTTAAGGTTTAGCGAATGGGAGGATAGGGTAAAAATGGAGGTATTGTCAGGATCTTTGGTCAAGGTATGAGATAGGTCAAGTTCTTTAAATATCTCAGCTAGGTCGTAATCACTAGATGTGTAAGATTCCCACTCCCATTCATTGGAGTTAGTCTTGGTATGGTAGTCATTGAATGTCTTAGATCTATCGATATCCTTAGAAGCACTCACTTCCTCACTTGACAGAACCTTAGTACTAAGAGTGCCTATCTATATTGGTTTGAACCCTAGGCCCAAGTTCTTTGGTCTTGTGGATAGTAGAAAAGGTTCTATCATTCCATTCTTGTTTGAGCCAAGCCTATTGTGTCCATTGTAACCTTTTCTCTTCATCATTTCAAAGACTTTTCTATATTGTTCGATAGGGATTTTCTTGGGTTCAATGACTTCTTCTTCTATGTATAGCCATGTGGTCACATCTTCTTAATTGATGGCTTCCTTACTTAGCTCTCCCCATTTTGTGAAAATTTTCATGGGAGATACTTGAATAGTGACCTTGGATTCTCTCTTGATTTTGATGGTTTACCATAAGCCTTAGGTGGTGCAGGTAGTTGACTGACACAATAGGAGGATTTCATATGATATTCACCACACCCCTACCTTGGAATTGGATTTTAGGATTGAGAGGTGGAGTTTTGGAGGTGGATGCCTTGGACAAGGTGGAAGGATCAATATAGTGAGATGAGGCAGATGAGGAAGCTTACCGATTTATTGGCATGATCAAGAAAATTCGAGGTTAAGATCATTAAACATAGAAATAAAACCTTAAATCCCTAATCTAGTAATGAAGAACATATAAGCATAAACCAAGGAAAAATACCAAACATTCATACCATCAATGCATCACCTCCATTACCCTTCTCCATTTTGTTTCTAAATGATTAATGCCCTCAGGTTATAAATTGCAATAATAGCCTATGTCTACGCTAGCAAAATTTTGAAGATAATTGTCGCAGCCTAATTCTAGATTTTCTAAGATGTCGAAATGATAGTGACAGGTATCTTTTATAGAAAAGACTTATTTAGATGGACGATCAATATTGAAAAGGATTAATCAAAGGTTGAGATTGATCGTGACAAGTGAGGATAAGAATGAGACTGACTGAGGAATTAAGAAAATCACTTAGTTTGAATAGGCAAGTGAATATTTAAATAATGACATTATTTAATTATAGATGCAGAAAGACAAATTGATTTTTCAAATTAAATAGTAATTTAATTCAAAAATATGGGAGGGAAAGTCAATTTAGAATGTCATTTAAATAAATAATATTTATTTAATTGTGGAGGAAAAGGATAAAATTAGTTATTTAATTATAGTAGACAAGATATCAATAATTAAATAAATTAGATTTATTTAATTATAGAAGACATGAACATTAGTAATTAGTTAAAATTTAATTAATCAAAAAATGAAATATAATGATGGAAATGAATTAATTAAATAATTGAAATTATTTAATTAATAGGAGACTAATGACATTAGACAATAACTAAATAATTAAAGTTATTTAATTATTAAGTAATAAAGGAGATTTAATAAATTCGTAGGCCTAGGACAATTTTTAGTGTCTACATTTTGTCCCTCTTTGATACAATGTATTTTATCATGTAGTGTCAAAGAAATTTAGTCAAAACATGCCCCGATGAAAACAGAGTGGACCTATGCCCCCTCATAATTTTTTTGCAAATTTTCAAAAAACTTCAAAACATTTGGAAATTGTTCCAATAAGTCAATTTAATAGCTAGGAACGTGCTAGTGATGAAAGATATGATTTTTAGGACATTCCAGGTGATGATATTAGGGTTTTGGACTATTCAAGCAGTGCATCCAATACAAACCCTAAGGAAACCCTAAAATTTGAATGGCTAAAATAGAAATTGGAGGGTAAAATTGCTCATTTGTGCATTTTGACTCTGGAGATTGAGGAGCCTTTGTTGCCAGTATGTCACTTGATCCCATGCCAATCATCATGGGTACCAAATTTGCAGTTTCTGATGACTAGATGGTGCAAGAGATCTGGTAAGTACCTTTTTTCCTACTTTGTCAATTTTTGTTTTCACAAATTTCTAGGGCATGGAAAAATTTAGCAGTCAATTGTGGTTAACGTGGTTTGTTACAACTATAATCATGAGGGACACAATTGTGTATGATTCACCGCAACTACAAATCTCATGTCTAGGTTAGGATTTAGGGTCAATGGTGGTGTGCCAAAAATGTTAGAACCCTGCATATGCTATCTGAAATGACGCAGTCACAAAACAATGATTCCAATGACTAGGGCTATGACACCATTGAAATTTATGTTGCATCGATTGATATGTGACGCAAGTGTTTAGGGAAATGATGTAATTTATTTGTAGAATGCATTTTCTCAGGTATGTGATGCAATTAATTTTTAGCCACATAGATGTGTACATTGCAACACAATTGAGATTGTGTGATGTAACTGTCTGATTGTACGACGCAATTGCCTATTTGAAAATTTTCCCCAGTTTAGGATAAAATTTTTTGCAATTTGAGTATGATAGGTTTGACTAGTTCTTTGACCTAATACAATGCTTTGGATTTGTGATCATAGGTTGTACTTGATCTGATTTACACTAGGGAGTTTTGACCTTCTACCTTTCATCTTCGGGAGTAGTTGACTAGTGCTGAGAAGCATCAGCTGTGGTGCTTAGAATTGTACCGTGTGACATATATGCTCATTATTAGGGTAAATAGAGGGTTGTTGATTGCTCTTGCAGAGAGGTGGCACTTAGAGACATGCTCATTCCATCTCCCAAATAGAGAGGCTATAGTGAAATTGGAGGATGTTTACCAGATTTTGAGGCTATCGATCTGAGGAGAGCGAGTGAGGTACAACCTCGAGCGAGGATTTCAGGCCATCCAAGAGTACTTCGTGTATGAGGATATCAGAGATCTTGGCATGGAGAGTTACGAAATCAGGTGGGAGTGTATGGTAGAGAGATATGAGCTTTGGGATTACATCCAATATATAGTTATTGACAAGATAGTTATTCCAGACTATTGAGGACATGGTTTCCCAATTGGATGGGGTGAGATGCTGGTTATTATGCTATGAGATGGGATAGTCTATGCCTATGGGCCCTATCTACTAGTGATTCTCTACTTCCAATTACATGAAATTGCCTATCGGGTAGGTCATTTGATGAGCTGCAGAGTGACCTTACTGATGGTGTGGGCTTGGGAGCACATTGTTGTGTTTCATCCTCCAGTTGGTAGGAAGTTAGGAGCTGGTATGTCATATGTTTATTTGTATGGAGGAGTTGTGACATAGACCCATGTTGGAGATACAGGTTATTAGAGGCATGAGATCGACATACTAGTCAGCTTCATATGGAGGCCTTATCGAGATTGTGTACAATGGCTAGCTGAAGACTAACATTTTTTCATGGTGTAGGTAGGTCAGATATCTAATTAGATGGATAGTCTAGTCTCAACACATCATTGAGATGTACCTACTAGAGTGCATTAGGAGACAATTCAGAGAGGTTCAGGATGAGCCTCGAGGGATAATAGAGTTTACATGCTCCTCATGCAAGGTACAACCATAAGGGCTAGTGATTCATGTAGTGACAACTATGCAGGGGATAGATTCCCGACAACCAGTGTAGTGGGCTTGGAGGGGTGGTCTAGAAGATCCAAGGACTACTGTCAAGTATGATACATGGTGGGGCATGCACATATGAGTGCCTTATACATATCTTGATCAAGCAATGCTAGTAGAGCGTTGAGGTAGGGTCCCACGAGGTCGGGGAGGAGGACGAAGAGGAAAAGGAGATGGAGGGAGGGGAGACAGAGGGAGAGGAGATGATGGCGGAGATGGATGTGGAGGGAGAGGTGGAGGCAGGAGGAGGAGGAGGATGGGGAGGAATCAAGGGAGACCATTGTCCCTGATTTGAGAGGAGGGAAAGGAGGAGAGGGAGCACTAGGAGGAGGAGAGATGAGAGGAGGAGGTAGAAGAGGAGGAGCAATGGGAGGACATTCCACTTTTCAAGGTGGGTCACGAGGATGTGGAAATGGAGGAGGTAGTTAGGGAGGAGGAGCACTAGGAGGAGGAGCACCAAGAGGAGGAGGAGAGACGAGAGGATGAGGAGATGGGAGAGGCAGAGTAGGTCCTCTGAGAGAGGATAGTGATGGGGGTTTTTGTGGAGTTTGGCCTAGAGGAGTTACCTATTAGAGGTGAGGAAAAATTAGTGGAAAAGAGATTGTAGGATCTACAGGCACGACTGGATGCATCAAAGGCCAAAGTGCAGGCCTTAGAGGTAGAGGTGGGAGCCCTTGAGACAAATTGGGATCTAGCAATGATTAGCCATCAATAGATAGATCAATAGATGTTGGATTTTCTAGCTACCTGGAGTGGATCGACCACAAATTTGGCTTGAGAGCTAGTGAGGTCTAGCAAGGGTATGCAATATTATGAAGATTTATATGAGAGGGTGGTGCCACCAAAGAGGAGAGATTTGAGCTTCTCTGAGGTCCAGAGCCATTCCCAGAGTAGGTCACACAAAAAATCACATAGCAGATGCTCTCATAGCAACGAGGGTGTCTCAGGGCTGACATGGACAACACCATATAATAGGGCACCTTCAAAGCATAGGTATTCAGGGTCCCCACAGTAGTCACCATGAGGATCACTAGGATGGGATGTGGGTAGATCTGGTTAGAGTATTTTTGGATTTTTATCATGACACTTGTTATCTCTTGACCATTGAGCATGCGAGCTTTATTTTTGGGATATAGATACATCTTGAAATTATATTGTGACACATTTTGAGCGATATATATATGATTATATGATATGATTTTCTATTTTATGCGCTTATGATGTTATGTGATGAATGATTATGATTTTATGATGTTTATGCATTCCTATTTGATTATGCGATGATGTTATGTGTCAATGCATTATGGATGACTGAATGCATGTTTATTATATGATGTTAGATGGATTTATGGATGCATTTAATGTCATGGTATTATGGATGCAAATGTGATGATTTTGGATATTATGTAAATGAATTATGATGTATGCTGGAATGATATGATTATGCACCACTTATGTTTACTGAATGTGATGTTTTAGGATGTATGTATGTTAAATGAATATGCAATGTAATGAATGGATTATGCTTATGATAGGATATGTATGTAATAACATGCTCAATATGATGTGGATTATGTTATATGAATGCAATCTATTTTTTTGTATTTTCTTATACAATATAAATTAACTAATATGATAATTCTTATGATATAATGATATGTATAATGCTTGCTAACATGATCATGCATGTAAGGTATTTTTGTGTGTCACAGGACATTGTCAAGATGCAGATAGAAGAAATGTTAGTGTGAACGATATGGATGTTAGCATGGTGTTAGTGGAGACAACTTAAAGATTATATTTTGTTATGCAAAGATTTTGTACTTAATCATCATTTGGTGGTAAAATATCACAAATGGACAACAAACACCATGGTATGAGATAGACCAAGGTGTGCAAGGTCATCCATTTGAAAAATAGATAGTAACACACAAGGAATGTATTGAATCATACTAACGACCAAGTTACCCAAATCTTTTTTCCAAGACAATCCGCAAACAACAATAAAATAAAATACGAATCATGAGATATCATCGCTCCTCTAAATACTTTACAAGAAATCCTCAAGGAAGCTAGTAACATGACTGAAAATACACTTGAATTGAATGGAGAGTGGAAGCAAGAGGATGTGGGATGCAAGTTTGAACTATAAATCAGCTCGGGATGGCGAGGGTGAAGCTGATGATGAGGACGATGTGTGGAGGTTGTCTGCAACTAGTGGATGCATTGGTAAGGGCAATGTCTGGTTGGTGTCAGCTGCTAGAGGGTGCGTGGTTTCTTTTGAGGTTGCCTCTCTATCCCTTTCGACTTTTCCTTGTCTTCCCTCGACCTATATTGGTGTTGTTGCTAGGATCCTACATAGCGTGGTTGTCTCTGTTTGGGAGGAGTCTCATCCTTCCTATCTTGTGGTATGGGGAGCCTTGGATTTTGTGATTTCTCTTGGTAGTCGTAATATTTTTATAGTGGCTTGGTGGGGGTTTTGGTTGCTTCTGCTGTAGTAGGAGAGTTCCTTTGTTTTCTCTAGGGTTCTAGTGGTAGTTTTGCCTTTGGATTGGCCTTTTTCTAGCTCTGATCAGCGTATTAGAGTGGATTGTGTTCTTCTTGTGATGGCCCATTCATTGGCTCCTTTCATTTTGGGCCCCTTTTGCTTCTTTGTGCTCTCCTGGCTGTGGGTTGCTTTGGATCTCCATTCTGGATGTTGTATGTTGTTGCTCACTTTGGTAGTGGGTTCCTATTGGCAAAGGGTTTTGGACCCTATTCTTCAGATGCCTCTTGGGGTTGGTTTGCCCCTTGATCTTGAGTTTCCTCTGTTCTTTGGCCTCATGGGTTTGTTGTTGGCTGAGGAATAGTTCTATCTTTTTGGGTTGGCTTGTGTTGGGTCTTCTTGCAGGGTTGGTGTTGTTTGGGCTTCTATGGATGTTTTTGTTTTTTTTTGTTTTTAGGATGGACTGTGGGTCCTCTGTTGGTGCTTAGCTTGAGCACTCTTGGTGGTCTGAGTTTCTTCTAATGTTTTTCTTCAAAACCCAGTTGTTTTTGTTGTTCCTCTAGCTTGGGTTGAACCCTTCTTGGCTCGTTAAAGGGGCTTCTCTTTTCTTGATGTAGTTTCCTTGTTGGGTTTTTCTGTTGCTTTTTTTTTTTTGCAAGGGTTGGTGTTCTTTGGGCTAGTGTGGACCCTCTATGGGGTTTCTTCTACTGCTCCTCTTTTCTTGGAGATTGTTGTGTTTAATATTTTTCCATGGTTTCCCTTCTAGAATATGTTGATGGTGAGATCTGCTTGGGGAAATCTTCTTTTTGGTTATGGTGGATGCCTTTGGAGCTAGTTCTTTTGTTGTCTCTGGAGTGTATGTTGTGGGTTGAATTGATCTTTATGTTTAGTTTCTTGTTTCCATCTTTTCTGAAGCCTAAGTTTGTTGTGAGTGCTTGTCTTACTGGAGTGGTTTCTTTTGGCTGGACTCTACAGATGATTGCTTCTCTAGAGGTGAATTTTTCTCTTGCTGAGGTAGAGCTTGCTCCTATTGAGGTGGAGTCGTTTGCTGTTGGTCCAGTGGAATGTCATATTCTCCGATGCTTGTTCTTGTTGAGGTGGAGCTCGCCCCTTTTGAGGTGGTGGTGGTATGAGCTAGAGGTGGGCTACTTTGGTGGTTCGATCCCTCGCATCTTCCTCCCCTATATAGGTGGGCCCTATCTTATGGAGGTGGATTCTAGGATGGTTTTTCAGTTTGGATGGAGCTACAAGAATGTTGCTACTCTTCAGTCATTTGTGTTATTGGGTTTAAGGTCCCTGCCAAAACCTGATGATGGCTCTCTCTTGGGTTCAAGGTCCCTAAAAAACTTGGTTGAGGGTTTAAGGTCCCTTCAAAACCTTTGGGTTTAAGGTCCCAAGTAAAACCTGTTTGTATTTGGTTAAGGGATTTTGGCCCTTGCTTCTCCTTTGTGCAATCTGTGTGATATTTCTATATTCTTAGTGCTGCTACTAGTTGGCTGCTGATGGTCTATGATTTATCTTGAATGCAACATGTACTTCTTGGATAGGGTTGCAGGTCCCTTCAAAACCATTATGTAATGGGTTTCGGGTCCCATCAAAACTTTTTTTTCCCCTAATCAAAAACATGATTGAAAAGACAAGTCGAAAAAATAAGAAAAAATAGCTATAGAAAGTTAAAAGCCATTCAAAGTATTTTCCAAGAATTGTTTGCCAAAATTTGACCAAGTGACCGATTGATTGTTTGACAGGACCTTGTTTCAAGAGAAGAAACATGTCGTATAAGATGTCAAGTCTAGTTTCGATCATGTGACCACTTGTATAAGGTGAATGAAAAAGTTTGACGAATGAAAATGTCTGGTTTCAAGAAGGACACATCATGTATAAGACATAGTTTTGATTGTCTTGATGTTGGTTTGATGTTTGACTCATTTGATAATTTGACTAATTAGACTTGAAGACTTGTTGACTAGTTTTCCTTGTTGTTTCATGACTTGTATGGGATTTTGATGATCGTTTGTGTCTGAGTTGAGTATGTATGACATATTGTGACTGACCCAGTAAACCTTAAAGGATCGACCTAGGTGGCCTCGAGGGCTCATCGATTGATGACCTTTCCTATGTTATACATGCAAAGACCTTGTAGTTTGACATGACTTGACTTTGGTTTATTGATAGAGGGCTGCATCATGATTTTATATTTATTTGAAAAACCTATAAGGACTGACCTAATGCCTTGGGGGCGCATCGATAGATGGCCTTGCCTACGTTAAGTTGCAAAGGAAACTTAGTTCGACTAGACTTAGACTGATGCATCTAACTTTGACTCTTTTTTGGGGATTTTTGCAAGTTATGTGGATGTTTTTGGATTATTACATGTTTTGATTTTTGGATTTTTTCACTTTACAATTTTTTTTCTTTTTTTTGAATATTTTATGTTTTTGTCTTTTTGTCATTTTGTGATTTTTTATGACTTTTTGTATTTTTGTCATTTTATGATTTTTTGTCTTTTTGTCATTTTATGATTTTTTTTGGCCTTTTTGTCATTTTGATACAACGACCTCTAATGGAAAGTGTATGATCCAATGAAGACACATGGCCAATATTTTCCCCTAGTCAAGTATAAGACGAATTTATTAGGGGTGGGATGGGTGAATGCCAATATATGAAGGGTGGGTATGAAAGATGCATAATGTAAATCATTCCAAGCTATGTAAAGGATAACCAAGCATTATTATGGACGATGAGGAAAGGGGAAAGTATCGATGCATTATGGGTGAAGTGGAAAGATAGATAGAATGATGAGAGATGAGGGAGTGAAGAATGACTACACATGGCACCTGTTTGTCAGGTTTCCACCATGGTACTTATCTAAAGTGCCACTGAAGTGGTTTTCACTATTGGATGGATTATTTCTCTTTACTATTTTTTTTTTAATTTTTGATTTTTTTGGTGTCACCAAGACACATGTTTGCCAATTTTTCATCAAGGTGATGATTTTTTATTTATGTACTTTTTAAATTTTGATTATGACAAAATATCTCTGAAGCTAGGTATATAATATATGTAAATGCAAATTGTTGATGGGTTATGACAAGGGTTCCCCTTCAGGAGTTGAAAGTTGGTATACTCCTGATCCAAAGGCTTGACAATATAGGGAGCTAACTAATTTGGCTCAAATTTTCCCAACTTTTCTCTCTATGCTTGATTCTTTAGATTCTCCATTAACACGAGGTCACCAATGTCAAAATTTTCCTATATTTTCTCTCTCTACTTGACTCTTGAGCCTTGATTTGTGTGAGATCAGTCAAAATAAAATTTCCATATTATCGGGGTGTCTAAAGTGAATATAGACTCATTTAGAAAAAAATAGACTATTGGATGATTAGCCTTGGTTGGTGCATCTACAAGTTGATTGGAAATGGCTTGTCCTTTTATTTATTTTCTCTCGACATACTAAATATCATATCCACTAAGGATCATGACCCATTTAGCTAGTCGTCCTATCAATGCTACCTTGTTGAGGAGGTATTTTAGTGGGTCTATCTTGGTGACAAGCTTTGTTTGGTGATTCAACATGTAGTGCATAGTTCGTTGAGTAGAAAAGGCCACTGCAAGACAAGCACATTCTATAGGATTTTAGTTAAGTTCATAATTGACCAAGGTGCGATTGATATAATATTGCTCTTTCATGGCCTTCATCATCATTTTGAGCTAGTAATTCCCTCAGTGCTGATGTTGTCATTGATATGTATAAGATGAGAGGTAACCTATCGAAAGGTGGCATTAGAACTAGTGGTGCTAGCAAGTATTCCTTAATCTATTGAAAGGCCTCTTGACACTTATTTGTCCATACGAATGGTACACCCTTTCTGAGAAAATTTTGGAATGGATGTATTTTATTAGCCAATTGTGCTATGAATCTTCTAATAGAATGGAGCTTTCCTTACAATGTGCGAAGCTGCCTTATGTTGGTAGGTGGAGGTATATCTATAAATTCTTTCACTTTTACAATATCAAATTTAATTTCTTTATGAGAGACGATGTCTCCCAATAGTTTGCCTAATTGGACCCCAAACACACACCTTTTTGGGTTTAATTTGATTTTAAGTCCTCTAGTCTTCTAAAGATCTTATCTAGCACTCTAAGATGACCACCTCTTGTCAAAGATTTTGTCAATAATTCATCAACATAGTCTTCCATAAGTACATGCATATAGTCATGAAATATGGTTGTTATAACACATTGGTATGTGGAACCTGCATTCTTCAACCCAAAGGGCATGAAATTCAAATAGTAAGTTCCCCATGAACATGTAAAGGTCATCTTATGTTGGTATTTATGATCTATAATGATCTAGTTATACCCAAAGAAGTTATCCATGAGGGACAACATCTCATAGCCAACTGCCAAGTCCATAAGTATGTTAATGTTTGGTAGGGGAAAGTCATCCTTTGGAAAAGATTTATTCAAATCCTAGAAATATGTACAAATGTGGATTCCATCGGTTGGTTTTGTCACTGGAACGAGGTTAGAGATCCATTTTTCATATTTAATTGACCTAATGAAACAAACATATAGTAACTTTTTAAGATCAACCTTGACTAATAAAGGGATCTACAGGTGCATCTTTCTAAGGTTTTTCTTGATAGGTTTGGCATAAAAAAATAGTGGAAAATGGTGCAATACCAATTCAGGATCGATCTGGAGCATGTCGACACAGGACCAAGTGAAGTTAATATGTCATTCTGCAAAGAAGGTACAAAGCTCAGGCTGCTTTGACTCTATCAATGATGTTGCAAAGTGGATGACCTTGGGTGTTTCATCTGTGCCAATGTTGACTACCATAGATTGTTTGATAAGCATTGATGACTTCTCTTGGTTAATGGGAAGAATGTCCAACCCTCCATCCTTGAGTGCCTCAGAGAGGTTTTCACCCTCGGATACGTCCTTTGTTTTTACTTTTTCTTGGTCAAAAGGCACCTTGCGGTTTTCACCTAGAGACCTATCATATTTTGTCTTATCTTTTTAATTTTTGCAACTAGAGAGGTGGAAAGATGCCCCAAAGTAGGCCATGTGATCCAAGTAAATCCAACTTTGTGATATCCACTAGGAATTCCTTCTCACAATCCCATGAACTCAATGATAGATTTGTCATTCTTGAATATGTCTAAGATGGGTGGTTCTTATTGGTCCCAATCAATCAGTTGGGGGGTAGACTAAGGGCATTCCATCATCAAATTTTTTAAGGTTTAAAGTGGAAAAGGTAAATACAGAGGTATCATCAGGGTCATGGGTCATGGTATCAAATAAGTTGAGTTTGGAAAGAATCTCTAGTATATCATACTCGTTGGAGACAAGGGAGTCACATTCATATTTATTAGAGTTAGTTTCAATATAGTCATCATCACATATTTCAAATGGTGTGGGGGTTTTGGGTGTTGTGGAAGTCTCGATATTTTTAGAAGCACTTACTTCCTCATTTGAAAGTACCTTGGTACTAGGTTTGAACCTTAGCCCCAGGCATTTTGGTGATTTAGATACTAACACAAGTTTAGTCATCCCACCTTTTTCAATCTAAGTCCACTATGTCTATCATAGCCTTTGTCCCACATGAGCTTGAAACCTTTTCCATATTGTTTAGTGGGTATTTGTGCAGGTGGAGGAGCTTCTTCATTGTATTCTCTTTAAAGCTAGCATGTCACATCTTCTTCATTGGTAGCTTATTTTCTTAGTTTCCCCCATTTTGTGAAAGTAGTCATGGGAGGGACATGAATAGTGACCTTACATTGTCTATTGTCTACTGATGGTTTTCCATATATCTTAGGAGATGTGAGTTTGTTGACACAATAAGATTTCTTCATGTGATATTCTCCACACCCCTTATCTTGGACCTCAATTTTGGGATCAAGAAGTAGATCCTTGGAGGTGGATGCTTTGGATAGGGTGGAAGGGTCAATGTAGTGAGATGAGGAAGATGAAGAAGCCTCCTGGTTGACGGGAAATTTTTGTTCGGTGATCCCTCTTAGGTTATTGAAATATTGAAATGGATCAAGGTCACCAACTATTATAATTTCATTTTCATTGTATGATATTTGAGGCACTGGTGGTAGGTGGAAAGTATGGCCTTCATGGCATGGATCCATGGTCGGCCAAGGAGGAAGTTATAGGGAAGATCTAGGTCCATGACTTGGAACGTGGTTTCCATCATTGCAAGTCCAACTCTGATAGGTAAGGTTATAATTCCCTTAGAAGAGCATTCTTCATCATCATATTCTTTGACCACAATACTCTTGGTCATGTCTAAAAATTCCTCAAAGAAGCCCAATGCCTTAACCAATTTTTGAGTGAAAATATTCAATCTTGGTCCAATGTCTATCAAGACTCATCTAACTTTGTGTTTGTGGATGAAGACTTCATGGTGTAAGGGGTCATTGTGGCTAGATTTTTGAGTCAAATAATCTTGGTCAAAGAAGGTGACATGGTGTGTATTAGCCAAGTAGCCCACCATTTCTTAGAATAGATTGACATCAAGGTCAATGGAAACAATGATGTCCTATAGATCTTTGTCGAGAATGGCCCTATGCTTGGGAGAGATTTGCAACAACTCAAGGATAAAGATTTGCATGGGTGTTTTTCCCAAATGGTCAAGTAGATTGTATCAAGATTTGGGTTGTGGTTGTTTTGGGGGAGCACCCTAGATGGTCACCTTGGTTCAATGTGTATTGACGGTGCATTCCAATAGTTTCTTGATGGTAATGGTATTGATGTAATCATTGGCAGTGCGAATGTGATTTACTATGTGGGTATAGTCATGTTTGGAATTAGTGTAATTGGCTGAATTATTGGCCTTATTACTCAAATTGGAGGCCTTTCCTTTTCCATGGTCATGTAATGGATTTGTAAAGACCTTATGATCACTTTTGGAAGTTTGTTTTTGTCTATCAATTTCTATAGTACTGTTTGATGTTTTTCAATTATTGACGTGATGAAGTAGAATGTCCTTTGGCAGGGTGATAGTCATAGAAGACATTGTCAACCCACCATGAAGGTTTGAACTTCCTTGGATCATACAGTTTCACCTAAGGAAGTGTAATGACCTTAGACTGCAAGAGTTGTTTGAGGACATATTCAATAGGCTCCCATAAGGGATTGTACTTGCATCTTGCAAGAAATTATCTTTGAGGTCTTTGTCCTTGTGTGTTCTAAAGGGAATTTTCCATTTATTGTGGTGGGTTTTTTGGAATGTTAGGTCCTTTGAGTGTAAGTGTAGGACTGGTGTGGATTGCTTTCACATTGACAAAACTATCATTAGTGACATTTTTGTTTTGAGCCCAATATTTGTTCTTATCATTTCATGTCCCTTGGGAATTTTGGGTTTTGTTATAAGTTTTAATTTCTCCTTTGGTAATGAGGGATTTCTCAAGGATGGTTCTTTTTTCTACAAGGTTTGCAAATGTTTCACAACAATGGGTTTATAGTGAATACTTTAAGTCTATGATCAGATTCTCCACGAACATGACAATCTTCTATTTTTCAAAAATATCAATAGGACAATGACTGGCTAAGCTCCTCCACCTCTGGAAGAACGTTATAAAGGATTCACCATCTTCTTTTTTATTTTGACATAGGGGGACAATAGTGATGTTGTTTTCAATATTAAAGGAAAAGTGGGTGATGAACTTGTCATCCAATTCATCCCATGTTTGAATGTTGATAGGTAAGTGGGTGAACCATTATAGGGCTTGTCTTGTGATACTTATAGGAAATAGTGTCATTAGGTATGTTTGTTCGAAAGCT
Organism: Sequoiadendron giganteum; assembly: GCA_007115665.2. Taxonomy (NCBI): domain Eukaryota; kingdom Viridiplantae; phylum Streptophyta; class Pinopsida; order Cupressales; family Cupressaceae; genus Sequoiadendron; species Sequoiadendron giganteum. Next base: position 301,250,830 of record CM021101.1, read on the forward strand.
ATATCGATCAGGGATGTGTGAAAATCTCTCACATGTTCAATGTGATTTCATTTTCCTCTATATTTGGGTAATGTTGGCATGACATAATGAGGAGGAAGAGGAGGCATGTATAATGTCCTATCAAATGGGTATGGACATAACTCTTGGGTAGAGTAAGTCTTCTCGTTTGAAAATGTCATGATTTCTAATTTCTTTTGCAAGGCTATCATTTGAGTGGCTAAGACATCATATGGTGTAGGTGTGGTGTTTATGGAATTTGCAAATGCATTGTTGTAAGGTCCAATGTTCGTATTTTTCAATACAATGTGTTGAAGGGATGAATTGGTGTTGTTCACAATTGGTATGTTATGAGTGAGGGATGGAATTTGG